>CM062294.1:62205910-62597828 GCA_031216915.1 Pictodentalium vernedei | reverse complement strand
AATGCAACTGGGAATCCAATCAATTCAGTCTAATTGATTGAGCTCACTTTAAATTCCTAGTTACATTTTGGGAAATACTTGCTGCTTTTAATTTCGCTATTTTGACATAACAGCTATGGACGCCGGAATCACCCGATGACGAGGGCACAGGGTTATCAAAAAGGGCAATCGACTTTGGGTATAAGTTAAGACTAGGAAGTTGCAACGTTGTCATAAATTGCAATGTGAAACTCAATTGCATTGATATTATATATAGGTGGAATCTTGCTCCACCCAAGGAACGATATAAAGCTTTAGAAATCACCCGTCGATTGTATGCCTTCTTTGTTTGGTGATTATCAACCAAACTCTTATCATTTATATTTGATGCCCCCCCCCCCCCCCCCCCCCCCCCCCGCTGACATTAATTAGTTCTTGGGTAAAGCTTTTTCAACTAGATCACAGCTGACGAAAAGGTGCATGCATTGCCCCTGGGCAGCGGGTAGCTGTCTCCTGCTTCCGAGTCCATTCATTATGGCACAATGGGGAGGGAGTGGGGGGGGGGGGGGGGGGTAAGCACAATATAAACACAGTCCAAGATGAGTCTACATTAAGCAATCCATCTCCATGGGATACATTGTCAATTCTTGAGCCCCCTCAGGAGTGACCATAGGGAGCCCAAATATTAACACAGGTTCTCGATTTGAACAAAGCTGAGTCTGACCTCCCTAGAGATGTTGTATACCAAATATGAAAGCATTTTGACTGTTGGATCTGAAGAACAAAAATTTTACATAAATTTCTTCATATTGCACTAAGTTAAAATTTGGGCTACCATAGCGAACCAAAATATTAACCTACGGACCCGATTTAAATAAACTTGAATCTTTGTCAAAAAAGAGTGATATTTCATGAAGATGTGGCAGAGCGGGGTGGCATTCTCGGGGATCCAATCCTCTCGCCTTTTCCTCGTGGAGCTAAACGGCGTGTGATAGCTAAAACGTTTGGAAATTTCTTCATCTCTGATGGGTGTTCCATGTTAAACAGTATTTTCTCCGGTGGATAACACTGCCTTCATTCCTTCAATTTATTCATGGAACATAAACACTGGGGTTCCCTGGGAATGGATCAGCACCGCTTCCCCTTCTGTTCTTCCAATGCCCCTGCTTTCATATCACCTATTCCTGTGCAATTTATTCACAGCAGCTTGGAACACCATCATCTCTCTGCAGGCCTTAAAATCTGTCCCGATTCACAAGAATAGGTTTTCATTCTCGCGAACTCCAGGGACCGACCTGGGCATGCGCCAGTGCGTATTTGGTTCTGAAACATCAGGACCTGGCTCTTAAATCTCAGAAATAGGCTTCTCAGTTGGCGCGAAACTTCTCAGATCATATTTTGATATTCTTTCGATGGATAATCGAGAGAGACACTCTTACATGTATTTTTTATATGATTATCATTTATCATTGTTGTAGAGTGCTTAAGTTAATACTTCAGGTCTTAATTACCAAGCATTAATCTTCACTGTGGTTCTGATCAGAAACCACAGTGAAGATTAATGTTTGCTCTAGTGTACTAAATGAAAATGATGAGCGCTATTACATACTTGCAGTGTGTGTTACAAACAGCAGTGTGACTCCGTAAATTGAAATCTGGCGCATGAATTGAAAAAATAGGCTCCGAGGCTAGAGCGTATTTTAAATAGTCCTGATCGGTCCCTGGAACTCCAGGAGCAAGAATCTATTTTCTGTTTCTTAAAGAATTTATAATATGAGAATACCCTTATACCTTTGTGAGTGTTACCAGTACATTTTTCATAGTTAAACCCTTTACATAACGTAAAGTCCAAAACCGGCCAGCACTATTTACAAAAATCACCATCCAATTTTCATTATTTTTCTCACTTTTGTCTCAAAAACATAGCTTGTGACCCCTCATTGGAACGAGCTCAACTAGCTCGTTCGAATGAGGGGTAATAAGCTAGGTTTTTGACGCAAAAAATGAAAAAAATTAGTTACACACACCATACCAAACAATCAACCATAATATAACTTAAGACACAGACTTGTTGCTAAGGTCACTCAACCTACATGTACTGGACTTGAAAACACACGGTGATGACTGCTGGGAGTCCACTTTGACAAGTAAAAATTTGAGATTTTGTTAATTCTTTGCAAAGTTTAGTATAGAGTATTATGAACTCTTCAACTGATGGGTATTCTCTGGGATTTTTCATAAAATCACGTTAAGGCTTCTGTGAAGCAGCCATGACTTGATTTAACGAAAAATAAAAAATCACTGCATCGAGAAATCAGTGACAAACGGCTTAGCGCTATTCCAAATCTCAGTAATTTTGTTGTCGTTAACAAGAATTATGCCCCTTCTCTGTCCTAAGGTATTTTTGTACTGACTTGGAAAATCCGTCTTCAGCAAGCATAGAGTTAATACTGTGTAATGCAGGACTGAATAGCTAGCGAAAACAATCATGAATAGTACTAACTAGTGCACTGCTGGACAGTAGCCAGGGAGGTGAAGGAGGTCATGGCCCGTAATATTTTTTGCCCCCCCCCCCCCTGACTCAATGCAAGTTACACATAACATAGAGCCCCCAAAAAGTCTCCAATATGGGACTACACACTAAAGATGGGCGGTATTGGAATTTTGAGTTCGGTTTCGATATTTTATGGGGGGGGGGGGGGGGGGGTATACCTCGGTATCGGGTCGGTATTCGGTATCTGACTTGACTTGAGATTTGCTGATCGTACCAAAGAGGAATTCACATCAGGAAAGACAGAATGAATAAGTTGTAGTATCATTCTACCAAAACTCTATAAATGACACTGCCATGAACTCAACAGTGGAATTCTTTCACGACTACAAATCATATCTACAGTAATTGTGTGTCTTGTTCTAAATACACCTTAATGTTTAAAGTCATATTTCAGGCTTTTGCGATCTCGGAGCATGTGCCCTGGCCATGCCACCTTTAGAGGTCCTGCTGACAATACACAAAACACTGGGGCAGTGATTTCTAGTCAGGTTTTGGCAGCCTTAGCAGGCAGGCAAGACTTAACTAGAAATCACTGCTAAGCAATTGGACATATACAGGTTGTAGTCTTGTGGGAATTCAAGACAGTTGCCCAGGACACTGAGAGTCGACATAACTGGAAAAAAAGTCGGTCACTTCTTTCATGAAAATGAACCTTTCAACTGTTATCAAGCCTCAACAGCGACCTATAAATAGCTAATGTAGGAAAATTTGAAAATTCAGACGGTTTTGGTATTCAACAATTGGTTCGGTTCAGTTTTTCAGTATCCCAATAATATCGATATTGGTTCGGTTTTTCGGTATCTCTTATTCACACGCTACAAATGCCTCACAGTTAGGGTTTAACATATTCCCTGGTTTTCTAGGAACCGGGAACAGAAATAAAATTTCTCTCAGAACCGGGAACCGGGAAATTTCCCGGGAAATATCAAGCAAATTTACGAGGGTAACATGACACACTTATTTTAATAATGAGTATATTTCATTGGCAATCTCCCATCTCCAAACGGAAAAGTTCTTTTCCTAAGATAAGTATGAAAACCCCAAACCCGCTTCAAAGTTCAGTCTCGTCTTTATTTTCAGAATAACTCGCATTATCACCTCTACTTTATCCAACATCAACACCCTCTTCACTGCCGTCACTAGGTTTCTCTGCTTTATGCAGAGTAGACTGGTGACGGCAGTAAAGAAGGTGTTGATGTTGGAGGAGGTGGTGAATAGTGATACACTAATAATTCTGAAAATGAAGACGAGTTTGAACTTTGAAGCGGGTGAATAAGATCTTGCTGTTGAAAGGGAGGTGGGATGTCCTCCAGAACTGGTTGAGAGCTACAGTGATTTGTTGAAAATGGTTCGTCAGGAATCAGGACTGTAAAAATTTCAGGCGTAGAAGGGCTGACGAACAGTGTCATGCTTCATTCCCGGTTCCGTGCGTGCTGTAGATTTCCCGGGTATCGGGACCGGCTTTCGGAACCGGGAATTCGGTCCGGGAATTCCGTTCCCGGGATTAAACCTCACTCAAGAGTCAGATTCGCCATAAAAGCATTGAATTCTGCAAAATTTTCTCGAGGAGATGTTGTACTAATTAGAACCCTATGGTCGTATCCCTCCTCTCACTTCCTTGATGGGTAGTGTTAGTGGAGGGGGTGGCGTTCGCAGGACCTAGTTAGGACAAGGCAAGCCTGGCAAGGCACCGACCTCAAAATGGCCTCCGACTCTCATGTTTGCACCCCCCTCCTCCGCCCTCCTCTCCAAAAAAGACTGGCTTTTATTGAATCCTGGCTATGATATTAGTATATTCATATACAATATGTACATGTATTTCTTTTTGAATAATTTGAATAATATTAATAATAAAAAATAATATGCTGAATAAACTATTGATCTGAACTGAACACTCCCATAAATTGTAAAAAGTCAAAGTCAGATATATGTCAGGGTTGGTGATTTTCTGAATTTTTTTTTGAAAAATCAAAAAAATCGATTTTTTTTATTTAAATCTGATTTTTTTTTTATTTAAATAGATTTATTTGATTTTTATTTCCATACTATAAATTATTCACCAGAGAATACTTTTTCTCACATGATTCCTTTAGATAAAAGAAACTGAGTGTATTGGCAGCAGTTTGTATCAATGGCTGCCCAAGGAATGGACACAAACACACGAAACATACTAAAACATTTACCCGTGTTCACCATTTCAGTCTTGTAGGTGGTATGAGGGGAAAAATTTCAGAATATATTTGGCACGGAATAGACATTTGGCATATATGGAAATAGAGAGGAATGAATCATTGAAACTTGTGTTTCTCATTGTTACAGCATTGCTGGAAGGAAGATGACTTCTTGAAAATCATTTTTGATACTTTTGATACTTAAATCACTGATCGTTGTTCTTGGAGTTGATTTAGTATTTTTGACGGTTTCATTGAAAGATTATCGTATATATATGGTTTAAAATCTATGTTCAATTAAATATAGTTTTATTCATGTTAGCTGAAAATTATATAAACTTATAAAAGATTCGGGAACATTTGACTTCCCTACAGCATGTTCCAGCAGTCAAGACACGGTGGGATGTATATTCACACTCCATAGATTAGTTCTGTCATAAACAAGGATAAATAACTGTATTTCAACAGTTAATATGCATTCCATCTTGTTCAGCTGATTTCCAAGTTGTTTTGAAAATATTTCTGAATATTTGTAAATTTTTAATTTAAATCAATAATTTAACAACAGGCCCCACGGGGCCTGAAGCGCTCATCTTGAACAGAACACAATATAAACAGAGACCATGAATGAGTCTACATCAAACAATCCATCTTCATAGGATACACTGTCAATCCTTGAGTCCCTCAGGAGTGACAAAAATAATCCGGGCATCATGCCTTTTCTTCAGTTGATCATAATGTAAAATGTAGAGCTCCCCTATGAAGCCCCTTGATACAACCTATGTGGATTAATCTTAGTTACACACCTCTAGAGGGTACTGAATACAAAATTTTTAATTCTTCAGCGAAATGGCCAATTCTGGCTCCCACAGGGAACCCAAATATTAACCCAGGCTCTCGATTTGAACACAGTTCAATCTGACTTCCCTAGAGATGTTGTGTTGTACCAAATATGAATGCATTCTGACTGTTATCCGGATCTGAAAAAGAGAAATTTTACAGAAATTTCTTCATATTGCACTAAGTTAAAATTTGGGCTACCATAGCGAGCCCAAATATTAACCTATGGATCCGTTTTAAACAAACTTGAATCTGACCCCCCCACCCCCCCCCCCCCCCCCCCCCCCCCCACCAGAGATGTTGTATACCAAATACGAAAGCATTCTGACTAGTGGGTCTCAAGAAGAAGATTTTTAAAGAAATTTCCTCATATTGTACTAAGTTAAATTTCAGGTTCCCATTTGGTTCCAAATATTGATCTAGGCACTCGAATTGAAGAAACTGGAATCTGACTCCACCCCCCCCCCCCCCCCCCCCCCCCCCCCCCCCCCCCCCCCCCCCCCCGAGATGTTGTATACCAAATATGACAGCATGCCAACTGGTGGATCTGAAGAAGATTTTTAAAGAAATTTCCTCATGTAGCACTAAGTAAAAATTTGGGCTACCATAGCGAGCCCAAATATATACCTAGGGATCATCTGATTTGAACAAACTTGAATCTGACCCCCAAGAGATGTTGCATACCAAATATGAAAGCATTCCGACTGGTGGAACTGAAGAAGATTTTTTAAAAATTATCCCCCATATTGAACAAAGTTAAAATTTGGGCTTCTGTAGAAAGCCCAAATATTAACATACAGTTAAAACTAGAAGTCCTGTCATGAATTGCGCGCTTATCTTGACACAATTTCGCACAGGAATTGCGCGCAATTTTCCTATTGAAAATACCCAAATTACCACAGAGTCTTGCCATTACTCACAGCAAACACAAGCAATGTTTCAGCCAATGGTCCTCCGGGTTAAACCCGGAGGTCCATTGGCGGAACCATTGCTTGTGCATAGGTTGCGTAGAGAATGTGATAGCATTTTCATATGACCTAACGCGCCGATAAACGCGCTAAATGGGGAGGTGTTTGCGCGCAATTGATGACAGGACTTCTAGTTTTAACTGTAGGGACTTGGTTTGAACAATCTTGAATCTGGCCCTCATAACAATGGTATATACCAAACATTAAAAGATTCTGACTTGTGGTTCTGAAGAAGAAGATTTTTAAAGATTATTCCCCATATTATCCTATGTAAACAATTTGGGCTCCTGTATTGAGCCCAAAATTTGAACCAATGGGCTTTATTTTAACAAACTTGTATCTGACCCCCCTATGAATGATGTGTACCGAATATCAAAATATTCTGATGATTGGTTCTGGAGAAAAGATTTTTAATTTTTTTTCCAAATATGCTGACTCAGCATTTTTTCGATGCATATTACAGAACACCCTAACATAACCAATGGCAATTTTTTTTACCATTCAATTCTACTGGTCCTAAGGATACTTCATACCAAATAACAGCTCTCTGTTCCGTGTGGGTTGGGAAATATAGGCGTTTGAAAATATTTCTATTTTTAGCTCCCAGGGTTCCCATGGGGATGCGGGAATTTTTTTTGCATGGGTCAAGTACTTATGACCCAATAATACCACATACCAAATTTGGTTCAAATCGGACCATCGGTTCAGAAAATAGAAATTTTGGGCGGAGCCAAAAATCTTACCCCTCCCATTACAAAGCCAAATATTGCTTAACTAACTTCGTTTGAACAAACTTGATTCTACACCTCAATAGGAAGCTTCACAGCAAATATGAAGTATCCTTAGGACCAGTACACACTGGTTCATGAGAAGAAAATTTTAAAAATATTTTGGAGCTTTTTTCCCCACTCCCGGCTGGGCATGTTGAGTTGAACAAAAATGAAATGCCCCTTTGGGACCATCACTCACACAAACTTTCACTTGAATTGGCCCAGTGGCTTTGGAGGAGAAGACCAAAACATGATGTTGACGGACGGCGGACAACGGACGGCGAGCGATGAGATTAGCTTAGCTTGACTTTGTCAAGATGAGCTAAAAAAAATCATTGATTTAAATCAATGATTTAAATCAACTGATTTAAATCAGCCAACCCTGAGACATGTGGACAAATTTTGATGACCAAAAATGATTAAGTACTCTTCCAATTAAAAGTTTCAAAGTTTTGATAATTTCCCCCCATCGAGCGTGGCATTCACGTTCCGCTCTACAGTTTCTAAAATTCTAAACATAGGACATATTTCTTTTTAGTATTAGACAAATGCTTACATTAGACTATTTGCTGGACATTATTTGGAGTTTTGGTCATAGAGTTTGAGTTAGATGCATTGGTACCAGAGGAATTATGGGAAACAGTGGCTTCGAAAAACTATTTTTTAAAATGTCCTTTTTACACGGGGTTGTTATCAGGCATATAACTAAAATGAGACGGAAATACATAATGTTTCTCACATTTTGAAAACGGGGGTGATATGCTCCAAGGTTAGGTAAATGGGGGTAGTGGGAAAATTCTGCTTTTGAGGCGGTTGAGTGGCTGAAAATGACTGGTTTCGGCAGGTTTTTATACAGTTAAAACTAGAAGTCCTGTCATGAAATGCGCACAAATAGCACGTCGATCTGCGCGTTAATCTACGCGTTATGACCATAGTAAAGCTAAAGCAAATTTTGTACATAAGACCTGTGTACAAGCAATGTTTCAGCCAATGGACCTCCGGGTAACCCGGAGGTCCATTGGCAGAAACATTGCCCGTGTTCGCTATGAGTAACCAGGAGAACCTGTCGTGCTTTGGATGCCATTTGATATGAGAATTGTGCACAATTCCTACGCACAATTAAGCCAAGATAAGCGCACAGTTCGTGACAGGACTTCTAGTTTTAACTGTAGTGCAATTTTCCATGTTGGAAGCCTTGTAATTTGACAATAAATTTTTTCACCCACATTCAGATTGTTTATTTCTACTTAGTAAGATAGTGTTATATGTTTTTGGTGGATTTGGAAAATGCAAATATATGTTATGGGTGAGATACCTAAGTTAAAGAATGTTAGCATTTGAAGAGAGTGTATGGCATGTCATTTATGAAATATCTGGAAAATTGTGGAGCGGAGCCGAAGGATTTGTACTGGAAATATCAAACTGCCATGTGATCATTTCCACGTGTCTCATTCGAGAGAAGAGGTATTTTTTTTCATATTCCTCTAATAAAATGTTTGAAGTCTTTTCGCGTGTTGCCATGATGTCAAGCTTGGACTTTAATAACATTAAAATCAAATATATTCTTACCTTTATCTGTCGGTGATTCTATTATCTTACTTCGTTTCAGATGGTCGCGTTCTTCCGAGTGATAATAGAAATTCGATTGCTACCGCAATAAATACAAACCGTATCTATGGCATTTAAGTATTACTCTCCAAATCCTATTGGTCCAATCAATATTTGTTCTGTTCTTCTATCATCCCACAATGCAATTTTCAAGTGGCGAACTTTTCAAATTATTCACAAGTTTCAATCGGCCAATCTTTGCGAGGACTCCAAACGAACGGACGCCACTAGGTTATTTCCGAGTATGTTAAAAAAATCAACCTTTGCGTTCCACATTGTGTGTGCCGGGTTTGGATTATTAATGAACTCGAAGTTTCCACATTGAAATGTTGGTTATGAACTTTAACCCTTTCCAGGTTTCCTAACGAAACGGCCGCATCTACCCACGTAATTAAGCAATTCAGGAAAAAAAATATATATATTTTTCGAAAATTTTGTACAAAACCTTATCATGTGATAACAAGCTCGTTCCAATTAGAGCCCTCATGGTATGATTTTGTTGACATTTTTGAAAAAACTTGAAAAAATCAATAGTTAAAATCATAAATTTTATATGTAAAAGCAGACGACACCTGCAAACAAAATTCCAATGAGGGGTCATAAGCTATGTTTGCTCGCATGAGCGACCATGTTGTGACTTCATCACAATGGTGATACGTGGCGTTGGTTGTTGGGATGATTTGTGTGAGCCAGTCCGCCTCTGTTCGGAGTCTTCAATTCGACTTCTTGGGGGCGCGGTGGCGTTGCGGTAACCGGTTCTCGTCAGATCACCGAAGTTAAGCAACGTCGAGTCCGGTTAATCATTGGATGGGTGACCATCTCAGCGACTGATTCGCGTTCCCGCGTTGTGTCCTTGGGCAAGGCACTTAACCCCGATTGCCAACATGGGGGACACGATGACGCTGTGTACTAAGGCGTACTGCACGTCGACGGTGCGCATGTCTCCAACCAATCTAACCCTGCCTGTGCCGCGGTGCAGAGTTCGGAGTTACGATGTTGGAGAGCTGACAGCTGCTCGTCGTTGCTCGGTGGTTCTCTCCGGGTACTCCGGCTTCCTCCACCCGTAAAACTGTCACCGGCATGATATGACCCTGGCTGTTAATGTGTCGTTAAACCCTAATAAAAAAAAAATGTAAAAGGGTAAAAAAAACAACAGTACAGTGGAACCCTGTTAATTGAATAGCCAGTTTGCCCGTGAGAATTATTCAATTAACAGGAGTTTTCAATTTACAGTTGTCAGATTTGACAACTTTTCCGTATTCTAGCGGTAAACTCAGTATTTAATCTATTTTTTTCTTGTCTGACCGGGGGATGGGGGTGGGAGAAATATGCGTGAACATGGGTGGAAATCTTTACTTTGCAGATTTTTTGATCCACCCACCCTTTCTAAATTTTTCCATAACATTTTTTGGACCCACCGCCTTCTCGTACATTTTTATATAGGCCTACAAAACGTCGGCACTCGAATACCAACTCGAAACGCGTAATGCACACATCCAAAACTGGTACGTATTTACCACAGTACACATAATAATTAGGGAATACCTGGAAGGGGGAGGGGGGGGATTTCCCCATTTACGTCATAATTTATGTCCCGCTGAAGCGTTTAAGCGTTGCTGAAAAAACTTCTTCACAAATTCCTGTGAGTTTATCAGATTATTCCAGAAAATACTGGCAAATCAGCCCTATTTATGTGACAGGTACATGTAGTGAACGGGGAAAACATTGTTCCTTCTATAATTACGCTGACTGACTTGCTCCCTTCCTAGTTTTTATGCTCAGTGGCGCGTCTAGAAAATGTAAAATAAACAGAAGCAGGGCAGGCAAGGGGTGTACATCATCCGAGCTGCTAATCAGCCTGCCCTGGAATTTTTTTTCGAAATTTGAGACTAAAATCGCTATTTCCATAACTTGAAATCCGTGGGTGTTCATATTTTATGAGTTTTGAAAGTCATTAACCCTATGAACTCTAGTGGTATCTTCCATGCCAGTTCAATGGCAGCAACTAGAAGAGTCCATATTCATTATTTGGGGTAGACCAATCAATATTGATTGGTCTACCCAACACGTTTACTGAACAGCCATCCCATTTAATGACATTATGACGTATCATATTCCTGGCCGGAAAGAAGGCCGCTGGTGTTCAAAGGGTTAATAAATTAAGCCATTTTTATGTGTACCCATACTATGTATGGTACACATAATGCCGGCATTCGGGGTGGTCATTCGTCGTTCGTCCATCCTTTAACCGTCCGTCTGTCCGGGCCAACTAAACCTGTTTAGGAGGTATTATTTTTAGGGGGTTAGTCGAAATTAGGGTAGTATTAGGGTTAAGAGAGGGAGGGGTGGGGTTAGGGTTAGGGTTAGCCCCAGGGCAGGGATAAAGGTTGGAGGGGATTAGAACCCAGTGGGGTGGGGGTTGGGGTCAGGGGTGGGGTTTTAGTTTTTATAGCCCCTAAACCAAAAAATAGCCCCTAATCCTTTTGGTCTGGCTAGGGTGGGGTTAGGGTCAGGGGTGGGGTTGGGTTAGGGTTAGGGGTAGCCCCAGAGTAGATGTTAAGGTTGGGGAGGGTTAGGTTCCAAGGGGTGGGGGTTAGGGTCAGGTGTGGGGTTTTAGGGTCAGGGTAGGGTAGGGTTAAGGTTAGGGTGTGGTTTTTGAGTGGATGGGGCGGGGTTAGGGTTAAATATAAGTTCTTGGGTGGAGGGGATGGGGTTCTGGCTAAAATAAGGTGATGGACATATAAAATGTTTTTTTCGTAGCCCTTAAACCCAAATAGTTGGAACGTCCGTCCGTACGTCCGCCCGTCTGTCCGTCTGGCCGTCCGGCGTCCGTATCCATTTCTTTGGCATTCGATAACTTGAAAAATATTGCTTGGATTGTCAAAAGTTACTTTATATTTGTGTTCAGGTTACTATAGTTTTTGGTGTAAATCTGATAATTTGATCCTGAGATATTAACTCTTTATCCTTCAAATTGAGAATTCTTCCAATCCCTTTGGCATGAGATAACTCAAAAAATATCAGTCCAATTGTCATGTTACTTTATATATATCTTCAAGTTACTGATATTCCGAGCTGTATAGTTTTTGTGTAAATCTGTTATTTTGATCCTGAGATATTAACCCTTTATCCTTCAAATTGAAAATTTCTCCAATCCCCTTGGCATTCGATAACTTGAAAAATATTGCTTGATTATCAAGTTACTTTACCTTTGTGTTCAGATTACTGATGTGCCGAGCTGTATAGTTTTTGGTGTAAATCTGATAATTTAATCCTGAGATGTTTACCCTTTATCCTTCAAATTGAAAATTCCTCCAATCCCATTGGCATTCGATAACTTGAAAAATATTGCTTGGATTGTCAAGTTACTTTATATTTGTGTTCAGGTTACTGATATACCGAGCTGTATAGTTTTTGGTGTAAATCTGTTATTTTGATCCTGAGATATTAACCCTTTATCCTTCAAATTGAAAATTCTTCCAGTCCCTTTGGCCTTCGATAACTTGAAAAATATTGCTTGGATTTTCTAGTTACTTTATATTTTTGTTCAGGTTACTGATTTGCCGAGCTGTATAGTTTCTGGTGTAAATCTGAAGATTTGATTCCGAGATATTAACCCTTTATCTTTCAAATTGAAAATTACTCCAAGCCCTTTGGCATTCGATAACTTGAAAAATATTGCTTGATTGTCAAGTTACATTATATTTGTGTTCAGGTTACTGATGTGCCGAGCTGTATAGTTTTTGGTGTAAATCTGTTATTTTGATCCTGAGATATTAACCCTTTATTCTTCAAATTGAAAATTCCTCCAATCCCTTTGGCATTTGATAACTTTAAAAATATTGTTTGGATTGTCAAGTTACTTTATATTTGGGTTCAGGTTACTGATGTGCCGAGCTGTATAGTTTTTGGTGTAAATCTGATAATTTAATCCTGAGATATTAACCCTTTATCCTTCAAATTGAAAATTCCTCCAATCCCTTTGGCATTCCATAACTTGAAAAATATTGCTTGGATTGTCAAGTTACTTTATATTTGTGTTCAGGTTACTGATATACCGAGCTGTATAGTTTTTGGTGTAAATCTGTTATTTTGATCCTGAGATATTAACCCTTTATCCTTCAAATTGAAAATTCCTCCAATCCCTTTGGCATTCGATAACTTGAAAAATATTGCTTGGATTGTCAAGTTACTTTATATTTGTGTTCAGGTTACTGATGTGCCGAGCTGTATAGTTTTTGGTGTAAATCTGGTAATTTGATCCTGAGATATTAACCCTTTATCCTTCAAATTGAAAATTCCTCCAATCCCTTTGGCATGAGATAACTCAAAAAATATCAATCCGAGTGTCATGTTACTTTATATATGTATTCAGGTTTCTGATGTGCTGTGCTGTATAGTTTTTTAGGTTAATCTGATAATTTCATCCGGAGATATTAACCCTTTATCCATCAAATTAGACACTCTTCTAATCCATTTCTACATGTATCCATACCACGTATGGTGTACATAATGTCGGCATCCGTGGTGGCCCTCCGACATACAGCTTTCTACTAGTTGCGCATATGGGTACACATCTGACGATTTCATCGGCCTATTTTTTAGTTTGTGGTTTATGGATCCTCCAACCCCTCTGCTTCAGCCGGGCTGAATTGATTCATGGTGTTACTGCTAGTCAGTTATCAATGCTCAACTATGCTGCAAGTCGAGAGGTCCTCGGTTCGAATCCCACCTGCGGCAACCACGTTGTGTCCTTGGGCTAGACACTTCACCCCCATTGCCCACCTGGGGGCACGGTGGCGCTGTGTACTAAGGCGTACTGCACGTCGATGGTGCACTTGTCTTCAACCAATGCTAACCCTGCTTGGGTGGAGTTAGTATTTTGGGGAGCTGACAGTTGCTCGCCGTTGCTCGGTGGTTCTCTCCGGGTACTCCGGCTTCCTCCACCCGTAAAACTGTCATGGTCATGATTAGCCATTGTGCAGAAGTATTTGACCTTAAACCCCATTAAATAAATAAATAAATAATGCTCAACTATATTGAATGGACAGTAGAAACAATTAATCGATACCAAATTGGAGTTGAATCTTATTTTTTCCTTGTTGTGTTAAGGCATCATATAGCATCACAACATAGCCTATATATTATATTATTTTATCACCTGTGACTAAAATAAACAAATTTGAAATTTCAAGACTACGTTAACTACTTGAACGGTGCAAAAGTGCATCACCGCATTTTCAGTTTGCCATCACGATGGTAGGAAATCAACTTACTTTCTCTAACTTTGCCATCACGATGGTCACAAATCAATTCACATTCTGTGACGACAGAAGTGGCATTACGGGCGCCACATGGGACCGGATCAAACAGTCCGTTATTAACATCTAGAGACCATACCTGAACATATGAGAACATTTTCAACGTTTCGAATTAAAACCCCTAGAAGCCTTTCGCCGGAAACCGATCCTCTAACGACAAAAGTGACGATACAGGCACCACATGAGGCCGAATCGAAAACTCGAAACCTTTACACACATCTAGAGAGCCTATCGGAGCCTTTGAAAACACTTTCAACGTTTCGACTTAAAACCCCCAGGAGCCTTTTGCGGGAAACCGATTCTCCAACGGAAAAAGTGGCGCTACGAGTGCCACATGGGGGTGAATCAAAAATCCGAAACCCTTATGCACACCCAATTTAAACAATATTTCATTCAATAAGTGTTAATTGTTTAAGGAATAGTGCATGGCTTGGAGTTGACTACGTCCATATAGTGCCCAGCGAAGCGGAGGGAACTACACCATCTCACCGGGCACTATATGGGCGTAGTCAACGACAAGGCATGCACTAATCCTTATACTATATCGAACACCCACCAAGAAAAACATCTGTCCAATTTGTTAATCTATTACCAAGGTAGCAGCCCTACCAACCAGCGTTATATAGAAAAAAAATACCATTTAGTTTTCAAAAAACATTTTCTTCTTCCAAAACACGGCTTATTGATATGAGCGGAAGACAAATTTTGAATCGTCGGCAAGGGTAGTAGGTGATAATTGCGGATATTAACACAGCTGTACATGTACGTGTACGTGTTAACGTACATTCGTGTACACCTCCATAGGATTTAGTGTTAAAATCCTGTACAGGTACACGATTTGAACGTTTTTTAGGGTGTGTTAGAATCCACTTTGAGTTAAAATATCAGTGAATTGTATCCTAGACGCCTGTAGTTTTACGTACGCGTTCATGTACCGTTTTGATTGAAATAGGCAAATGAGTTTCCCCCATAGGATTCAGTGTTAAATTGCGAGCAAAAAAACGTTTTGTCGTTTCTAAAACATCGTCTTGCCGATTCTAATAACCCGCGTCCGTACACGATTTTAGCACTGAAACCCTATGGAGGCGTACACGGAGATCCACTTGTGGATTTTAGGTCGGAAATCGACTCGTGTAAAGAGGTTGTGTTAGAATTCGCAAACCCACTGTCACGTTTCTCGAAGTAAAACTAACGCACGTTATTGCGAGGTAATCTTAATAAGCACTTAATGGAAATGTTTTGAATGAAGAGTGTTGCCAGGGTGTTAGAAATCCGCAAACCCACTGTCACGTTTTTGATTGATATATAGGAGAGAAAAAAATATAAATAAATAGTTATTTAAAAAAAATAAATATATCAAATCGAATAGATCGTTCAGGATACCTTTGAAACTCATCTTCAGATTTGCGGACGATTACAACAAGATCATGTACAGATTCAAACACAATCTGACGTTGATTCGAAAAGGAAACGACGACGCAATAGTGAGACTCACTGCGTCCAATGCGGGTAAGATAACTCTACACAAGATATCGTGGTTCGTTCCGCACGTGGAGCCTTCGATCGTGGAAAAAGCGCGTCTCTACAAGATCATTGAATCCAAGAGTAAATTGCCCGTGGGATTTAGAATGAGACAGTGTGACATGGCTAGCATTCCTCCCTACACGAATCACTTCGATTGGAGATTGACGGTGAAATTCGCTTCCGAGAGACCGTGTTTCAGACCGATAGGGACAGGTCTTAGGAAAAGAATGCGTCGCTGTTCGATCACTGCCATTTGAGAAACATGCAAGTGTTTCTGAACGCCACGAGATATCCAGCAATCGATTACAATGCGTTGTTCGACAAGAACGATTTCTGCAGACTGTACGGCGACGCCGCTGATTTTAGAAAGAAGTATCACGGTCTAGACGAATTGATGAGCAACCCTAACATATCTCCCGGCGAATACAAGTCGATGTATCCCATGTTCGTATTCGGCGTCAGTAAACAGAGTGAACGACTCAAGAGTAGCGTCTTAGACATTCAGATCAAGATGCAATTCGATAGGAATGTGCCAAGAAAAAACCGAAGCCTTCGCCCTGGTCCTGTCGGACAGAGAATTACAATTCGAATCGGATGGAAATAAGATGTCGATCATTCGATGAGAGACGAGTGTGAAAAAAATCAATAAACGTTAAAAATGTGGATGTAAGATTAATTAAAAACCAAAATCTCGAAAACAAAATGGATGTTTTTGACACGAAAACAACAAATCATCTGTTTACTTCAGATTACTACGACGTTAAAATAAAATACTTGGAAAAATGGATTCAAATTGAATATGAAGAGCGTAACACAAAAAAAGGATGGAATAGTTGTGATTTTAACGAATATCGTTTAAAAGAAAAAGAAGAGTTTGATCTCATAAGATCTAATGAAGAAATTATAAAAAATACAATTTTAAAATGTCGCAAATGTAAGAAACGTCAAATAAAAATCAAAAATCAAATCTCAACAAACTAGATCTGGTGATGAACCAACAACCGTATTCGCAAAGTGTATAAATTGTAATCATAAATGGATAGAAAATTAAAAAAAGGATGCAATTTTAATCATTGTCATAAGTGACAAAATTCTTTTACTAAAGAAAAAAAACATTTCAGATATCATATAATAATATATAATAAAAAGTTATCAAAAAAAAAAAAAACAAAAAAAAAATAAAAGTAATGAGATCTAGAGAGATTGAACATCTTTCTAAATCTCATTACTTTTTTTTTTTTTATAAATCACACATTTTTTTTTTTAATTCATTATTTTCCACGCGTTCACTGTTTGTTCAAAGGAACTAATTCGATCAGTAGACTCATCACGGAAGTGGCAGCTTCGGGATTATTGGTTTTCGTAACGAAATTAATCCTGTCTCCGGCGTTCACTTTGAGAGGCATGCCGAACATGCTAACATTCGCGTGTTGATTCTCAGTCTTTTCGACGCTTATCTTATCTTATCGCTCTCTACTCCATTCACCATGAGATTGACGACCACTCTGTTATTCAAATCCGAGGAAACCAGACTCATTCGAAGGATTTCCCCTCCCAGCGGCATGGGATATCCCACCTGACCATGTTTCGATCCGCTACCTCCATTTCCGAAAGACCACTCAGCTTTTCCTTCATCTAAGGTGCCAGCCTCTTCGGCCCACACAGTGATCAATTGTCTAGCATATTTGACTTTCTCCACCACCGAAATCAGGGTGCAGGCATCCATCATGTTCACGGGATCCGGTAGATTCGTGAGCGCATGTCCACCCATGTCTAGTTTACCTTCCATGATGTCACCCTTTCTCCAGACCGAGTTGTCGTCCACGTACTTTCTGACCGTGCTGGAATCGAATTCGGGATCGTGATCAAGACTGAATAAATTGTGACCGTTCATGTTGATGCCACCCTCCATGGTTCCGCCAGATTGTTTGTTCAGGTAGAGATCGTCCACTTGCGATTCTAGGTATTCTTGTGATTGTATCACGGCAGAATCTACATAGCCCTTGTTGACCGCGGTTGAGCCTGCATCCGTGTCGTTGATCTTCGACAGATTCAATATCTTGTTGAATCCCGCATTCAGATCCGATTTCATTTCTCGTCTGTCAGACTTTCTCTGTTCCAGATCTATGTAGTGTTTGGTCACCACGTCCTTGGGATTCGTGGGAGTGGCCACGTTCGTTATCTTGTTAGAACTGGCGTTCAATTCTGAGTGCATCGTTTTCTGAACATATCTATTTCTCAGGTGTTCGCTGAATCTCGCGTGAGTGTCATCCGCGTATTTCTTGGTCGCGGCATCGGTGGGATCTATGGGATTCACGACGTTCACCAAACGTTTGGATTTCAGATCGAGATCGTCGGTCATGGTTTTATCCACGTAATTATCTAGCAGGATTCGTTCGAAATCGGCGTTCTCCCTATCGACGTATTTTTTAGTCGCAGCATTTGCGAGATCTATTGGCTCGGGAAGATTGTAGAGCTTCTTATCATTCATGTTCAAAGGTTCTTCTCGAGGTTCGTATCTCCGAACGTAACGTTCGTCCAAGATGGCAACGTCGTAACCATCGTCGACTTCGAACGTCTTCCTCTTCTTTCTTAGGTTGACTTTTTCATCGTCACTTCTACCAAATTTATCGACTGGCATGTTGTTGTAGGGATTTTTTTTGTTTTAGAAAAAATCTATTCAAAACGCAGTTTATTAAAAATGAACTATGTTATTTTATTTTTCGTTTTTATTCGATTAAAATTTTTAAAATAATTTTTTATCTTTATATATACTATAAAAAAAATCTCTCTCTAATGTAAATCATTGAGAATGTCTTGAAATCGATCTCCTTCAGACCATCTCTTGAGAACGTAGAAACACAGGTGACCGCAAAACACTTGATCTGGTGATTGCACTTGTTCTGTGTTGTAACTAACCATCGATTTGTTGAAATAGTTCTTTATTTCTTTTGGCGGCGAGATTCCGTAGCTGTCGAAATAATAATTTTTCTTCTTCCCGTTCTTGATCCATGCCACCCAGTGAGTGCCTTCACCCGATGAATCATCTAGATTTAAAATTCCGCATTCCGATTGTCGAGGTCTTCTCTTCGGCAAGGCATCTCTGGAAAACACGCCTAGAAAATCTTTGATTTTCAAATCTTTTGCCGCATTCAACAGATCGATGTTGGATAGAGGTTCGTTAGGTAAGACGACACCTTCTACGGATATCTTTATTTTCTTATTCATAAATGGGTATATATTTTTTTTATTTATTTATTTTATTATAATTCACTAAAATGACGTTATTTTTTTAAAAAAATTTTCTTTTTCTTTTTAAACTAACATTCTCGATGTCTCTATCGATTTCCATAATCTTGAATCCGTCTAATTCCTCTTGATTTTCTGGAATCCTGATATTACCATCTTTTAGTAGAACAGATTCGATCGTTTTGTAGTGATTTAACGAATGAAATTTTTTAGACACCGTGTCGTAAATGTATTTCTCTTGATCTTTTGACAATTTTTTGAACAGGAATAACAACTGCAAATATCTATTATATTCAAATATGTCTTTTTTGCTACCTGCAAAAAAGGATGATGCAAAAAGAGATATCAAACGTAGTTTGTCTCTCTTAGTTCGAACGTTTTCGGAATTTAAGAATTGGGGTTCGTTAGGTACTTTTTCTTTTTTAAACTAACTCTCTCAATGTCACTATCGATTTCTATAATTTTGAATCCACCTAATTCTTCTTGATTTTCTGGAATCCTATCATCCACAATCATATCTGGAATCTTATCATCCACAATCGTATCTGGAATCCAATCATCCACATTCATATCGTCTCTAATTAGATCTAAAGTCCAATGTCAGAGTGCCAAAGTGCTTATTTTATCGTCTAACACGAATCTCTTATCATCGTCAGCCGTCAGCAAAATCTTGTTGACTATTTCGGTATACAAGTCGTGATTTTCACTTCGAATCGATTTCATAGTCTTATACACCGGACCACTTCCTAACAGACAATCTTTGTACTCTTGGAAAGAGATGTTTTTCTTCACCACGCACGCTTTAACTCCTTTGCACTTCTTGATCTCTTCATCATCTTCTAGACGATAAGCATACAGTTTGGGTCTCAAGCCCACGAATTCGACTATTTGTTTACTGCCGCTCTCGTCCTTAAATTTACCCAACACCTTCTTGTTGTCGTTCGATTGAATGTTGGATGGGTGATCGACGGGATAATTGCTCGTATCAAACCACTCGGCCACGTCCTGAGATATATCTCGGTAGATGTCTTTCATCTCTATCTCGTAAACTAAACTGTCCGTGTCGGTGAACAGTAGTTTGGCTTTATCACCAAATTTTCGTTTGACGTAATCGTAGTGAAACTCGTACATCAATCGCTTGCTGATATCTAAGATGATCGGTCTGAGATAATACGGTTTGTCGAACTTCAGGTGCGTCTTTTGCATGTGAACGGCCAATAGATTTTCATCGAATATGGTTCGGTGTTTGTAATTGGGTTTCACCACTAATGTTTTAGCTCTTTTCTCAGACGTGACGAGTCAAACGTCGGTTCTCTTCCTGATGTTTTCCATCGATTTACCGTACACGCAGTTGTTCATGAGTTTGAAGAAATCTTTTTCGAAATCGTTCTTAGCTCGAATTCTGAGATTCGTGTTGAGATCGATGTATTTTTTCATCCAAGGCTCTTCGTTGAATCGAATGATGCGATGTATGTCGACTAATTTCATCCCGTAATCGACGTACTGTTTCAAATTCTCGCTGTAGACGATGTAGTTACGTTTGTTAAATAAATTGGGAATGAGTTTTTCCTCGTCTCCTTCATTCGGTTGCATTCATTCGGGAGCCAGCGGATAATCGTTGTGTGGATCGTGTAATTCTTCCGGATAGTTCAAATCGACTTCTAAAATGCAAGGATAGTCTCTCCATTTTTGCATCTCTTCCGGTTCTTTTACCCATTCGAAATTTCCAATCGGTAAAGGATGACTCACAGCCCAACCGTACAGATTATTGGCGTCCCAATACTGTATGTATTTAGTTGACCATTTCGAATCGAAACCTTCTTTCATGTAGGGATTGTTAGCCTCAGAATATCTGTGAGAGATCATTGAGACGCCACCTCTCGCAGCCCTTTCGAACATGAGCAACATGTTCATGTCGGATAATAATTCCAATTGGACTTCGGTGGTCTTCAACAGAGCGTCCCACGGTGCGGTGAAATACCAAGCGGGATCCAGATCGTAATTTCGACAACAGACGTCTCGAAAATTTTCTAACACATCTGCCAAGAGCAGAACGTCGGTCTTCAGATAGAGATCATGATAATCTCTCATGGTTTTCATATTGAATGATTTCCACACATTTTTAGCGTGTTCGTAATTCTCGTCGGAAATGTCGGATTCGTATAATTTCGAATAAAAATCTTCTTTCGAAGGTAGTGCGGTGTCTTTGAACCTCTTTAGATCGTTCATGTAATCATAAGGATAGTCTCCTTTCCTCAACATGACGTCTACTCGTTCTCCGAAATGTTCGCTTGTGATTTTAAATTTATCCTTGCTCATGTTATCAACTAATTTTTCCAGAGCGGACGACATGAATTTAAAAGTGTCGATGAAACATATGGCTCTACGAATGAATTTCATTTTTTCTTTCAACGTCTCTCCGTCGATTACTCTTTTTAGGCTTTTTCCTCTGGAAAAGACTATTGTTTTTCTACGGATTATTATTATTATTTTTTTTTAGGCTTTTTCCTCTGGAAAAGACTATTGTTTTTCTGCGGATTATTATTATTTTTTTTTTCTTTTTTTTTTTTTTTTTTCTTTTTTTTCCACACATTTTGTCCGTACGATTCAAAAGCCATTTTCGAACCGATTTTCACGAAATTTTGCACACGCATAGAGGGGCACAAAATCTAAAAATGTACCCAAGCAGAATTTTTGATTTAACCCTTATTTCGTCAGAATTGGCAAAAAACTACCAAAATTGGGGTTTATTGGCACTTTCTCGAAACACGTCTTGTAAATTTTTTTATACATTCGTCATTGCTAGACCTGTCTGTGACACGCCCTTTGATACACACGACATATCAGGCGATACATATGGTAACCTTCCACAGGCTGCCAAACATCGAAATTTTGATGAAATAGGCCGGTTTCAGGCCCCCACTGCACCCAAACAATACACGAGAGATAAACATAACTTCCTTTATTGGGAGTGGAATTCACCGAGGATCATTTTTGTCAGTAATAAAGGTGTTCAAAAAACCAAGCGTTAACCCACTTTGGGCTGGTTAAACAGCAATACCCCCATAAAGCTAAAAAAATTGTGTTTTCTGTGGATTTCTCTAAACGAGTCTTGAAGATTTTCAAAAAAAATTGTCACTCCCAGGCCTTGGTGTGACAATAGAAGTTGCATGGACAAAATACTGCGGTGAGCATTTGTTAACCCTCCACGGGCTGCTAAAAGTCAAAATTGTGATAAAATGGGCTGTTTTTGGACGCCAACAACACCCAATGGGTACGCCACAAAGAAACGTACCTTCTTTTATCGAGCGCACAATCTATACTCAAATATTTTTGTAAGTAGTAAGGGTATTCAAAAGTCGAAGTCTTAACCCATTTTGGACAGGCTAAAGAGAGAGACCCCTTAAAATCTTAAAATTCCCATTTTCTGTGGATTTCTCTAAAAACATCCTGTAGGTTTTCAAGAAAAATTGACTACTCACAGGTCTTTGTGTGATATTACAAGTTGCATGGACAAAATATTCCGGAGAGCGTTTATTAACCCTCTAGAGGCTGCCAAGCATCGTACTTTTGTTGAAATGGGCTGTTTTCGGGCACGCACATCACCCAACGTGTACCTGAGAAATAAACATAATCTCCTTTGTTGGAAGTGGAATTCACCGAAGACCATTTTTGTAAGTAATAAGGGTATTCAAAAAACCAAGCGTTAACCCATTTTGTGGTTGTTAATAGTGATACCCATCAAAGGCTTAAAAATTTATGTTTTCCCTGGATTTCTTTACAAACATCTGAATACAACAGAGAAACGTAACTCTTTTACCGGACGCAAATCTGACAGGGAAACATTTTTGTAAGTAGTAAATGTATTCAAAAATCGAGGTCTTAACCCATTTTTGACTGGTTACAGAGATATACCCCTTAAAAGCTTAAAATTCCAGTTTTCTGTGGATTTCTCAAAAAAAAAAAAAATTCAAGAACAATTGACCATTCGCAGGTCTTCGAGTGACATTACAAGTTGCATGAACAAAATGTTTCGGTAAGCATTTGTTAACCCCCAGAGGCTGCCAAGCATTGACATTTGGAGAAAATGGGCTGTTCTTGGGCAACCATAACACCAAATGTGTACCTACGAGATAAACATAACCTCCTTCATTGGAAGTGGAAATCACTGTTGATCATTTTTGTAAGTAATGAAGATATTCACAAAACCAAGCATTAACCCTTTAGAGCTGGTTTAAGAGAGATACTCCTCAAAAGGTTAAAAATTCATTTTATCTGAGGATTTCTTTAAAAACATCCCGTAGATTTTCAGGAAAAAATGGCTATTCTCATATCTTAGTGTGACATTACAAGTTGCATGAACAAAATATTCTTGTAAGCATTTGTTAACCCTATGCAGGTTGTCAAACATCAAAATGTTGGTAAAATAGTCTGTGCGTACCCACAGCACCCGAAGTTGGGAGGAGAGATCAAAATAAGTGGAAGTAGAATTCACTGAGAATTATTTTTGGAAGTAATAAGAGTATTCCAAAAACAACACTTAACCCGTTTTGGGCTGGAAAAACAATGATACCCACCAAAAGCTTAAAAATCCTTTTCTCCCTGGATTTCTCTGAAAACATCTTGTAGATTTTAAAGAAAAAATGGCCATTCACAGTTCTTGGTGTGACATTACAAGTTGCATGAATAAATATTCCTGTTGGCACTTGTTAACCCTCTACAAGCTGCCAGACATCAATATTTTGGATACATTTGAGATAAAATGGACCATTTTTAAAATGACACAGCACTCAGTGAGTATGTGTCAAACAAACATAACTCCTTTTGTCGGTCATTGACTTGTTGGACGACGATATTGACATTAACCCACTCCACCGTTAATGATGGTTTTTACCTAAACAATTTTTTATCAAACTGTGTCATTTGAGACTACTGTCTACACCTTTCTCATAACATCAATGAAGGAACTTCAGTGAGACAGTTAAAAACAATTCATCAGACACTGTGGGGTCATGACAAATCATGGAATCTCATCGGGAAAAGCCATGATTCTCCAGAATCATAAAGTCTAGTCTTCTCCATGAGCTTCCATTTCGTGAAGGAAATGTATCTTTCTTCGCTGTTTGCGATGCAATTTAATTCTTCGTGTGAGGCACCGAGATTTTTCACAAACAGATGACTGTCGTAACCCGAGAGATTGTGAAACATCACCGGATAGAAAACAGCGTCTCGATATTTTAAATTACACTTGCTGTGCGCCGGACCGCGATACAGACCCGTGTAATGAGCGTGGTCTCTGACCTTCTTATTTTCCTTTGAATTCTCGTCGAACGATTGTCTGCATATGTGACATTCAGTGGCTCTGTTATTTTCGTCCTGCTGCTCTCACGTGATGATCATTTTTGCCGGAGTTTTAAATTTATCGTATAACATTTTAATTTTCGATTCTAACTCTTCCACGAACCTTTGAGCCACGTCGTCGTCTTCATACTGTTTCGTGTAGGTGAAGGGACCCATGTCGTGTTGCAAGTCGAAAGCGCATTTCACGTAAATGCAATAGCCCGAAAGTATGTGTTTTTGATATCTTTTGACGTAACTTTGAAGAGCGTTGGGTTGACAGGAACTCATTTTCACGGTGAAACATTCGAAATCGGCGTACACGACGAATGGTACTTTTAACCTTCTATTATGATTTTCAAACTTCACGATGGTGTTAGGTTTGGGCATTTCGACGGCGATACCTTGATTTTCATTGCAATATTCCTGATGTTTCGCCAACGAGTCTTCGCTGTGAAACGCGTTCATGCAATTGAAACATAAAGATATCTTTCCGTTATGTTTATTATTTTGTTTCGACAGAAATCGGCTTGGATTTGGAACCCAACAATAATGACGATTGTCACCGTTTGAAATGAATAATAAAATAATCGTCTTTTCTCTTCCGAGATACGAAGTCTGTCTGAGAGGATAGATCATTCGTTTTTCCTCGTCGTATCCCAAGACGTTCACCGCTACGGTGGGATTTTGAACCTTGAAACGTTTGATGTGTTTTAACTGCGTTGGAAAAGTCACTCCGGTCCAATCGAGATTTTTAGAAGTTTCCTTGTAATGAGAAACTCTATCAGGGTTCGTTTTGACATTGTATAAAGCAGAGGTGACTGCCCATTTAAAACACTGATCATCGTTATTTTTCACGTTGATCCCGGCGTGTTTCTTAGCCAGGAAATACGGTAATTTCACGTAGGAAGACCCTTTCAACAAATCGTTTTTAGTTTAGAATTTCGAGTTTCAACACCTCATTGAACGTCCATTTACTACCTTCATGTTGATAATTCGCGAGAGACGTCAACATCTTGTCTTTCATCTTTTCGAAAACGTCCGATAAATCTGAACCTCGAAATATGGGTTCGACGTTAGATCTGAAATATGCATTTTTCACGATGCTCTCGCCGGACTTCACGTTGATTTTATTCATCACGCAATGGAGTATCATCTTAATTTTTAGTCCCACGTTCATGTATTTGCAAAACAAATCCAATACTTCTTTCTTCACCCATTCCATGAACAATTTCGGATCAATTTTCTTCAACGAGGGAACCACGTCAAAAGTTTTAAAAACGCCTCTGATCGCACTCTCCAGTTCCACGGATTTCGATTGAAATAGTTCCGCGGCGAGTCGCGCTAGATATTCTTCTCCTTTCCCTTCGTCTATTGCTTGTCAAATTTCGCTCGATATATCTCGTTTGCCTAGAATCTGAAGTGCATCACTCGTTTTCATTTTAGTTTTTCTTTTCTTTTCTTTGGAGACTTGAAGTTCTTCTTCAATGGCTTTTCGTTTAGTCGTCTTCTTATTTTTCACAAGCGAAACATTTTTAGTTTTTTTCGACATCGGCATTTCGATTCCTTTTACTATCTTTTTCTTCTCATTTTACACAACCGATGCATTTTTTGATGTCGTCGCTATCGGCATTTCGTTTGCCTTTCCATCGTTTTGCAAATGTTTCTGTATGACTTCAATCTTTTTTGATTTAGTTCTATGATTTCTGAAATGTGAATTTTTAATAGTTTACAAATCTCATTTAACTGAGGTACGGTTTTCTCATTTACATTTACCATTGTTTTATCTGTTTGCTTCATTTGTAAGAATAATGTTTTATAATTTTGTATTAAATAATTTGTTTAAAAAGTTTTGTTTTTACTATTTGTATAAAAAAAAAGATTTTTTTTTTAATTCAATTTTTTCTTTAATGTTTTTTATTCAAAACAATTTACGCTCACTTTTATTTCTTGTTTGCAGAACGAACACGTTTTCGTGAAAAAAAATTGAATTAATACGAAAAAAAAAAAAAAGATGTTAAAATTTAACTTTTATTTATATATAAAGAGAAACTTTTTTTAACAAATTATTATTTAAATACAAAATTTAATTATACATTATTTGCAAGAATTCATAAAAAACCAAATAATCGATCATGACAACAACACCTAAAAGATGCGAATTGAAACAAGTTAAAAAATATACGCTATCAGATACTTGGATCTATACAGTAGAACACGATCTCATCGAATTGAACGATGTTAAGATGGTGTACTTAGAGCACTACGACAACAAATATATAATGTGTTTGAAATTGGATGAAGCCATGCTCGATTTGTTTTACGAGTACCAAGACGATCTGCTGAATAATATCTTCGACAAATACAGAAGACCCTACGTGAATGATTTGATGATGATCTATGAAAAAAAATATTTCCAATGATCTCACTCGAACTCGTGGACAAATCGGGTGGTGAGAGCGCGTTCACCAATGTAGAAAAACTTAAAAGAGTAAAGATAAACATTCAAGACATTTTGATAAGAGGAAAAATAACGCATGTCAACATGCTAATAACGGACTTGGAAATATATGAACAATAGAGAGATTGATTTTAGCGAAGAAGAAGGAAAAAAAGTAATGAGATCTAAAGATGATCTCATTACTTTTTACAATAAAATTTCACATTAAAGAAAATTAAAATTTAAAAAACTTTTTTTATATATAAAGAGCAAAAAAAAAAAAAAAACTTTTTTTAAACAAATTATTAAAATACAAAATTTAAAATATACATTATTTGCAAGAATTCATAAAACAAAAAAAATCCCAAATAATCGATCATGACAGCAACACCTAAAAGATGCGAATTGAAATTGAAACGAGTCGAAATGAATAAGAAATTAGGTTTTAAAATCTATAGATTACAATGACACGATCCCATCGAATTGAACGAGATCGAGATGAAGGACTTAGAGCATAAATACGACAGATATAAGATGACTTTGAAATTGGATGAAGCCATGCTCGATTTGTTTTACGAGTATCAAAGCAATCTGCAGAAAATCGTCATTGCTAAAGATAAAGAATTTGACAATGATGATTTGACGTTGTTCTATGGAAGTTACATATATCCAAAAATCTCACGCGAACTCGTGGAGAAATTGGATGGTGAGAGCGAGTTCACTGATGTAAGAAAACTCAAAAGAGTAAAGATAAACATTCAACACATTTTCGAAAAAGGAGAATACACGAGTGTCAACATGCTAATAATGGACTTGGAAATATAAACAATAGAGTGATTGATTTTTTAGCGAAGAAGGAGGAAAAAACGTGATGAGATCATCTTGAAAACACGAGTGTCAACATGCTAATAATGGGCTTGGAAATATAAACAATAGAGAGATTGATTTTTTTAGCGAAGAAAAAGGAAAAAAAAAAGTAAATAGATCATCTCATTACTTTTGTTTTCCTTCTTCACTATTACCCATATAATATAATAACGTTTCCTTTTTTCTTAAATTTCAGCATCGATTCTTCTTCTTTTCTTTTTTTCTTTTTTTTGTGATATGATACGTTTTTATAACAACACATTTGTTTATCCGAATCATACTTATGAACGAATGTTGTGCATCTCTTGGTAACACTTGATCATTACCATTCTCTTCAGAAGTTAGTGGTGATGGTGGAAAGCGTCTCTTTCCCAACCGTCTATCCCGCACTTTATCTATCTCTTTCATCAGTTCTTTCCTTATATATCCATCATTAGCAATCTAACCATTTTTCCACATCTTTTTTTTTTTTCGCACTCTGTCTCGCGATATTCGTCATTATCGTCTAATTGTTTCTCCACCTTTTTATCCATTTTAAATATATTATTTTATACTTTCTATGATTTATATTTTATATAATCATATAATTTTATATTATAATAACATATTCAAAATCGGTATATTCTTAAACGGCGAATTCTCACCGAGCAACAAACCCTTGCCGAGTCGCTCAACGTTCTGTCCACTCTTCAGATAGAGACCGTTTCCTCTCAGAGAGTTGCCACCTCCAACGGGTTCTAGATACAATCCTTTACCGCTGTCGTCTACGTCGACACGACACATGGCTCCTCCCTTCTTCAAAAACAGTCCGCTGCCACCCATTAATTTCTCAACTGCCGAACTTGCGAGTCCCGTGAGAGCTCCCACGCCGAGAGTCTTTCCGAGAAAGGGTAGTGCCTTTGCGTCGAAGAGTAATGCTTTTGCGGCGATTCCTGCCAATAGCGGTAGGAAACCACCTTTCATTCTCAAATTGTATCTCAATTGAGTGGGACTCAATCTCACCGTCAACCCTCTTCCATCGCGAATCGCTTTCTCCATCCTTTTGATTTGACTTCTGGTCCAGGCGATCGAATCCTGACCGCCTCTCGTCAGATCTTCGTGAGTGAATTTGAATCTCACCGCCTCGCCTCAAGTTGTTAACGCTCTCTTAAGTTTCTTCCTCTGTCCTACGGATATGTTCACGTTTTTAATCTCGTATTCTGTCATAATTCTTTTTTTTAAAATATATTTACTTCAATTGTTTCTTGTTTAATAATAATTATTTATATTAAAATAATTTTGTAAAATTAATATTGCGTTTATTTTATTTTTGTTATCTATATATATACACAATATTTTTTTTTTTTTTTTTGCTTTTATATTTCTCTTATGTGAAATCGTATCGTCACCCTCTCTCCGCGAAGATCTAACAGTTCACCATTTTGATCCGTCAATGTGGTTTTGAGACTATACAACGTGTCTAAAATCACTGGTAGATAAACTAAATTTCGAGGTCGCTCCACGATCTTATAACCCGGCGACACATTTGGAAAGAAGGAATAGATCGTCAGTTGAGCGCTACCATTCATGTAGCTTCCAGCAATCACGTCCACGTTCACCATAATGCTATTGACTGCGAGAATGTCGACCGTATTTTCAGATGCCGTGTGGCCTCGATACACCTTTCGATCGAATCCCAACATCTTGCCTATAGAATCGTCCACGTTGAAATCCACTTGAAAATTATCTTCCAAATCCAACATCTTCTGTAAGGTATTAGGATTGGGAGCGAGTCTGATCTTGTTGCTTTCCTTTCCATCCGTCTTCATTCGCATTCACCACGATTTGAATGGATTGTTTTGCAGCCATATTCTCGGCTATCCATTCTAACAATTCTCCATGTTCGAACATTATATTTAATTTTATTTTTTATTTTTTTTATTCAAAACTAATTATTTGAAGATTTATTATTTTCTAAATTTTATTTTCACGCTCTATCTTATTATCATCAGAAACATAAAACTTGTCGAATCCGCACTGATATTTTCCGCGATTAAATTCGCTTGTCAAATCAATCACGACAAAATTGTAAAGTCCATCATCCCAAACCCTCTTGCAGAATCTCCAGAATTCCACCACGCTCATGTCGTTTGCGACGTGATCGCCGTAGATGTGATTGAGATTCTTGAGATCTTGGCGAAAGAGACATAGAAAATTAGCGTTCTCCCTTATCGTCTGTCTGGGCAATCGAAAATAATTCTGCGACAAGTAGAAACAGTCCACGTTGCTGTGTCGACCCCTAACATAATACGATTCGCATTGGTTCTGTCTCTCCAAAAGCAGATTGTCGATTGTTCTCATAAAATCGACACTCGACGTTCGAAGTTGTATTTCTCTTCATCAGCTCCATCGCCGCACTGTCCAAAATGTTCGAAAGTGGAGCTTCACTCTTGTCGAATTCCTCCCTACTGTCAAAGATTCTGGCTATGATGTCCTTGGGCAATCTACGATCCATGCACTCTCGAAGCAATCTGTATTCGGGTTGAAACAAGCTCTTGCCAAACATGAACAATCTGTCGTAATCCAACCAGTCGGGTCGGGACAACAGATTCATCAACAGATTGGTCTTTCCACAATTCGATTTTCCCACTATCAAGCCTCTTATGCTTTTGGGAAAGAACTCGTTATTCGACCTCTTGGTCGCGGCATTGTTCCAAGACATATCTTTGATGTTCATCTTTTTGTTTCATTTTTTTGTTTGTTATTTTAGATTCTTTTCAAACACAAATTTTTTATGTTTTTCAATCTCAGTTTTTAATATTATTATTTATTTATATCACACCGTTGCGAGTTCTCTTCAATCCAGATCCACTCGTCATTTTGGCTAAATCTTGTATGGGTACCACAGCATCCTTAAAATCTTTCCAACTTTTCAGCGTTCGCTCTAACGCAGCTCACTTCGCCGACGGACTGATCAACTTGTCGATCAATGCGTCGGCTGCCCTCTTGCCAGCCATAGAAGCTATCCTACCACTGGCTTCAGAAGCGGCTTTCTTACCAGCATCCAAAGCCATCTTCTTACCGACCTCAAACGCAGTCGATGTGAGTTTTCTACCCGCATCGCTCGTGAACGCTTGCATGCCAGAACTGCCTTGAACGTAAGTTCTGACGTATCCCCTGTTCTTTATCACCAACATATTTTATTTTTATAATATATTTTGTTTTTTTCACTGGTAAATCGTTTTGTTGTTTAAATACTTTTATTATTCCAGTGTAAAAATTTACTGTTTTATTTTTGTTTGTTTGTTTGTTTCTCTCTACTTATTATATACACATCAATCCTTCAATTCGTTCATCAGCCTTTTATAGTGGTTTTTATTCAAAACCTTCTGTCTTAACAATTCGTCAGATATAGTAACTATCTGATTATCTAATCCTGTGTTACCTGCCCGTCTGCTCGCCATCAACAAACTCAATCTCTGAGACAGAGCGTCAGAGTCGCTCGGAAGAAAAGTGGTTTTTACCCCTTTGCCAGTCACCGATTCGACGAACTTCTTGTTCATATCCCATATGGGTTTCACCACTTTCGTCCACTTGTAACCTCTGTTGGCTTTGGGTCTCGTCTCTCTGGCATCGTTATTTCTCTTCATGGCGTGGGTCTGAACCAGAATGTCGCCGTAATTGTCGAAATCCTGTTCCGTGTAATCGCTAGGCTTGTTGTAAAGGAGCAATCTGCGCAGCCCATCAGTCAATTCGTATCTGTTCGAACCCACGATCACTTCATCATCACCAATATCTACTTCTGTGTCTCCTACAAAAATTCTTCCCTCCGAATCCTTATAAAATCCATACAACAGATCTCTCTTACCGCCATCATCATCAGACGATGCGATAGTCGAAGCTGTATCGGTTTCGCTCTCGCTCTCTGTTTGAATCCCCGTGGGAACGTAATCCGGTGTAGATTGAACGGAATGCCGATTTCCAAAACTAAGAGGCAACAAACCTATTCTCAAAGAACTCTCTTTTATGGGTCTCAATTCTTCGACTATCTCCTTCCTGCTTCACTCTTAACCCTCCGTCACGGGTTTAAATATTTTTGTGGCTTCGCGTTTGAGTTCCATCTCACCAAGACGTCTGCTTCTGTCAGCCGACTGAATGCCCTTCTTAGCATGCTCATACTCTTCTAAAATTCGATCTCGGTGTCTAGAATCCATCTGTAAAAACATTTTTCGTTTTTAATTGTTTTATTATTTTCAAAATTAAATGTTTAATTATATTTTTATGTTTTTAAGTTAATAAAAATCTTTCCGTCTTTAATATAATAAACTAAAAATATTCACATCTCAACTCACTGTTGATTGAATTGGAGAAGTTTAAAAATACGTTTAAGCAGTACATGACAAAACGGTTTCTGATTTAACGCATTTTGATAGTAGTTTTACGTTTTGTTAAAGGAATTTCATTCACATATCAAAGAACCATTCACTCAGTGTCGAATTAAGAGAGAATCCCTTTGATGACGGTTAAAACATTTCAACACACAAAAGAAAACTGTTTTTTTTTTTTTTATAATGTTAACGTTAAAGGAACTTATTCATTCATTTCAAATCCCTCTGATCGCTATCGTGAATATATTAAAAATTTTACCACTCAAAACCTAATTGAGCGGAAAATGCGTTTAAACATTCCGTTAAGTGTTTATTAAGATTACTTCACAAGAATTCTGATTCTTTTCTCTAATTCGGATGTCTAAACTCAATTTCTCTTCGTCACATCGAACCAAGACATGAATGTCTATTTTTTACAGATCATATTTATAATTGACTCTTTTTGAACGAAAACCTCATTCAGTCATAACGATAACATGTGTTAGTTTTTACTTCAGGAAAACGTGACAGTGGGTTTGCGGATTTCTAACACCCTGGCAACACTCTTCATTCAAAACATTTCCATTAAGTGCTTATTAAGATTACCTCGCAATAACGTGCGTTAGTTTTACTTCGAGAAACGCGACAGTGGGTTTGCGAATTCTAACACAACCTCTTTACACGAGTCGATTTCCGACCTAAAATCCACAAATGGATCTCCGTGTACGCCTCCATAGGGTTTCAGTGTTAAAATCGTGTACGGACGCGGATTATTAGAATCGGCAAGACGATGTTTTAGAAACGACAAAACGTTTTTTTGCTCGCAATTTAACATTGAATCCTATGGGGGAAACTCATTTGCCTATTTCAATCAAAACGGTACATGAACGCGTACGTAAAACTACAGGCGTCTAGGATACAATTCAGTGATATTTGAACTCAAAGTGGATTCTAACACACCCTAAAAAACGTTCAAATCGTGTACCTGTACACGATTTTAACACTAAATCCTATGGAGGTGTACACGAATGTACGTGTACACGTACACGTACATGTACAGCTGTGTTAATATCCGCAATTATCACCTACTAAGGGTAAACAAAACATTTCCCCCAAACGGAACTGTGTATTCCAGAATCGCGCAACTCGCGAATGAAAGCTATAATTTTCGAAATTTTGACAACGCAGTTTGATAATTTCCACACATTTGTCACACATATACATTACCGAATGGGTCAGTACGGGATACAAACCTCCGAAGATTCAAATGAATTCCATTATTTATTCGTTTACTGCCCAAAACATACAATTAAATAGCGAAATAATATGAGCAGCGAAACAAATAATTTTTCATATCCGGACGCGTTCACATGGATCATTCTCTTCGAAGCAAGATATGGATCATCTTCTCAATGAATAAAATGAACGCCTCGAAAAATGTGACTTCAACAATGGAAAAGCGATACATTTTTCCACAATGATTTCTTTCCGGGTCGTTTTGTGGATGTTGTGCCTCTGTGAATCGATATTTAAATTTAGCGTGATTAGTTTTATTCGCCCAGTATGGAAAGAAAACTGATATAGTAGTGTGCTAAAAATAGAAAACGTGTAGTGCCTGGTCAGTTCTGTGGATGCAAACTACACGAAATAGGGTATCGTCTTTCAGCCAATCAGAATGCAAGGAAATCACGTGAGATATAATATAACACAATAAACAGTTACACGGTATAAGGTAAATGAGGGGTTTGACAAAAAGCTTGTAGCTTATGCTGGTTATCTCCCATGAACGGTGCAAAAGTGTATCACCGCATTTTCAGTTTGCCATCACGATGGTAACAAATCAATTTACCTCCTCTAACTTTGCCATCACGATGGTCACAAATCAATTCACATTCTGTGACGACAAAAGAGGCACTACGGGCTCCACATGGGGCCGGATAAAAAATCCCAAACCGTTATGCACACCTAGACACCCTATATACCGGAATATATGAACACACTTTTAACGTTACAGGCGTCACATGGGGCCGAATCAAAAATCCGAAACCTTTATACACATCCAGAGACCTTACCTGAACATATGAATACACTTTCTACGTTTCGAATTAAAACCTCTAGGAGCCATTTGTCGGAAATCGATTCTCTAACGACAAAATTGGCGCTATGGGTGCCACATGGGGCTGAATCAAAAATTCGAAACATTTACGCACATCTTGAGACCCTACCGAAGCCTTTGAAAACACTTTCAACCTTTCGAATTAAAGCCCCCAGGAGCCTTTTGTGGGAAACCGATTCTCCAACGAAAAAAGTGGCGCTACAAGTGCCACACGTGGGTGAATCAAAAATCCGAAACCCTTATGCACACCTAGAACCCTACCGGAATATATGAACACACTTTTAACGTTACAGGCGTCACATGGGGCCGAATCAAAAATCCGAAACCTTTATGCACATCCAGAGATCTTACCTGAACATATGAACACACTTTCTACGTTTCGAATTAAAACCTCTAGGTGCCTTTTGCCGGAAATAGATTCTCTAACGACAAAAGTGGCGCTACGGGTGCCACATGGGGCTGAATCAAAAATTCGAAAACCTTACGCCCATCTACAAACCTTACCTGAACATATGAACACACTTTCAACGTTTCGAATTAAAACCCCCGGGAGCTTTTGCCTGGAAACCGATTCTCTAACGACAAAAGTGGCGCTACGGGTGCCACATGGGGCCGAATCAAAATTCTGGACCTTTATGCACGGAGACTTTACCGGAACATATGAACACAGTTTCAACGTTTCAAATTAAAAGTCCTAGGAGCCTTTCGCCAGAAACCGATTCTCCAACGACAAAAGTGGCGCTACGGACGCCACATTGGGGAGGGGTGGGGGTTGGGGGTTGGGGTGGGAGGCTCAAATTAAAACTCCAAAACCTTTATGCACACCTAGAGACCCTACCGGAACATATGAACACACTTTCGAATTAAAAGCCTTGGAGCCTTTTGCGGGAAACCTATTCTCTAACGACAAAAGTGGCGCTACGTGCCACATGGGGCCGAATCAAAATTCCGAAACCTTTATGCACATCTATAGACACTCTACCGGATCATATGAACACACTTTCAACAATCAAAATGACATATCCCAGGAGCCTTTCGTCGGAAAGCTGTATTTTAGCTCAAACTTTAAGTTGCACCACTGGCACCACCACCTGGCGACAAAAAATCAAAGTAAACCTATCTTTGCCATCTCTATTCCATGCTTAAGAAGAATGGTAAATTTAAAAATTATAGCTAAAAAACCCGGATGTACGGACGGAGATCAACACGATATCCGCGCATTTTTAAAAATTCGGGGATAATAAATGTTTAGCCTACAGTTCGTCGCCTGAGTGCTAGAATGTTCTATGTCCCATGTGGGACATAGAACATTCAAGCACTCTGACGACGAGCTTGCTAACGCGAACACCTGTAAACACCAGCGATAATCTTACTAACGCAAACCCGCGTAAACCATGACATATTAATAAAAGGACGCATATAAGTTTAGGCTACTCCAAGTAAAGCATTCGTGCATTCAATCAGTCCCACCCAATTATTTTGACTCATTAGACAGTATTATATATATCATGCTTCATTTTCAAGAATGTCGGTAACCGGTTCTCGTTAGATCACCGAAGTTAAGCAACGTCGAGCCCGGTTAGTCCTTGGATGGGTGACCGTCTGAGCGATCGAATCATACTCCCGCGTTGTGTCCTTGGGCAAGACACTTAACCGCAGATGAGTACATCTTACGTTATACAAAATGATTGGGAAGCTGAATGGACGAGTCAAAAGTACGTCTCGCGTGTAAATTCGTCGCCTGAGTGCTAGAATGTTCTATGTCCCCTATGGGACATAGAACATTCTAGCACTCAGCCTTGGGGCGCGGTGGCGTCGCGGTAACCGGTTCTCGTCAGATCACCGAAGTTAAGCAACGTCGAGCGCGGTTAGTAGTTGGATGGGTCACCATTTCAGCGACTGATTCGCGCTCCCGCGTTGTGTCCTTGGGCAAGGCACTTAACCCCGATTGTCCACATGGGGGCATGATAACGCCATGTACTGAGGCGTTCTGCATGTCGGTGGTGCGCATGTCTTCAACCAGCCTAACCCTGCCTGTGCTGCAGTGCGGAGTTACGACGTGTGGGAGTTGGCAGCTGCTCGTCGTTGCTCGGTGGTTGTCTCCGGGTACCCCGGCTTCCTCCACCCGAAAAACTGTCACCGACACGATATGTCCTTGGGTGTTAATGTGTCGTTAATCTTTAATAAATAAATAAATAAATATAATTTTAAAGAATGTTCCATAACAACAAACTCGAATATGAATGAATTATGTTGTGAATGGATCGCCAATTAATTTTCATTATTTTTAAATTTTTTGTCTCAAAAACATAGGTTATGACCTCTCGTTGGAACGAGCTCGTCTAGCTCTTTCCAATGAGGGGTCATAACCTATGTTTTTAAGACAAAAAAATAGTTATTTAAGAACTCTTTTTGCAAGTGTCGTCTGCTTTTCATGTTAGGTAAAGGGTTAACTATTTACGCACATTTTTTAACAGTTGACCACCCGCCGCCACCTACATATTTTCACGCAATTTTCCTTAACCCCCCCCCCCACCCCCCGGTTTGACAGAACTCATGGAGCCGTGTCAAACAAGATATAATAGATTAAATGCCCCTATTAGATGCACTGTACAAGGTGAATTCGGTAATTTGTCGACATATTACAATGTTTTTATTCAATTAACCGGAGTCTAGATAATCTAGAAATAAACTTATATATGCAAATAACAGGTAAAATTTGTGCTGAAGGTATGGTAAATGGTTTTGTGTTTGGAATTTATATTCAGTTTATAGGGTTATTCAATTAACAGATATACATTTAAGTAGATTCCACTGTACTAACCATCCTCTCACTGTACACCACACTAAGCTGTTAGGAATAATTACAGAATTATAATCACCAAGTATACATCACGCCTTGAAAAAAATAAACTGGAAAAATGAAGGTTTCATGTTTCCACATAAACCACAGATTTAAATTTTGGATTTACCCTACCACCGGCTGGTCCCGCATTGAATAGCCTTGGCACATATTTTGGGTTCATGACTGACGTATCCGAGAGATTCTCACGCATTCGGGCACAATGTCACAACCAAACTTTTCAATCCTTTTCTCCGCGGGTAGTGTGTAATAACGAGCGAAATACACTGGTGCGGAACGCGCGGGACCAAACATCATTCGACTCCGAGAGAGAAAATTTGGTTTTCAGGCCCGAGAAAAGACAGAATCCTTGCATGTAACGTAGTTATCGATGTCTATAGTACACTGTAAAAATTACCGTATTTTTTGACGGTCATATGACCGGCAGCTAGTTTCCAGGCATATGACCGTAAGCATTAAGGCAAACCGTAAACATTTTTTTACTGACATTTGCCGTATATTCCCGTAATTTTTTCTTTCACGGTTTGCCGTTATTTGTACGGTCATATGCCTGGAAACTAGCTGCCGGTCATATGACCATAAAAAATTTCAACCATCATTTGCCTAATTTTCCCGTAAAAATTACCATCAAAATAATTACGGTTAAAATGAGCGGAGGCAGAATTCCAGCCATGTGGCCCTTAATCAACAGAAAACCATAATTTATTTCCAGCCATGTTCCAACCACTTTTGTAATACAACCACTTTTGCAATAAAATTTATTACAAAAGTGGTTATCGCGTACCAACCACTTTTGTAATAAAACCACTTTTGTAATAAAATAACCATTAGTGTAATAAACTCATTTCGGTGATAAATCACGGACGTCCATTTAAACTCATTTCGGTGAAAAATCACGGTTGTCCATTTTGTAGTCGGACATTGGGGATGGGGTGAGTGACTAGTTTACCTAAACATGTGTTGCGCCCACTTTTGATTTATTTACCACTTTTGATGTAGCTTGCCACTTTTGTGTAAAAATCGCCCACTTTTGATGTAGCTAGGCACTTTTGATATAAAATCGACCACTTTTGATGTAAAAGAAACGGCCACTTTTGATAAAACGAACAAGATCACCACTTTTGGTAAAATGCCCACTTTTGATAAAATCTATTCTCTCTTCATATATTTGAGTAATCTTGTTTGTTTCTTTGTTTGTTGGTTTGTCCTCCATAGACTCGAAAACGACTAGGCTGATCGGGTCGAAATTCGGCCTGGGTGTGTAGATTTGGCCCGGAAAGGATTGGGGCTTCCGGACATGGCTTGGGGGCCCGACTTCGCAGTGACGATATCGGAAACTACTCGGCCGATTGGGACGAAACCTGGGATATAATTATATGATCCATAGTGTGGGGATTTCCAGGTATTGAATGGGGCCCGAGTCCAAGCATGCGTAGTGGCGCGTTCGGAAACTACTGTTTCGATCGAGACGAAACTTGGAATTTGTATGTGGGGTCCACCGGGTAATCATTTGTCACCGTCGGGTTTGGGCTGGGGCCGTCTTGACGCATGCGCAGAAACGACATGGGAAACTTCTAGGCCGATCGGGAAGAAATCTGGGATTTTATTGGTATGGCGCATCGGGTAGTTATATGCCACCGTCGGCTATGGCCTGGGAGCCAATCTTTGCGCACGCACCAAAATAAAACACTCGGACAAAGTTGAGCACCGCCATCTAGTCAATATATATATATTTGCGCAATCTTGTTCCTTTGTCTGTCTGTTTGTTCTCTATCGACTCGAAGCTGGGACGATCGGGACAAAATTTTGTCATGGCTGTGTAGCTTGGGCCCGAAAAGGACATAGGCTATTTGAACATGGAGTAGGGGGGGCCGTCTTCACGATGTCGGAAACTACTGGGAAAGAAACTTGGGATATGTATGTAGGGCCCATCGGGTAGTGATTTGCCACTATCGGGTATGGGTGAGGCCCGTCTTCGCGCAGGCGCAGTAACGGTCGTGTTAATTACTGGGCCTAATGGAACGATACTTGAAATTTGTATGCAGGGTCCATCAGGTAGTCATTTTCCAACTATGGGTGGGATCCAATCTTAGTACCAATAACCCAGACGAAGTCGGGCACTCCACTTAAGATATATATATTTGAGTAATCTGGTCTGTTTGTTCTCTATAGATTCGAAAATGACTGGGCCAATAGAGACAAAACTTTGCTCGGGTGTGTAGGGTAAGCCCGGGAAAGGCTATACGGAGATTGTGATGGCGTCAGTTTTCGCGCATGCGCAGTAACGATATCGGAAACTACTGGTCCGATCGGGACACAACTTGGGATTTGTATGTAGGGTTCACCAGGTTGTGCTTTGATATTGTCGAGTATGGGATGAGGCCGTCTTTGCGCATGCAGAGTGACCATTTTGGAAACCACTGGGCCGATCGAGACCAAATCTGGGAATTGTATGCGTGGTCCATCGGGTAGTGATTTGCCACCTTCAACTATTGGGTGGGAGCCAATGTTTGTGCACGCGCAAAGTACGCAACCACTTTTGCAATAAACTTTATTACAAAAGTGGTTAACGCGTACCAACCACTTTTGTAATAAAACCACTTTTGTAAAAAACTAACCATTATTGTAATAAACTCATTTCGGTGATAAATCACGGACGTCCATTTTATAGTCGCACATTGGGATGGGGTGAGGGACTAGTTTACCTGAACATGTATGTGTGTCGTTCGATGGAATAACGTGTCCATTCACCAGTTAAAACACGGTAGTGAGTGAAGAAAGTACGCAACCACTTTTGCAATAAACTTCATTACAAAAGTGGTTGTCGCGTACCAACCACTTTTGTAATAAAACCACTTTTGTAATAAACTAACCATTATTGTAATAAACTCATTTCGGTGATAAATCACAGACGTCCATTTTATTGTCGGACATTGGGGTGGGGTGAGGGACGAGTTTACTTAAACATGTTTGTGTGTCGTTCAGTGGAATAACGTGTCCATTCCATTCACCTGTTGAAACTTGGAAGTGACTGAAGAAAGTAAGCAACCACTTTTGCAATAAACTTTATTGTATAATAGGTTAGGTTTGTCATTCAACGTAACCGATAATGTAATAAATTTGTTGCACAATAGGTTAGGTTTGTCATCCAAACCAACCGATAATGTAATAAATTTACAGCATAATAGGTTGTTTCGTTTAATAATATTAACCTAAAATAGAATGAACATCTTTTTTACATCTGGTCACGGGTTTTGATGCGCTCATCCACTTTGCATTCGGGGGGTCAATGTCCCATATAAAGCAAGATTTTCAGTTGGTTGATAGCACATGGAGGGGTCGCGTCAGATTGATCATGAGTGGTCACTGTTACTATTCTGCATTAAGCAGGTTATTTCTTTTCAGGAACGATGAAAGTTCAGACACGATTATTGCTACGGATAAGTTAACCGTTGCGCAGTCCGTCCATGCAGCACAAGATCAGGGGCATTCGTAACTTGTTTCGTGTTATGTGGAAGGACGAGATCAGAGTAAATAAATTTCTTTTGACTACTATACATTTGCCAACTGTTATATTGTCAACTGAAACACTCATCCTTCCGGTATGGCAATATAACAATCGGCCCGTTGTCAATTATTATATTGTCAAATTAGGTTCATGAAAGTTCAGACTCAGATGTTTGATTAAATTACGTGTGCGACAGCACGTAATTTATTACTCCGTTTCAGGGCGAGCAATCGGACCAGTAATGAATCCTTTTCATGGATGCAAAGGGATCAAAGTTGAATCCAGTTTATCACCAGCGTCCAAGTCGCGCCATTCTTTCGTGTACCAAAAAAGCTAAGGGGCATGTTTTACTTGTTGTCTTGTGGCACGCGGGAGACAAGACCAGAGGGATAACATGCAGTTGAGTTGAGTTTACTACTGAATACTCGATATTTGTTATATTTGTTATGTTCATTCAAAAAAAAAGGCAAATGTTTAGATTCAGGTGTCAGAAGTGATATGATGTGAGCCCCTTTTCACGGTTGCAGAGGCAGACCTGCTACCACATCCGTAAGAGCAGCCGTTTAGTAGAGCAGTACACCAGCCAAAGGCACCCTCTTGCAATTCAGATGGACCTCGGAAGTGACGCCATGTCTCGTGACTGCGGGCGCCCATGTTGTGCTGACATGTAACCAATGTGCGTGATTATGTTGTGACGTCATTTCCATAGCGATACGAGGTTCGAATGCGCGTGCGCAGCTTGGGTGTATATGGGGACACGTGTTTTGGTCGTCCATTTTGTGTATAGGGGCGCCATCTTGGTTTCTCAAGTGTCACGTGATTGCCTGGTGACGAAACCTTACCTCTTGGTATAAGATCGGGGGTATGTTTTGAGGGTATGTTTGATTCGAGGGGAGTATGTTCCGGTAATACAGAATTACACAAATGTACCCGACTTTCGTGTATTTTAGTGGATTTTACTCTGGTAACCATGTTAATGTTGTAGCTGGGACGTGGAAATGTTCCGGATCCAATGTTTGTACGGAGTGTGTTTTGTGAAAACATGGAATTACCCCCAAACGATCGATATTAGATATAGAATTACCCAAAACAGCTTGACAATGTCTAAAAAACTATCCATGGATAGAAATGTTTCTGAAAATATCGCGTCTTCCAGACACGATGGACTGCGGCGGCAGGGGCAAAGAGGACCAGGAGCTCTGGGGTGAGGTGGCAGGGGCGGCAGGGAACCAGAGGCTCTTGGGGTAAGGATGGCAAGGGGCAGAGGCGATCGGGTAGCAGAGACCGGGGGCCTAGGGGCGCCAGAAGCTCCTCTCCTTCCATTTTCCCTCTCTGTTTATTGTTTTAAAAAATAACAAGAGTTATCTCCATTGAAAGCAGAAAGTGCCTGTATGTAAAATGATTTTCCCTTAGAATCCATTTAATGAGTCCTAGTTAGTGACTCGGTGGATCCAAAAATATCGAAATGAGACTATGATACATATGATTTTGCACACATTGAACTCATTTTCATAAGCTTCATTTTGAGACATATGATTTTGCGCGCAAAGTGCTCATGTTCACAGCATTCATTGTTCCATACGACGAAAAGAGGTTTTCAGTGGGTCTAGTTATTTATTTATTTATTTATTGGCATTTAACGACACTTATATAGTCTGAGTCATTTTGTGTCGGTGACAGTTTTATGAGTGGACGAATCCGATGTACTAGAAGAGAACCACCCTATAATCTCTTCAACGTCACATAATCCAAGACTGCACTACGCACTGTACATCAGTACTACGCAGTCAGGATAATTAAGGTTAAGACGCGTGCACACCAGTCCATCTCAACACACCGTCAGCTTCCCCACCGAGGTAAAGATACCTTGCCCAAGGGCACGAAGTGTTAATCCGAATCAATCACTGAATGGTCACCCCATTAACAGACTAACCGGGTTCAACGGAGCTTAACTTCAGCGATGTTGGTGGCTGATGCACGCCCACCTGTATTGTGATAATTTACTAACACCAGCCAATAGTGTGTAATAGAATTTCTAATTTTCTCGCCTCATTTGGGGTTAACATTGTGCGGAAGAATTCAACCCGACCTATAAAAGGGCCAACAAGATCGATAGAAACTACGGGATTTTAGAAAAACTGCGCCCGTAGGAGGAATTCGGGCAGACATATCAAAAACGATAGACGTCAACCCCAGCTTTCCCCATCCATCCGTGCGAGGTAAGATTTTAGCGCCCACCAAATTTGGGAATAGCTTTGACGCTACTTTGTGCTACCCCCTCCCCAAACAAACACACCGTCCGGCTATAAAATGGATGTCCGTGATTCATCACAAAAATAGGTGTATTACAATATTGGTTAGTTTATTACAAAAGTGGTTTTATTACAAAAGTGGTTGGTACAGGATAACCACTTTTGTAATAAAGTTTATTGTAAAAGTGCTTGCGTACTTTCCATTGAACGCCACACAAACATGTTTAGGTAAACTAGCTCTCAACCCTCCCCAATGTCCAACTATGGTCCAACTATAAAATGAACGTCCGTGATTCATCACAAAAATAGGTGTGTTACAATAATGGTTAGTTTAGTACAAAAGTGGTTGGTACGCGATAACCACTTCACTTTTGTAATAAAGTTTATTGTAAAAGTGCTTGCGTACTTCAGTCACTACTAGGTTTCAATAGGTGAATGGACACGTTATTCCACTGAACGACTCACAAACATTTTTAGGTAAACTAGTCCCTCACCCAACCCCAATGTCCGACTATAAAATGGACGTATGTGATTTATCACCGAAATGAGTTTATTACAATAATGGTTAGTTTATTGCAAAAGTGGTTTTATTACAAAAGTGGTTGGTACGCGATAACCACTTTTGTAATAAATTTTATTGCAAAAGTGGTTGTATTGCTTACCAAAAAGGGTAAACAAATCCCTGGGTATGCCGGCCTTAGCGGAGATCCGTGGCCACAAGCCATAACATCCATCGAATATCGGTGACGCAGTTCGAACAGTCTGCTATTCTGCATGATTACCCAAACAATTATACGCATAAAAATTGACGTTATTTGATTTTCATGTCCAAGACTGCAAGGAACATGATTCACTTGGCCACAAACTGACAAATTGATGGTAATACGTTGTTGTTCGTCTTCAAAAGCATCGGGCGTCCTTCTTGGAAATGGCGACTTCCAGAGTGACATATGGCAAGGCCAATCCCATAATTCACAATTTTTACCACCGTGCAACGTAACTGGATAGAGTTACGGGAGAAATACGTTGATGGATCAAATTCACCGTTAAAATTAATTTACGGCCTCGAGGCCGTTGTATTTGACAGTCATCTGACAGTAGTTAACCGTAAAAGTACGGTAAATTTTTACAGTGTGGTGTGTAATTTCCGGGACCGAAAGGGCACCCATTTGTTGATGCCCTGAGTTGTCTGTTCCAACGGGAGGAGTTCGGGGATGTGACAAATTTTTTGGCATCGCCATTTTTCGATTTGATCGGTTGATAACGAATGTCGAATAAGGAACTGGGAATAAGTAGGCCTAACGGTTGTCACGTCCGTAAGAATTTCAATAGCGTCAAACCCACAGAGCTGACGACGGACTGGCCCCGTATGGAGAAAAAAAGAGAAGATTTTCGGGACCAAAGAGAAGCAGAATGCTCGCATCTGTGCCATTGGTCAACGCACCGTGTAGTGTGTATAACCTTTTACCTAACATGAAAAGCAGACGACACTTGCAAAAAAAATTCTTGAACAACTAAGTTTTTTCATTTTTTGTCTCAAAAACATAGGTTACGACCCCTCATTGGAACGAGCTCGACGAGCTCGTTCCAATGAGGGGTCATAACCTATGTTTTTGAGACAAAAAATGAAAAAATAATGAAAATTAACTGACGATTTTTGAGAATAGCGCTGGCCGGTTTTGGTCGTTACGTAGGGTAAAGGGTTAAAAGAGATTATTTCAATGGAGGTTATCTTGTTGGGACCCAGGGGAAGTCCAAGAGAGAAGACCCACCAGGAAACTTTCCGATGGCATATACAGCCAGTTCACTTCTGATATAAAATAAGAACAAATTATCAGTGCCAGGCCTTCCGCTGAAGCGAAAATAAATGAGTCGGATTTTTCCAGGTGCGCGGCACGTTTCCGATGAGCGGCGCATGAAGAGGATAGATTTCTCTTTAACCCTTTACCTAAAGGATCGACCGCATCCGCCCGCCTAATTTACAAATTAAGTAGTTAAAAATAATAAATTTATTTATAAATAATATTTGTTTTTTCATATTTTTCAAAAAATTTCAACGAAACCATATCATGGGACCCCTCATTGGAACGAGCTCGTTCCAATGAGGGGTCACATGATATTGTTTCGTTGAAATTGTTTGAAAAATTTGAAAAAACAAATAGTCCATCAAAATCATAAATTTTGATATCGTCTGCGTTGGGTAAAGGGTTAAAAAATAGACATAAAAATGGCGCATTTTAGTAGATGACTCCGACGAACACGCCAGATTCCCCCCCCCCTCCACTCCCAGCCTTAGCAGTACAAATAACATTGATGACAAGCACAATTATTTTGTTTTAACTTTTGGGACATGGTTTAACTTTATTTTAGTAGAACTGTGTACTGCACACAAAATGACAAAATCAGCATAATCACTGCATATATCAGATTTTTCATGACAGTTTTGACGGAGGGTTGGTTCCCCTCCCATTTAAGTCCGACTCGTTGCGGTTCCCTCCTTTATTTCACAGCTTTTCACGACTGAAAACCAGTTGAAACCAGATTGGAGTCCATGTTTTAGTATATTCTACGACAAAGCAGGGCCTCTACTGCGGTTTTAACTGGTTATTATAGCTGCAGTAGAAAATTTGCTTAAAAGTCGTGTATCAATCAGGCGTGGAAGACTTTTTTGCGACAGGTTAGGTTGAATTTTTAGGCATCGCCATTTTTCACACCCACGCGCCCACACTTTTTTGCATTTTTTAACAACGTGATTTGGACACCTTCCGCCAAAAGCGATTTGCGGGATTTGTTACTCTGATTTAGTTTTGACGTCTCAAAAACAACATGACTGTGAGTCCTGCATACACTCTTTGATGCTATTCTGTTAGACCAAATTAAATGTACTTGATACAAATGGCAGCATGTGTCACAATGGGATATGTGGAAAAAATTTCGCTTAATGGTTGTCTACTTGTGGTCCAGTTTATTTTAATTTCAAAGCCAAGTATAGAGCTGAATAGTGACAGTTTCTGAACCATTTGGCCGTTAACTTGTTCAATTCCCACCTTATCATGGTTAATAATTATTAATCATAACAGATTATGAGCCATCATTTATATATTCATGTAAGACAATCATTTATACCATGGGTGCTATTGAGAGCCTTTGTGTTAACTATACTATTAAAAAAAAGTAGGGGATATTTGATAAAAGTGAGATATATGAAAAAATATATCTATATTTTCATCAAAAAGACAGTTGAGGCATTGCACTGTGACATCTGGTGAATGATTTCAGTGATAGTTGGGTGTCTGACAAGCACACATTCCACTCACTGAGCTTTAGAAGACAGTTTTGACGGAAGGATGTTTCCCCTCTCATTTGAGTCCAACTCATAATGGTTCAAGTGGTTCCCTCCGTTGTTTTACAGCTTTTCGCGACTGATAACTACTTAAAACCAGATTGGAGCTTGATAGAGCTGAATAGTAACAGTTTCTGAACTATTTGGCTGTTAACTTGTTCAATTCCCACGATATCATGATTGGTAATTATCAATCATAACAGATTATGAGCCATCATTTATATATTCATGTAAGACAATCATTTCTGCCGGGTGTGCTGTTGAGTGCCTTTGTGTTAACTATTAAAGCCCACATTTGATTGTGATAGCCACCGAGAAGATGCGGCTAAGAACAGATGGATGGTCTTCATGACCGAGTTCTGTTCTTGGGCAGTGTTGGTTTTCATACCTTCAAGTTTGTACAATTGGTCCAGTATCTGCACCGAACTGGTAATATGTCGTCACTCGACGATGGTCAGGACACAAATGAGCTTAAAGCCGAGCTCGTACCTTTTAATACCTTTCTCAAAAGATATACCCGGATGTAGCGTGAAGTACCCGGATATAGAAATCTGTGGTTTCTACGACAAGTATCCTTCAATAGTCCCCAAAATCAGCACAGTCGTCGGTCCACAAATACCGAGATGAGTCGTATGTGGAGTGAACTCGATAGAGCAGTTACTCATTTTCTCGATGAGATTCGAGTGGCAAGGGCGTTTGCTCATGGAGCAATTACTCTCATGAGTAGTATGTCTCGTATGTTTCACCCCCATTCTGGATGACCCCGGTGGATGACCCCGGAAGTGACGTCATGTCACGTGACGTTGTGGCGCCATGTTGTGTTGTCATGGTAACCCGCGTTAGCGGCCATCTTGTGACGTCATCTCCATAGTGATACGTGGTGTTAGTGCGCATGCGCAGCGCATGTTGTTGGGGTGATACGTGTTTCCGTCGTCCATTTTGTATACTGGAGGCCGCCATCTTGGTTTCTATGGTAGCACGTGATTGCTATGTTACCCAATTTTTCTGCAGTAAGACGGGGTATGTTCGGAAGGTATGTTCGATTGTAGAAGAGTAAATCTAATTACCACAAACAACCCGACAATTCCTCCAAATCACCAAAATCCACCCAAAATCACCGAAATTGACTTTATTTCCCCAATTTATCGGCTTAGCACGTAGTGCTATAGTACTAAGGGGGTACCGGGGTGTGTTCGATTGAACAGGGGTAATGTTCTGGCTTAGAATTCTCCCAGAATCCCTTTTTGGATCCCTATACCATGACGTTTTTCCCCATTAAAAGACACGTTCCTTTGGTCATTACCCAGCATTCTCTGCTTCTATCTATATATGTAATAGTTATCGTTTATCTGGCCATGTTCCTTTATTCTAGAGTATACTCCAGTAACGTAGAAGAGCCTATTAGTTGGAACAGCTTTGCTTATTATTACTATATTTAGCTATTTTGGTCTATTATTGTTAGTTCTGATCCTATTCCAAGTTCTCTTGTTGATTCATTTATCTAACTAACCAATCAGATTGCTTGATTTCCCATAATGCAGGTATCTCCCTTGTGTATAACAAAAACCTATATCCAATGGCACCCCAATTTTAGCACCCCTTTTTTGAAAAACATATGACCTTGTGTGTGACACAATATGCCCTATCACATAGGCACATGCTTTATGTGCCGATATGGGCTTATGTGAAAAGGCACAATGTGGCACAATATGCCCTATCACATAGCACATACGGGTATTTGAGGATACCTATGGCCTGGTACTGTATTATTCGAGGATACCTACTGGAGAATCCCTTTTTGTCATATGTGCTTATGTGAAAAGGCACAATGTGACACAATATGCCCTATCACATATGCACATGCTTTATGTGCCGATATGTGCTTATGTGAAAAGGCACAATGTGACACAATATGCCCTATCACATAGGCACATACGGGTATTTGAGGATACCTATAGCCTAGTATTGTATTATTTGAGGATACCTATCTAGGATACCTTCTGGAGAATCCCTTTTTGTCATATGTGCTTATGTGAAAAAGCACAATGTGACACAATGTGACCTAGCACATAAGCACATGCTTTATGTGCCGATATGTGCTTATGTGAAAAGGCACAATGTGACACAATGTGCCCTATCACATAGGCACATACGACCAAAATGGGATTCCATAGCCACAGGAGTTTTCGAAAAAGAGATTCCACAAATGGGATTCCGTTTCTATCTTGTCGCCAAAGCTCCAAGGCCACTACTGGTCTATGGTATATCTGTCCTATCATTAGCTTCAACAACAGTCTTGTTCCATTGCGGCCTTGTACCAGTACTATTGGCTAAACTACCATCCATTACTTCCTAGCTATACCTTCGCTGAAGCTTTCAAAATGTCCCATCTGATTTCCCCTGTATACATATAAGGCATTCTGTAAAATGGGATTCCTATTCGAGTCCGTAAAATTTCTGGGTAATGACCAAAGGAACGTGCCTTTTAATGGGAAAAACGTCATGGTATAGGGATCCAAAAAGGGATTCTGGGAGAATTCTAAGCCAGAACATTACTCCTGTTCAACAGAACGCACCCCGGTACCCCCTTAGTACTATAGCACTACGTGCTAAGCCGATAAATTGGGGAAATAAAGTCAATTTCTGTGATTTGGGGTGGATTTTGGTGATTTGGAGGGATTGTCGGGTTGTTTGTGGTAATTAGATTTACTCTTCTACAATCGAACATACCTTCTGAACATACCCCGTCTTATTGCAGAAAAATTGGGTAACATAGCAATCACGTGCTACCATAGAAACCAAAATGGCGGCCTCCAGTATACAAAATGGACGACGGAAACACGTATCACCTTAACAACACGCGCTGCGCATTAACATCACGTATCACTATGGAGATGACGTCACAAGATGGCCGCTCACGCGGGTTACCATGACAACACAACATGGCGCCACTACGTCACGTGACATGACGTCACTTCCGGGGTCATCCAGAATGGGGGTGAAACATACGAGACATACTACTCTCATGGTTATTTTGGCTCATTCGATGAAATCATTAACCCCGTTTCTAAGTACCACACTTACAGAATCCCTTTTAGAATTCTCTTTTTTTCCGAATAAATCGTAGAGCAGTATGTGGCACTCGTTGAAGCAACTGCTCAAAAGATCATTTGCTCGATGAGATACGAGAAGGGTTAATATATTTCTCAGTTTTCTAGGAACCGGGAACGGGAATGAAATTACTCTCAGAACCTGGAACCGGAAATTTCCCAGGTAATATCAAACAAATGTACGAGGGTAACATGACGCATTTATTTTAATGAAAATAAGCATATTTCATTGTCAATCTCCCATCTCCAAATGGAAAAGTTCTTTTCTTAAGATAAGTATGAAAACCCAAACCCGCTTCAATCTCGTCTTTATTTTCAGAATAACTCGCATTATCATCTCAACCTTCTCCAACATCAACACCCTCTTCACAGCCGTCACCAGTCTCCTCTGCTTTAAGCAGAGGAGACAGGTCACGGCTGTGAAGAGGGTGTTGATGTTGGCGGAGGTAGTGAACAGTGATACTAGTAATTAAGATCTGGCTGTTGAAAGGGAGGGGGGGGGGGGGGGAGAGGGTGTTCTTCCAGAACTGGTTGAGAGCTACAGTGATTTTCTACAAATGGTTTGTCAGGAATCAGGACTGTAAAAATTTCAGGCGTAGAATCCTACAAAGTTTCAATTCAGATAACTTCAGTTCAACACACATACTGTGCCACGCTTCATTCACGGTTCCGTGCTGTAGATTTCCCAGATATCGGGGACGGCTTTCGGAACCGGGAACTCGGGAATTCCCGTTCTCGGGATTAAACCCTTGATACGAGTCGCAAGAGTATTTGCTCATGGGACAACAGCTCGATAGCTCATTTGCTTGATGGGATTCAAGTCGTTCGAGCAATGACTTTTCAGTAACTGCTCTATAGTTTATTACCTTGATGATGAAGTTAGAATATTAGTATGACGGGATTATAGTTAACATACTAAAGACGTATTGAAAAATTTGTATGATAAGGTACAGTAAAGAGCATAACTTTAAGGTAAGAGACGAAGTAGATTAAGTGAGTCAATGTTAGAACTTGAAGTTTACTTTTCAAAGTAAGATTTTGGTATTGTGTTATATGCAGGAATTTAACACGAACATTTTGATACAAAAACCAAACTTTGTGAGTATATACCAATAGCTGTACGTACTTTATAATCATGTGCATAAGTGTCATGGTGTTCATTTATGATGGGTGGCTGATTATATATTTCAGAAGTACCAGTATGAACTATGGTTACAGGTTGACTGATCAGAACATGTGGCCTGGGTTTTACGGATAAACCATGCTGTCATAAAAAGCTTGACATTAAGCCTTTTAAAGGCTTTACCTAACAGGAAAAGCAGACGACACTTGCAAAACAAATTCTTGAATAACTATTTTTTAAATTTTTTTTTGTCTCAGAAACATAGGCTATGACCCCTCGTTGGAGCGAGCTCGACGAGCTCGTTCCAACGAGGGGTCATAACCTATGGTTTTTGAGACAAAAAATAATAAAAATTAATTGGAGATTTTTGAGAATAGCGCTGGCCGGTTTTGGCCGTTACGTTGGGTAAAGGGTTAAATGGAAGCCATGACACTCCTCCGCATGACTAAGATGAATTATCTTTTTTCTCATCATTCCAATTGGAGAATGTTTTCGAGGGGGGAGGGGGGGGGGGGGCGGGGTTGTGACTCCGTTATTGTCGTATGTTTTCTTGTGCAACCGTTACCATACTTGCTGGGACTATTCAGACATTTATGAAACCTGTACTGGAAAAGTCTGATGGAAATCAAAAACATATTTTTGTTGGATTTCCATTTTTTTCTTTTATCATTATTTCCCGCATTTATTTATTTATTTATTTATTTATTTATTGGTGTTTAAGGTCACATATTCTGCACAATGGCTAATCATGACCTCGACAGTTTTACGGGTGGAGGAAGCCGGAGTACCCGGAGAGAGCCACCGAGCAACTGTCAGCTCCCCCAACATACTAACTCCACACAAGCAGGGTTAGCATTGGTTGAAGACAGGTGCACCATCGCCGTGCAATACGCCTTAGTACACAGCGTCACCGTGCCCCCACGTGGGCAATGGGGGTGCAGTGTCTTGCCCAAGAACACAACGCGATTGCCGCAGGTGGGATTCGAACCGAGGACCTGTCGGCTTGCAGCCTGCACCTCTACCTACTGAGCCACCGCGACCACATTTCCCGCATAACAGTATTCTATCACAATTGCAGATGCCACATGACTCATTGCGTGAAAATGAAAATATATTTAGCCCCTTAGAAAGTGCCCACATATTTCTGAACAAAAACTAAATTTTCAACCATTTTGGGTCATGTAACCATCACCTTAACCTTTTACCCAGCGTAACGATCGAAGCCAGCCAGCGCTATTCTCAAAAATCGCCAATTAAGTTTCATTATTTTTTTTATTTTTTATCTCGAAAACATAGGTTATGACCCCTCGTTGGTTTAATTAAAAATATTAGTTATTCAAGAAGTTTTTTGCAAGTGTCGTCTGCTTTTCATGGTAGGTAAAAGGTTAAAAACATATAGTAAACGATACTTCAAGCTCCGTAACTTAGAAAAACATTGCAATGGTTTATATAATACAACTTGGAACAAAAAACCCATGCCGCGGTCTGGTCACTGTCCTGTCCATTTCTTCTACTTTAATCATCTTCCAACCCGAAGGCCACCCTTCGGGTTGGAAGATGATTGAAATAGAAGAAAGCGACCGAAGGTGAAGTTCTTTGACGAAATGTTGTTTTGATTTGCAGATAATATATTACCGGAATGCCTGTATATTGACACGCTTGAACGCGCCCTTTTAACTCACCGAGTAACCGATCAAGATGTCTGTTGAAAAAATGTCCCCTGCACCCCCTGGTTCCACCGCCTCTGCCTGTCGGTATACATCTCCAATTGGGTTCAGCCTAACTTTCCTTTGATCATTCTTAGGGGTTCTAGAGGATCAGCTGCTAAGCCCATTGAGTCCGAAAAAAACCTTAAATTGGGGTAACAAATCCCATCCATTATCTCTGGTGTTCTCAGTGTTACATTTTCTCCCCTATTTACTCGTCCTGTGCACAAGTCAACAACGGGGCCGGGAAGAGGGTGGAGGCCCAGGGTAGTAAACCCGGGGATCTGAACTTTGGGGGGCCGGGCTTGGCCCAGGAGTCTAGGACTCCTGTGCCAAGCCCACCCCCCCCCCCCCCCTGATTCCCGAGCGATACACAGCAAGATAGGTTGCTCGTCGTATTGGAATACTAGTTGCCACTCATGTAAAGAAGGAATGTGAGTGTCCCGTGGAGATGTTTTTTCCCAATCTGCCTCTCCTAATTGCTTGAATAAATCTAAATGCTTTAATTAACTGAACAAATTCAACATTTATTTCAACATTTAATATCAAAAGTACGTACATACACGTCGTTTTCTACCTATTGGAACGCATTAACAGATCGTATAAAAACAATATGTGTAAAAAATAGATTCCGCAAAATAGAAATTTCACTTGTGAACGTTTTAAACTCTGTCCATTCTATATGGAGATTTTAAGATACACCAAATTACAGTTGTGCATGTTCTCTTTTATATTGTAAGGTAGGAACGTTGAATTCCTGTTTAGTTTACAACATTACATGCCTGATAATTAAACAATAATGTCATTTCAAGCCTCATTGAACTGTCAAAGTTGTTTTCCGTAGTAAAAAATATATATATATATATTTAGACGAGTTTAAACCTTGGGGGTCTACCTCCAATCTTGATGTTTTTCGTATCTTACTTGCTCATCATATGTTTTAGCATAACGCCTTTGGTGATATTACTGATCAGCGGCCAACCTTGTAAGTAGCCAGTGTGGGTTTGACCACTAAAATTCAGATTTGGCTCCTGAATCTTAAATTTTGGCTTCTACAGTTAAAACTAGAAGTCCAGTCATCAATTGCGCGCAAACACCTCGCCATTTAGCGCGTTTATCGGCGCGTTAGGTCATATGGAAAGGCTATCAAATTCTCTACGCAACCTGTGCACAAGCAATGGTTCAGCCAATGGACCTCCGGGTTTAACCCGGAGGTCCATTGTCTGAAACATTGCTTGTGTTTGCTGTGAGTAATGGCAAGACTCTGTGGTAATTTGGGTATTTTCAATAGGAAAATTGCGCGCAATTCCTGTGCGAAATTGTGTCAAGATAAGCGCGCAATTCATGACAGGACTTCGTGTTTTAACTGTAAGTTAATTGGCTTGTAACAGTAAGACCCAAGTTCCTCTATTGGTTACTTTCGTCAGCCAAGACTTGACTTGGAACTATTGTGAAAATGAATGGTTACTGTGGAGTAATAAAAATATTTTTCAATTATTTGAGAAACAGTTTTAATTATGTTTAAAAAGGATGTAATTAAATGTACGTATGTATGTCTTACACAGCTGTAAGCTTCCAAAAAGAAGATCGTTATCAAATAGTAATACTAGAAAAACTGTGAGCACTGCTCACTAAATGATACCACCCACTCCCACCAAGAAACATTTTACAACAGTAAAAGTGTGTTTAATGTAGAGAGCACAAACACTGACAACCCCCCCCCCCCCCCCCCCCCCCTCAAAAAAAAAAAAAAAAATACCTGAAAGCAGAATAGAAGGTGCACATCTATAATGTATATAAAAGAATGTCTGAGAGTTTCAATGAAATTCGCCCACTGGTATAAGAGGAGTAGCGGATAGCAGGAGTGTACCCCCCTAAAGCATCACAACAATTTGGCTAAGTTCATTTCGCCCTTTGGGAAAGAGTAAAAAATAAAAATACCTGAAAGCAAAATAGGAGGTGCACATCTATAATGAATAGAAAAGAATGCCTGTAAGTTTCAATGAAATCCACCCACTGGTTTAAGAGGAGTAGCGGATAGCAGATGTGTACCCCCAAAGCGTCACGGACGTACGGAAGTACGGACACCATGAATGCTATATACCGCCCACTTTTCAAGTGGGTGGTATAATAACTATAGTTAACTGGTAGAGTGTTTGATGTCCATATTTGGACTTTATGCTGGTATGAAGCTTCATGTTCTGTACATGTACTTCATATTCTTTTGGATGTGAAATTATATCATCTGTACAAGCCAGAAAATAAGCAGACTGTCATCTGAAAAATGAGGTCCCCAGAGGGTGAATTTGGTAATGCTACCCTGCACAGCAGGGTAGCATCACTAAATTTACCCTCTGTGAACCTCAACCTGAATCAAGGTCTCAAACATAAACAGAAAGAGGTACCCAGAGGATAAACTGGCACACTGTATGGGAAAGCATCAGGAAATTCACCCTCTGGGGACCTCATTCTGCAAATGGCAGACTGTTTATTTTCAGGCTTGCATCTGTATGGATTTACTTTCGAGTATAATGTGGGGTGGGGGTGTCTATGTGCACTCCCCCATAAATTGTAACAAGGCAGAACACATGAACAAAATCAACAACAATAAAGCACTCTATGGTTGAGAAGTATATCTGGCTTCTACATTTCAAAAGTATGCTCCAAGTCTGGCTCGTATTTTTAAATACTCATGTCGGACCCTGTTGCTGATGGAAGCTGAAGTATCTTGGCGGTGGTTTCTAGTGAAGTCTTGGTTATCTGCAGAGGTAGCCTAGACTTCACTAGGCATCACTCCTAAGTCAAGGTGTTACCATATTAATTACGAGGGACCAAAATACGTAAAATCATCCAGGCCTTTAAGAAGCCTTTCAGGATCTATGACAAGATCATATGAACATTTTGCCAGAATCAAATTTGATTCTCGTTTTCTTTGCAAGAATCATTTGAGACAATCGATTCTGATTCTCGAATGAATTTTAAGTCCCGAAAAAGCAGTTGCTCCTTAACAGTTCGGTTAAAATTTAAACAATACATGTAAATTGGCAAAAGGCATAGCTGACGGGTTAGTTTACAGTGATTTTCATAGGTTTTGAACGAAACGTTTGATCTTGAAATATGCAAAAGCCTTAGGGATTTTCTGAATTGGAGTAACGTTAAGACTGAGACAACTTTATGCGGACACCGCACAAAATACGCTGTGTGTAATTCAGTCACCAGTTCTATAGTATCTGGAATGCAACTGTTCAGTGGAATATTTTCGAAGACGCAACATTATCAACGGTATTTGATAAATTATTCTTCGGGCACTTCTTTCTTCCTTCAACCAGATTTAAACAACAATATTGCCACTTGTCCAAGATAAAAGTAGATGAAATGTTTCGTTTCGTGTGTCACATAGCTTCCAAAGTTTCTTCCCACAATGCAGTGCCACGTTGGGTTGTACTTTTTGTCAAACTCCTTTTTTATGTTAGCAGCAATGTCTTTTTCAATGTTGTACTTCTCTAAGGCTTGGGTAGCACAGTCCACTGCATCCTGTTGCATGTCTTCTGACATGTCAGCGTTCTTGATGACAGCTTTGCGGTCAGTCATATTTGATTCTGAAAGAGGAAAATAAAATTAGTTTGTGTCGGTAAACAAACACACACACATACACACACATACAAGCGTGTTTTGCATAAGTTGTGGGGACTTATTTTTTCTTTTGTTATAAGGGGCAAACAATGACAAACAATGACAAACAAGTCCTCATAAGACATGGTTAAATCCACCGATTGCATTGTGTGATTTGTGGAGACATGGCGAGAACAAAGGAAAACATTGTGAGGACCAAACACTATTGTTTAGGTCTTCACAACAAATGCAAGACCAGGCCACCCTCACACACAAACCTTCACATACACATACACACACGCTTGTTTCCAATATTGCGAGGTATCATATTTCATACCAGCTGAGCGAGGCCATCTCTTTCTAAGGCTCCCAGGAAAGAGATATGTCGTATTTCAACCATCATAACATGGCCTACCCAAGGACCGTCCGCATTTTTGTCTAGCATGAAGGGCTAAGGGTTAGACATTCCACATACATACTGAAGCACATCCTTATATGGTAGGGTCTTTCCGACATAGTGTTCCTCATTTCCTTATATGACAATGTCGTTCCGGTGTAGTGTTCCTTATTTTATTTATTTCATGAATTACACACACATTGCATTCCTTGAAGATAATTAATAATCAACAAGCAGACGCATTCGTCAGCTGCAAAAATTAGTCAGATCGGATTTCTGCTTACAGAGTATGTTCCACTCGGATGCACACTAACAAACACTGTAATGAAGAAGCGAAGTACTTCTCAAATTGTGTTTATATGACCAGCACTAACACTGGAGTAACTTTGTGAGGGTAGTTCTCTCCGGGTACTCCGGCTTCCTCCACCCGTAAAACTGTCACAGACACGATATGACCGTGGCTGTTAAAAGTGTCGTTAAACCCTAATAAATAATAATAATACAGAGGTAATGGGAAACGTTACCTCGGTATTTTTGAGCTCCTCTGTACGTGGGTGTGTAGTACTATGCCTTACCTCGATAGGGGGGGGGGGGGGGGGCAAGACAAACTCACCCACCCACAAACAAAACAAATTCCGTTGGTCCCTGTATCTAAACAATTCGAACACATTTAAATCTTCAGTACACTGATTTCAAGCCACAAACTTTTCCCATAATGCAACTGGGAATCTAATCAATTCAGTCTATTTGATTCAGCTCAGTGAGCTGTCATACAAGAAGACTGTATTAGTTAAATTACTAGTCCTAGTGTCCTATCAATGGCTTCTACAACAGTCTTGTTCCATTGCGGCCTTGTACCAGTACTATTGGCTTCTGTTATTCTGCCCCATATCTCACCCATTACTTCCTAGCTATACCTATCTCAGTCTCGACTATAACATTGATCAAGGTTGAACCAGATTTCTCCTGCATACATATAAGGCATTCCGTTATTGAGATTCCTAGCCGAGTCCGTAAAATTTGGATTCTCCAAAAGGTATCCTCGATAGGTATCCTCAATAGGTATCCTCAAATAATACAATACCAGGCCATAGGTATCCTCAAATACTGAAATGAGGCTAAGAGTCGTAGTAAATTATACCTCATTGAGGGATTTTTAATGGCCCTCATAACCTCAAAATTCAATGAGGCTATGAGGGATAATACATGGGGACTCATTGAGGGCTTTTACATAGCCCTCATGGCCTCATACGACAAAAAAGGGATTCTCCTAAAGGTATCCTCGAAAGGTATCCTCGAATAATACAATACCAGGTCATAGGTATCCTCAAATACTGAAATGAGGCTAAGAGTCGTAGTAAATTATACCTCATTGAGGGATTTTTAATGGTCCTAATAACCTCAAAATTCAATGAGGCTATGAGGAATAATAAATGAGGACTCACTGAGGGCTTTTACATAGCCCTCATGGCCTCATACGAAAAAAGGGATTCTCCTAAAGGTATCCTCGATAGGTATCCTCGAATAATACAATACCAGGCCATAGGTATCCTCAAATACTGAAATGAGGCTAAGAGTCGTAGTAAATTATACCTCATTGAGGGATTTTTAATGGTCCTCATAACCTCAAAATTCAATGACGCTATGAGGGATAATAAATGAGGACTCATTGAGGGCTTTTACATAGCCCTCGTGGCCTCATACGACAAAAAAGGGATTCCATAGCCACAGGTGTTTTGCAAAAAATGGGATTCCATGGGACATGGCCATTGGATATAGTCTTTTGTTATACACAAGGGAGATAACTCTGTACAGAGATTATGGGAAATCAAGCAATCTGATTGGTTATAAGTGATCTAGATATATGAAACAACGAGAGTACTTGGAATAGGGTCAGAACTAACAAGAACAGACCAGAAATTGCTAAATATAGCAATAATAAGGTAAACTGTTCCAGTTGATAGGCTCTTCTACGCTACTGGAGTATACTCTAGAATAAAGGAACATGGCCAGATAAACGATAACTATTACATATATAGATAGAAGCAGAAAATTCTAGAAGAATTCGAAATAGTAAAAGTTGGGGTGGATTTTGGTGATTTGGAGGGATTGTCGGGTTGTTTGTGGTAATTAGATTTACTCTTCTACAAAGGAACATACCCACCGAACATACCCCTTTCCTATTGTAGGCCTTAGGTAACATAGCAATCACGTGCTACCATAGAAACCAAGATGGCGGCCTCCAGTATACAAAATGGACGACGGAAACACGTATCACCCTAACAACACGCGCTGCGCATGCGCACTCACACCAAGTGTCACTATGGAGATGACGTCACAACATGGCCGCTCAGGCGGGTTACCATGACAACACAACATGGCGCCACTAGGTCACGTGACATGACGTCACTTCCGGGGTCACCCACCGGGGTCCCCCAACCTTGAGGTGAAAACCACATCACATACTACTAAAAACATTAGACCCATATTTTGAAAGCTTTCCAAACAAAGACTGATATTTCATGCAGATGTGGCAGACGGGGTGGCATTCTCGGGGATCCAACCCTCTCGCCTTTACCTCCTGGATCTAAAGGGCGTGTGAAAGCTAAAACGTTTGGAAATTTCTTCATCTCTGATGTGTATTCCATGTTAAACAGTATTTTCTCCGGTGGATAACACTGCCTTCAATCCTTCAATTTATTCATGGAACACAAACGCTGGGGTTCCCTGGAAATGGTTCAGCACCACTTGCCCTTATGTTCTTCCAATGCCCCTGCTTTCATATCACCTATTCCTGTGCAATTTATTCACAGCAGCATGGAACACCATCATCTCTCTGCAGGTCTTAAAATCTGTCCCGATTCGCGAGAAGAGGTCTTCATTCTCGCGAACTCCTGGCGCAAGAATCTATTTTCAGTTTTTAACCCTTTACCCATTGAATCGCCCGCATCCACCCGCGTAATATGCAAATTCAGCAGCTGAAAAAATATTATTTTTCGAAACATTTCAACAAAACCATATCATGTGACCCCTGTTTGGAACGAGCTAATCGATGATATGGTTTTGTTGTAATTTTTTGAAAAAATTAAAAAAATTATATTTAAAATAATAAATTTTGATATCGTCTGCGTTGGGTAAAGGGTTAAATAATTTATAATATGAGAATACCCTTATACCTTTGTGAGTGTTACCAGTACATTTTTCATAGTTAACCCTTTATGCAAAGTAAAGTCCAAAACCGACCAGCGCTATTCACAAAAATCACCATCCAATTTTCATTATTTTTTTCACTTTTTTTTTCAAAACATAGCTCGTGACCCGTCATTGGAACGAGCTCAACTAGCTCGTTCCAATGAGAGGTCATAAGCTATGTTTTTGACGCAAAAAATGAAAAAAATAACATACCAAACAATCAACCATAATATAACTTAAGACACAGACTTAATGCTATGGTCACTCAGCCTCAGTTTCTGGACTTGAAAACACACGGCGATGACTGCTGGGAGTCCACTTTGACAAGTAAAAATTTGACATTTTGTTAATTCTTTGCAAAGTTTAGTATAGAGTATTATTATCTCTTCAACTGATGAGTACTCTCTGGGATTTTTCATAAAATCACGTTAAGGCTTCTGTGAAGCAGCCATGACTTGATTTAACGAAAAATCAAATATCACTGCATCGAGAAATCAGTGACAAACGGCTTAGCTCTATTCCAAATCGTAGTAATATAGTTGTCGTTAACAAGAATTATACCCCTTCTCTGTTCTAAGGTATTTTTGTACTGACTTGGAAAATCCGTCTACAGCAGGCAAAGAGTTAATACTGTATAATACAGGACTGAATAGCTAGCGAAAACAGTCATGAATAGTACTAACTGGTACAGTGCTGGGCAGTAGACAGGGAGGTGAAGGAGGTCATGTCCCCTAACATTTTCGACCCCCCCCCCCCCTCCAAAAAAATAAAAAAATGACCCAATGCAAATTACACATAACATAGAGCCCCAAAAAGTCTCCAATGTGGGGCTACACACTAAAGATGGGCGGTATTGGAATTTTGTGTTCGGTTTCGGTATTTTAGGGGTGGGTGGGGGGGGGGGTATACCTCGGTATCGGTTCGGTATCTGACTTGACTTGAAATTTGCTGATCGTACATATATCCAAGAGGAATTCACATCAGGAAAAACAGAATGAATAAGTTGTAGTATCATTGTACCAAAACGCTATAAATGACACTGCCAATGAACTTAACAGTGGAATTCTTTTTCGACCACAAATCTTATCTTTAGCCGTGCCACCTTTAGAGGTCCTGCTGACAATAGACAAAACACTGGGGCAGTGATTTCTAGTAAGGTTTTGGCAGCCTTAACAGGCAGGCAAGACTTAACTAGAAATCACTGCTAAGCAATTGGACATGTACAGGACTTGTAGTCTTGTGGGAATTCGAGACAGTTGCCCAGTCCACTGAGAGTCGACATAACTGGGAAAACAATCGGTCACTTCTTTCATGAAAATGAACCTTTCAACTGTTATCAAGCCTCAACAGCGACCTATAAATAGCTAATGTAGGAAAATTTGAACATTCAGACGGTTTCGATATTCAACGATTGGTTCTGTTCGGTTTTTCAGTATCCCAATAATATCGATATAGGTATCGGTATCTCTTATTCACACGCTACAAATGCCTCACAGTTAGGGTTTAACATATTACCTGGTTTTCTAGGAACCGGGAACGGGAATGAAATTTCTCTCAGAACCGGGATCCGGGAAATTTCCCGGGTAATATCAAGCAAATTTACGAGGGTAACATGACACATTTATTTTAATGACAATGAGTATATTTCATTGGCAATCTCCCATCTCCAAACGGAAAAGTTATTTTCCTAAGACAAGTATGAAAACCCAAACCCGCTTCAATCTCGTCTTTATTTTCAGAATAACTCGCATTATCATTTCAACCTTCTCCAACATCAACACCCTCTTCACTAGGTTTCTCTGCTTTTAGCAGAGGAGACTGGTGACGGCAGTAAAGAGGGTGTTGATGTTGGAGGAGGTAGTGAACAGTGATACTAATAATTCTGAAAATGAAGACGAGTTTGAACTTTGAAGCGGGTGAATAAGATCTTGCTGTTGAAAGGGAGGTGGGGTGTCAGGAATCAGGACTGTAAACATTTTAGGCGTGGAAGGGCTGACGAAATCCTACAAAGTTTCAATTCAGGAAACTTCAGTTCAGTAGTGAGTACACAAACAGTGCCACCCTTCATTCCCGGTTCCGTGCTGTAGATTTCCCGGGTATCGGGGCCGGCTGTCGGAACCGAGAACCCCCGTTCCCGGGATTAAACCCTACTCAAAGAGTCAGATGCGCCCAAAAAGCACTGAATTATGCAAAATTTTCTCGAGGAGATGTAGAACTAATTAGAACCCTGCGGTCGTTATCCCTCCTTTCACTTCCTTGAGGGGTAGTGTTAGTGGATGGGGTGAGGATCGCAGGACCTAGTTAGGACAAGGCAAGCCTGGCAAGGCATCGACCTCAAAATGGCCTCCGGCTCTCATGTTTGCACCCCCCGCCCCCTCCTCCCCCAAAAGGACTGGCTTTTATTGAATCCTGGCTATCATATTAGTATAGGCCCTATTACTGTACAATATGTTCATGTATTTCTTTTTGAATAATTTTAATAATATTAATAATAAAAAAATAATATGTTGAATAAACTATTGAACAGAACTGAACTGAACACTCTCCCACAAATTGTAAAAAATCAAAGTCAGATATATGTCAGGGTTTGTGATTTTTTAAAAAAATTTTTTGAAAAATAAAAAAAATCGACTTATTTTATTTAAATCTGATTTTTTTTTATTTAAATCGATTTATTTGATTTTTATTTCTATACTATAAATTATTCACCAGAGGCTACTTTTTCTCACATTATTCCTTTAGATAAAAGAAACTGAGTGTATTGGCAGCAGTTTGTATCAATGGCTGCCCAAGGAATGGACACAAATAACTGATACTAAAACATTTACCTGTGTTAACCATTTCAGTCTTTTGGGTGGTATGAGGGGAAGAATTCCAGAATATATTTGGCACAGAATAGGCATTTGGCATAGATGGAAATAGAGAGGAGTCATTGAAACTTGTGTTTTCTCATTGTTACAGCATTGCTGGAAGGAAGATGCATGACTTCTTGAAAATCATTTTTGATACTTTTGATACTTAAATCACTGATCGTTGTTCTTGGAGTTGATTTCGTATTTTTGACGGTTTCATTGAAAGATTATCATATATATATATGATTTAACCCTTTACCCAACGCAGACGATATCAAAATTTATTATTTTAAATATCATTTTTTCAAATTTTTCAAAAAATTTCAACAAAACCATATCATGTGACCCCTCGTTGGAACGAGCTCGTTCCAACGAGGGGTCACATGATATGGTTTTGTTGAAATGTTTTGAAAAATAATATTTTTTCAACTGCTGAATTTGCATATTACGCGGACCGATACGGCCGATTCGTTGGGTAAAGGGTTAAAAATCTATGTTCACTTGAATATAGTTTTATTCATATTAATAGCTGATAATTCTAAAAACTTATAAAAGATTCAGGAACATTTTACTTCCCTACAGCACGTTCCGGCAGTCAAGACACAGTGTGATGTATATTCCCACTCCATAGATTAGTTCTAACTGTCATAAACAAGGGCTAATAACTGTATTTCAACAGTTAATATGCATTCTATCTTGTTTCAGCTCATTTCCAAGTTGTTTTGAAAGTATTTCTGTATATTTGTAAATTTTTTATTTAAATCAATGATCTTCTTTTTAAAATCATTTATTTAAATCATGATTTAAATCAATGATTTAAATCAATTGATTTAAATCAGCCAACCCTCTTTTGATGACCAAAAATAATTTAGTACTCTTCCAGTTAAAAGTTTTAAAGAAATGATAATTTCCCCTCATCGAGTGTGGCATTCACGTTCCGCTCTACAGTTTCTGAAATTCTAAACATAGATCATATGTTGACACTAATGCCATATAAGAGATTTCCTTTTAGTGTCAGGTAATCGCTTGACTGGACTGGTTTCGTGACATAATTCATGAGAGGTGGGGGACGTTGTACAAACACGAGTGCGCGAATGCGCACGAGTGTTTTACAATATAGTCCCTCGCCTCGAATGAATTATTTCACGTAACCAGTCCAGTCAAGCGATTACTCTGTTTATTACTTTTCATTTTTAACGATAATTATATAATTTAACCCTTTACCTGACGTAACGTCCAAAACCGGCCAGCGGTATTCTCAAAAATCGCCAATTAATTTCCATTATTTTTTCATTTTTTGTCTCCAAAACATAGGTTATGACCCCTCATTGGAACGAGCGAGCTCGTTCCAATGAGGGGTCATAACCTATGTTTTTGAGACAAAAAATGAAAATAATAGTTATTTAAGAATATTTTTTGCAAGTGTCGTCTGCTTTTCATGCTAGGTAAAGGGTTAAAAAACAAAAAAAACAAAAAAACAATGAAGTCCCCATTACACCCACGGCAAAGCGTCTTCGTTTGCGCGCACGGATACATGACACAATTGTTGATTGCATAATTCACTTGTGAAGTTATCGTTTATAATCAAACCCGGAAATCCCAGTAAATCACACTTTGGAAAGTAATAAACTAAGCTATTTGCTGGACAACATTATTTGGAGTTTTGGTCATAGAGTTTAAGTAAGATGCAAAGGGGTAAATTACCAGAGGAATTATGGGAAACAGCGGCGCTTCGAAAAACTATTTTTGAAAATGTCCTTTTTACACGGGGTTGTTACCAGGCATATAACTAAAATGAGACGGAAATACATTTTTTTTTCTTCACATTTTGGAAACGGGGGTGATATGATGATCCAGGGTTAGATAAACGGGGGTAGTGGGAAAATTCTGCTTTTGAGGCTGTTGAGTGGCTAAAAATGACTGGCTTCGGCAGTTTTTAGTGCAATTTTCCATGTTGGAAGCCTTGCAATTTGACAATAATTTTTTTCACCCACATTCAGATTGTTTATTTCTACTCAGTCAGATAACTAGTGTTATGAAAATGCAAATATATGTTATGGGTGAGATAACTAAGTTAACCCTTTACCTAACGTGAAAAGCAGACGACACTTGCAAAAAAAATTATTGAATAACTAATTTTTTTCATTTTTTGTCTCAAAAACATAGGTTATGACCCTCGTTGGAACGAGCTCGACGAGCTCGTTCCAACGAGGGGTCATAACCTATGTTTTTGAGACAAAAAATGAAAAAAATAGTGAAAATTAATTGGCGATTTTTGGGAATAGCGCTGGCCGGTTTTGGCCGTTACGTTGGGTAAAGGGTTAAAGAATGTTAGCATTTGAAGAGAGTGTATGGCATGTCATTTATAAAATATCTAGAAAAATGTGGAGCGCAGCCGAAGGATTTGTACTGGAGATATCAAACTGCCATGTGATCATTTCCACGTGTCTCATTCGAGAGAAGAGGTATTTTTTTTTTCATATTCCTGTAATAAAATGTTTGAAGTCTTTTCGCGTGTTGCCATGATGTCAAGTCACTTGGACTTTAATAACATTAAAATCAAATATATTCTTACCTTTATCTGTCGGTGATTCTATTATCTTACTTCGTTTCAGATGGTCGCTTTCTTCCGAGTGATAATAGAAATTCGATTGCTACCGCAATAAATATAAACCGTATCTATGGCATTTAAGTATCACTCTCCAAATCCTATTGGTTCAATCAATATTTGTTCTGTTCTTCTATCATCCCACAATGCAATTTTCAAGTGGCGAACTTTTCAAATTATTCAAACTGCCAATCTTTGCGAGGACTCCAAACGAACGGACGCCACTAGGATATTTCAGAGTATGTTAAAAAATCAACCTTTGCGTTCCACTTTATGTGTGCCGGGTTTGGATTATTCATGAACTCAGAGTTTCCGCACTGAAATGTTTTTTTATGAACTTAACCCTCTCCTATCGAATCGGCCACATTCACCCACGTTATATCAAATTTAGTTCCGCGATCCTAATTTCATTGCAGTGGTGTTTCATCGATACAGGCCCCAGCTAACTGCACACTAAGGACGAAGACGTCACCCCGTCACCCTCTGCTGACGCCGTAGTATTGCGCTATGGTGAGGTTGAATAGCTCATCATTTAAAAGCTTTGTGGCAATGAGACCAGCCCCCCCCCCTACTTCCCCCCCCCCCCCAAAAAAATAAAACTTCAAATTACTATCTGACCGTAGTTTTCCCACCGAATCTCACACACGCAAACGGCACACAATACATATCATGCTCCCAGGGCGTCCAAATTTGAAAATTGTTCCACGGGAGATCCTCCAGAAAACAAACGGGAGGGGTCACCCTTCTCCCTAGTTTAGCAATCTGAACGTAGTGGCTACCCTCTAACAGGGGGTAGCCACTAGGTTCAGATCGCTGAACATGGAGTAGCCATTACGGTCAGATCGCTGAATTACCTCCTCCCCTACCTTCCTCTAGCTCAGGTCTGCGGCGTTCGGGAGAAGCCTTCAGCATCTCAACCTTGGACCCCCCCCCCCCCCCCTCATATCTTACTTAGGCCCCCCTAAATTGAAATCCCGACGCTGCCATTAAATGAGACCCTGGGCAGTAACACTTCACGGTCACTGTTCTACACTATTTATTTATTTATTTACTTTTTTATGTATTTATTGGTGTTTAGTAAGGTCACGTGTTTCTGCACAATGGTTAATCATGACCATGGCAGTTTTCGGATGGAGGAAGCCTGAGCACTCTGAGAGAGCCACCGAGCAACGGCGAGCTACTGTCAGTTCCCCAACATACTAACTCCACACAAGCAGGGTTAGCATTGGTTGAAGACAAATGCATCGTCGACGTACAGTACGCCTTAGTACACAACACCACCGCGCCCCCACGTGGGCAATGGGGGTGAAGTGTCTTGCAGGTGGGATCCGAACCGATGACCGCTCGCCGCTCGCCGCTCGGCTTGCAGCCTGCACCTCTACCGGCTTAGCCACAACTCCCCCTGTTCTACACTAAATATCTCTGATTGAATAGCCACAAAGCAGTCACTACGATATATTGTTTTTTGCTAGAGTGGTGTAGCCTTACTGGTAAAAAGAAAAGTTACCGGTTGTCTTGTGGGGATGGGGGGTGGGGGGGGGGGGGGGCAACTTGATGTAATGAGGAAATTGCTGAGTCATGATTTTCTGTTAAAATTCTTTTTCAGTCTTTTTTATCTAAAAATACTGGGTTAAATTCAAACACATCGGACTCAAAATATATGTGTATGTGGTCCGGTTCGAAGCTGGTAGGGTCCCCCCCCCCCCCTTTCCCACAAACACACTTCATAACCCCTCCTCCTTCGGATCTGCGTGTGATAAATCAGTCAATTTTAAATTTAACCGAAGTGTGTTGCCACACTGGGGAGGGTGTTGAAGAACAACGAACTCAAATCTTCAAAAAAACATCAGAGTTCATTAATAGCTCAAGCGATATAAATTGAATAAGAAAACTATGCAAATATAGGTTTCTCAGTGTTCTGTTTATTAACTCCACTAATGCTAATCATATTACTTCGGCTGAAAAGGTACCAATGTGCAGTCCTGTGCCCAATTCACCCTCGCCAATTGGCAATACCTAGGAAAATGTCTCGGTAGCAACGCACATCATCGGCAAAAAAAAGGTTGCCGAGGGTGAAATGTAACATGTCAGACCAATAAATAAATAAATAAATAAATAAATAAATAAATAAATAAATAAATAAATAAATAAATACCTGTGCATAGGCGTCGCCGTAGGAGGGGGTGGGGACGAACGAACGAACCCGTTTACATTTTTACAAGAGCACAGAATGGAAATAAATCCATAAAAGGCCAGCAGTGAGCTCCATTGGATACTAAAATTAAAAGTACCCCCCCCCCCCCCCCCACCCCGTATGCCTTTGGCATCTCTCAGGCCTACCCATGGGATACCTTTTTCATCAAAGTCGAACCACTTTTGAAAAATACCAGCGTTGCCCATGCTGTGTTTAGTGTAACCTCCACTGACTCTAAACAATTATCTGGTAGAGTGCTGGAAGTCCATATTTGGTCTTTACTCTGAAGTACAGTTACCACAACTTAAAGGCCTCAAATTCAGCGGGATGTGCTTCGCTTTATCTTTGAACTGAAATAATTTAGACTCTTAGGATTTGCCTTGTTACAATTTATGGGAGAGTGCCTGTTGGCGTGTCTCTCGGTGTGCCTATTGGCACTCCCCCATAAATTGTAACAAAGCAAAGACATGTGAACAAATTATGATGACCAAAAATAACTTAGCACTCTACCATGCAGTTAAGCCGACCCTCAAAAAATTTTCGAGTAAAAGTCACTCATTTAGTTCATTGTAATCCTAAATTTCCATCCCACTTCAACTGTGAATTTGAAACCGATTTTGGAGTTCAAGCTTTCACAATTATATGTAGAAATAAGTTTTTCGGACAGTATAGGAGTGAAGTAATTGGCAAGTTTCAGATCATCAAAGGAAACCACAAGTGATAAACTGATGAACAATGAATCACCGTTGGTGTTGACAGGTCATGGATATTAATAAATGAACGGTTTCCATGTATTGATACTGAAAGTCCCAAATCTTGGCCAACTTTCTTGAAAATGCCATTGGTGCAAGTATAATGTACATCAATTTAAAAAAAAATTCTATTCAAATGTATATACATAGAAATTATTGACAGTGCCTGGCAGATGCGTAGATAATGCATGTAAGTGAAGTATGTGGTCATTTTCACAAGCAAGATCAATGGTTTAGCGCGCCGAGGCGTGCAGGGACGCTGTGGGGAAAGCCCATTTCGACCCTCTATAACAGTTTAGTAGTATTTCTGTACCATGTCTGAGTGTGTTAAATGGAGAAAGTGTTGGAGTTCAGTGTTGCTTGTGCCGTTTCTACGTCATCTTAGGGGGGGGGGGGGGGGGGTGCTGGAAAGGAGAGGTCGTGGGAGTTGTTTATTTTAGTTGCAACCATTTATGGGAGTATGGGTTGCGGACCTTGGCTGTTTCTAGGTGTTCTGAAAAGGTTAAGTAAGGCTAATTTGCATAATTTATGCATGAGAAAAACCCCGTATGATCTTTTATTTATCTTATGCTGCTAGACCTCCATAACAACAATTATTGAAATCGGAAAGTCGTTCAGAAGTTCTGAGCGTATAACGAATTGCACGCAATTTCCAACAAAAATGACCGCCAGTCGGACATCTTGAATTTTTTTCTGAAAAAAAAATTGACGTGCATCAATTTTTCCTAATGCCCCATCAAATCTGAAAATTTTAAACAAACGCGTCAAATCATTTCTGAGATACAGGTAGTAACAGTACATAACATAATACGCACAAAAGTATTACCCGAAAAAGGGAGCGCGGTGGCTCAGTATGTAGAGGTGCAGGCTGCAAGCCGAGAGGTCCTCGGTTCGAATCCCACCTGCGGCAACCGCGTTGTGTCCTTGGGCAAGACACTTCATCTCCATTGCCCGCATGGGGGCACGATGACGCCGTGTACTAAGGCGTACTGCGCGTCGATGGTATGCATGTCTTCAACCAATCTAACCCTGCCTGTGCTGCAGTGAGGAGTTACGATGTTGGGGAGCCGGCAGTTGCTCGTCGTTGCTTGGTGGTTCTCTCCGGGTACTCCGGCTTCCTCCACCCGTAAAACTGTCACGGTCATGGTTAGCCATTGTGCATAAATATGTGACCTTAAACATCAATAAATAAATAATTACCCGAAAAAAGGTTAAGTAAGGCTAATTTGCATAATGTATGCATGAGAAAAAAAATACCCGTATGATATGTTATTTATCTTTTGCTGCTATAGACCTCTATACCAAAAATTATTGAAATCGGAAATGTCGTTCAGAAGTTCTGAGCGTATAACGAATTACACGCAATTTCCAACAAAAATGGCCGCCAGTCGGACGTCTTGAATTTTTTTCGAAAAAAAATTGACGTGCATCAATTTCTCCTTTTATGCCCAATCAAATCTGAAAATTTGAAACAAAAGCGCCAAACAATCTCTGAGATACAGGAGGTAGCAGGACAGAAGGACGGATGGGCGGATGGATGGACAGACAGACAGACAGACAGTGAGACAGACAGACGGACAGACGAACGGACACACGCAGTGCAATCCAATAGCCCCCTTCAAATTAAAACCTCTAGGAGCCTTCCGCCGGAAACCGATTCTCTAACGACAAAAGTGGTGCTAGGGGCATCAGATGGGGCCGAATAAAAAATCCGAAACCTTTATGAACATCTAGAGACCCTACTGAAACACATGAACACACTTTCAAAGTTTCGAATTAAAATCCCCAGAAACCTTTTGCCTGGAAACCGATTCTCTAACGACAAAAGTGGCGCTACGGGCGCCACATGGGGCCAAATAAAAATCTGAAACCTTTATGCACATCTAGCGACCTTACCTGAACGTATGAAAACACTTTCAACTTTACGAATTAAAACCACTTGGAGCCGTTACTGCCCTTTAGCCGGAAACCGACTCTCTAACGACAAAAGTGGCGCTATAAGAATGATCAAAGGAAAGTTAGGCCGAACCCAAATGGAGAAGCATACTGACAGGCAGAGGCGGTGGAACCAGGGGGCGCAGGGGACATTTTTTCAACAGACATGTTGATCGGTTACACAATGAGTTAAATGGGCGCGTTCAAGCATGTCAATATACAGGCATTCCGGTAATATATTATCTGCAAATCAAAACAACATTTCGTCAAAGAACTCCACCTTCGGTCGCTTTCTTTTCAATCATCTTCCAACCCGAAGGCTGGCCTTCGGGTTGGAAGATGATTGAAGTAGAAGAAATGGACATGACAGTGACCAGACCGCGGCATGCCCATCTGAACGAGAGATAGAAGTGTGTCACGGTACATTTAGCGAAGCGATGTGAAGTTAGTTACTTATTCCCTATTTGACATTTCGACATTTTTTATTCCATCAAAACAGGAAAAATGGCAAGCGATCGATATACGATTGCAACTTTTCTCCCATTGGGTCGAACACCAGTAGCCTTCAAAACATGTGCCCCTCCACGTTTATCGAGCTTCCGCCGCCTCTGCCGACATGATTTTCTGTTCTAAGTTGTATTATATAAACCATTGCAATTTTTTCCTAAGTTACGGAGCCTGAAGTATCGTTTACTGTATGTTTTTAAGGTGATGGTTACATGACCCAAAATGGTGGAAAATTTAGTTTTTGTTAAAAAATATATGGGCACTTTCTTCGGGGCGAAATATATTTTCATTTTCACGTAATGAGTCATGTGACATCTGCAATTGTGATAGAATGATATCACGCGGGAAATAATGATAAAAGAAAAAAAAATGAAAATTCAACAAAAAATATGTTTTTAATTTCCATCAGGCTTTTCCATCACGGGTTTCATAAATGTGTGAATAGTCTCAACAAGTATGGTAACGGTTGCACAAGAAAACATACTACAATAACGGAGTCACACCCTCCCCCCCCCCCTCGAAAACATTCTCCAATTGGAATGATGAGAAAAAAGATAATTTATCTTAGCCATATGGAGGAGTGCCATGGCTTCCAGTTAACCCTTTACCCAACGTAAAAACCGTCCAGCGCTATTCTCAAAAATCTCAAATTAATTTTTATTATTTTTTGTCTCAAAAACATAGGTTATGACCCCTCGTATGGTAACGGTTGCACATATTTATTTAATTATTTATTTTTGGGGGGTTTAAGGTCACATACTTATGCACAATGGCTAGTCGTGACCGTGACAGTTTTACGGATGGAGGAAGCCGGAGTACCCGGAGAGAACCACCGAGCAACGACGAGCAACTGTCACCTCCTCAACATTCTAACTCTGTTCAAGCTCCGGTCAAACAGGGTTACAGCGGTTGAAGACATGTGCACCATCGACGTGCAGTACGCCTTAGTACACGGCGTCATCGTGCCCCCATGTAGGCAATCGGGATAAAGTGCCTTGCCAAAGGACACAACGCGGGGCGTCCGGCGGGATCGAACTCGGGACCTCTAACATAGAAGTCCAACAGTCTACCACTGAGCCACCGCGCTCCCAACGGTTGCACAAGAAAACATACTACAATAATGGAGTCACAAAAAAACCTCGAAAACATTCTCCAATTGGAATGATGAGAAAAGAGATACTTTATGTTAGTCATGTCATATTGTGGAGGAATGTCATGGCTTCCATTTAACTCTTTACCCAACGTAACGGCCAAAAAACCGGCCAGTGCTATTCTCAAAAATCTCAAATTAGTTTTTATTATTTTTTCATTTTTTGTCTCAAAAACATAGGTTATGACCCCTCGTTGAAACGAGCTCGTCGAGCTCGTTCCAACGAGGGGTCATAACCTATGTTTTTGAGACAAAAAATGAAAAAAATTAGTTATTCAAGAATTTTTTTGCAAGTGTCGTCTGCTTCTCATGTTACGTAAAGGGTTAATGCCGAGCTTTTTCTGACAGCATGGTTTATCAGTAAAACCCAGGCTACATGTTCTGATCAGTCAACCTGTAACTATAGTTCGAACTGGTACTTCTGAAATATATAAACAACCACCCTTAAATGGACACCATGGCACTTATGCACATGATTATAAAGTACGTACAGCTATTGGTATATACTCACAAAGTTTGGTTTTTGTATCAACATGTTCGTGTTTAATTCCTGCATATTACACTATACCAAAATCTTACTTTGAAAAGTTAAACTTCAAGTTCTAACATTGACTCAGTTAATCTGCTTCGTCTCTTTCCTTAACGTTGTGCTCTTTACTGTACCTTATCATAAATAAATTTTCAATACGTTCTTTAGTTTGTTAACTACAATTCCGTCATACTAATATTCTAACTTCATCATCAAGGTATGTCCTCGACCAAGGTATGTCTTGATGATATAGTTGACATGTTTTATCAGTCGAGCCATGACAGCCGAGATAAATCGGACGTACCACCCCCTCCCCCAAACACACACCCGAAATCTGCCATCTTCGCGAAGGCGCTGCTGTCATTCGGTGGTAGACACGACAGAGCATCAGCATTATCAGTGAGGGTGCTAGAAAATGTTTCGGGTGTGTTGCGAGGGTGGTGGTGGGGGTGAAATAAGGGACAAGGGTTGAAAATGCAAAAGGAGTCTTTCAGCATAATATGATTAGGAACGCTAGTTAGGAACTCTGGTAGTTAGGAACGCGGGCTACTTTGGAACGGCGGGTTAGTTAGGAACGTGGGTTACATGTAGTTAGGAAGGCGGGTTAGTTGGGAACCCTCGCAGATGTCCATGATATCTGCAACGAGCAGTCATTGACTGAAACCTTCTGGCGGTTTTGGGGGGTAAATCTCCACATTTTTTGTTTGGACGTCGAAAATGAAGATCTTTCTGACGGTATGAAGCACACTGCGCTGTGGGAGTTTCCCTTACAACAACAGAAATTTGTTCTCTTTTTATAAATCTGTAGCATTGCATTCTGAACAATTGGTTAAAGCTCTGACTTAAGAGATATTTTACTAGTTGTTATGTTTTTCTCTAGTATATGGCAAGGCGATCCTAGGCGCCTTTAGTAGAAGTGACAGTTCCCCTACTAATGGCGACCGGGGCCCCGTCACGCTGTACATTCCAGTCTTATACCAACCACTGGATCGGAGGTTGTTCAAATTAAGAGAGATGCAGTGTGTATAGATATGTTTGATGGTGGATTGGTGGAGTCAAAGTCGGTGTTTAGGAGTAAGCCCCCCCCCCCCCCCCCCCCGCAGCGCCACCACTCAGCATTACCGGTCATATCTACCACGATGGCTCACGGATCCAGTATAACAATCTAAGAGCCCTGTATCCTTGCCAGCCTCACCTCAACCGCCTCAGGATACAGCTGTATTTCAGTGCCTCAGACAGAGAGGCCGTCCGAGTGTTGACAGACAGAGTCTGGATCATGGAGATCACGATCCGCGAACTCGCAGTCGTACAAGACTTTGTCAGGGGCGGCGGAAGCTCGATAAAAGTGGAGGGGTACAAACTTACGATGCTACCATGGTTCGACCTAATGTGAGCAGGGTTTACAATCGTATATCGATAAATGTACCATGACTCGCTTTTATCTCTCGTTTAGATGAAAATGTCACTGTGTATCACTGTCCTGTCCGTTTCTTCTGCTTCAATCATCTTCCAACCCGAAGGCCAGTAGAAGAAACGGACCGAAGCGACCGAAAGTGGGATTCTTTGGCTAAATATTGTTTAGATTTTCAAATAATGTTACAGGAATGCTTGTATATTGGCACGTTTGAACGCACCCATTTTAACGCATTGGGTAACTGCGAAACATATCTGTGGAAAAAAGTGGATGGGCACGTGCTCCCTGTGCCCCCCCCCCCCCCCCGGGTTCCGCCGCATATGAACTATGTCGCCACATTGTAGTGAGGAGGTGTGTGTCTCTCTGAGGCAACAGGACATTCCTCAGGTTTACTCCATCTACCTTTCAAACCCGGAGTACTTGTATCAAGAAAAATACTTTCGCTAAGATCACAAACAGATCTCCCGCCTACACGGTTGGTGGTAGCCGACGGAAAACAACCAACGCGATCGAACTCTTTCGATTGAGAGAACCCCTGATATTCAACCCAACTCATCACTTTGGATAAGAAATCCGGGCCGCAGATGAGTACATCTTACGCTAGACAAAATGATTGGGAAGCTGAATGGACGAGTCGAAAGTACGTCTCGCGTGTAAATTCGTCGCCTGAGTGCTAGAATGTTCTATGTCCCCTATGGGACATAGAACATTCTAGCACTCAGCCTTGGGGCGCGGTGGCGTCGCGGTAACCGGTTCTCGTCAGATCACCGAAGTTAAACAACGTCGAGCGCGGTTAGTAGTTGGATGGGTAACTATTTCAGCGACTGATTCGCGCTCCGTGTTGTGTCCTTGTGCAAGGCACTTAACCCCGATTGCCGACATGGGGGGGGGGGGGGGGCACGATGACGCTGTGTACTAAGACGTACTGCACGTCGATGGTGCGCATGTCTTCAAACCAATCTAACTCTGCCTGTGCCGCGGTGCAGAGTTCAGAGTTAAGATGTTGGAGAGCTGAGAGCTGCTCGTCCGTTGCTCGGTGGTTCTCTCCGGGTACTCCGGCTTCCTCCACCCGTTAAAACTGTCACCGACATGATATGACGCTGGCTGTTATGTGTCCTTAAACCCATAATAAATAAATAAAATAATATGTGAAATTGAACGTACATTCCTTGACACCTCAAAAATCGAAGTTTACTGGTACTGTTTCTCAGTATCACTTGTAAGTCGATGACATTAAATAATAACTTATACACATACCGTCATCCCCTTATACGTGTAATTCAGTAAACGCTATTTTAAAATACATAAAAATAATCTTTCCACTTGACCAGGGTCTTTTGTTTTCAGTTTACTTGGCCAGGATGTGTTACACATTACTATAATAATATAATTTTACTCCCAAACTGATTAACCAGGATGTGTAACTACAATTCCCATCTTAATCATTCATATCAACAACAAACATATGAATCATAGTTTTAACACGTAACTTTTATTGAATTTTTCCTGCGGCGGTAATCAAAAATAATTATAAGGATTTCTAAATCCACGAGACCAAGTCACTGTCCTTCTCCAGTTGATCCTTCCACGACAATGTGGGCAAGTTTGAGATTAGGGTTTAATCCCGGGAACGGGAATTCCCGGGTTCCCGGTTCCGAAAGCCCCGATACCCGGGAAATCTACAGCACGGAATCGGGAATGAAGCGCGGCACTGTTTTTGTATTGAACTGAAGTTTTCTGAATTGAAACTTAGTAGAATTTCGTCAGACCTTCCACGCCTGAAATTTTTACAGTCCTGATTCCTGACGAACCATTTTCAACAAATCACTGTATCTCTCAACCAGTTCTGGAGGACCCCCCCCCCCCCCCCCCCCCCCCACACACACACTTTCAACAGTAAGATGTTATTCACCTGCTTCAAAGTTCAAACTCGTCTTCATTTTCAGAATTACTAGTATCACTGTTCACAACCTCTTCCAACATCAACACCTTCTCCACTGCCGTCACCAGTCTCCTCTGCTTGAAGCAGAGGAGACTGGTGACGGCAGTGAAGAGGGTGTTGATGTTGGAGAAAGTAGAGGTGATAATGCGAGTTATTCTGAAAATAAAGACGAGATTGAAGCGGGTTTGGGTTTTCATACTTATCCTGGAAAATAACTTTTCCGTTTGGAGATGGGAGATTGCCAATGAAATATGCTCATTATCATTTAAAATAAATGCGGCTTGTTACCCTCGTAAATCTGCTTGATATTAGCCTGGAAATTTCCCGGTTCCCGGTTCTGAGAGTAATTCCATTCCCGTTCCCGTTTCCTTGAAACCAGGGAATATATTAAACCCTGTTTGAGATGTGGACATCCACAGCTCTCATGTACCCTCTGTTGAAAATGTGGACACAGCAATGCAGCATTTGTGATGTGTGCTCATTTCTTCTAAACATATGCAACAATTCTCCCCCGTCAGCTCAACTTGTGCAGATGATGCTTCTTGCACATGTCGCCGCTCTTCGTGTCAGCGAATGGCTGCCACCACTAACTGCTACATGGGATTTACTCTTTCCCTCTCATGAGTTTCTCTCACATTGTATCTGCACATCCATCCGTAACCGCAGATTCAGTGGGGCGGTGTTTTCCTCTAAAATTTCCCCTTGCCGGAAAGGCCGTGACCATCCAGGATTAGGCATCTCACCGGCCGCCCGTTCAGCCATGAACCAGGTATACAGTCCATGATTGAAATAACGACCATCCCAACGATAGTCGTTCCAGTAATGGCCCACTCAATCTGGACCAGCACCATTGACGCTAGCATAGGCTGATTGACATGTTCAGTTAGCCTAGAGAGGAGGAGTCTACCTTCATTCATAATGCAATATCGGTAATATAACTCGTGCAAGATTAACTGTATTGATATGTCTCAGTGTTACACTTTTTATATCTATTTTTTTTAAATACCCCCCCCCCCCCCCCCCACTTTCAAGCTCTGCGCCTTGGAAAGGTGCCGTTCACCTGGAAAAACGGACTCATTAATTTCACTTCAGTGGAATGTCTGGCACTGATCATTGTTTCATATTTTATATCAGAAGGGAACTGGCTGCATATGCCATCGAAAAATTTCTTGGTGGGTCTTCTCTCTTGGGTTCCCCTGGGTCCCATCAAAATATCATCCACTGAAATTATCTCTTTTAAAACACACAACTCAGTGCGTTCACCATTGGTGCAGATGCGAGCATTATGAATCCTTTGTTCCCGAAAAAACAAATTTTCTTTTCTATACAGACCCAATCCATCGGCAGCTCCGTGGGTTTGACGACATTGAAATCCTCAGAGACGTGACAACCGTTACTTACTTCCAGTTCCTTATTCCACAATCGTTATCAACCGATGAAATCGGTTGATAGCGAATGTCGAATAAGGAACTGGGAATAAGTAACGGTTGTCACGTCTCTGAGGATCCTCTCGTTACAACGCACAACTCAAAGCATCAACAAATGCACGGATTTGGGTGTCTTTTAGGTGTCGAAAATTACATACTACTCAGGACGTCGGCAACTACCTTAGATACAAGGGTTTTGTCTTCTTGGGCCTGGAAACCAAATTTCCTCCCTCGGAGCTGACTCATGTTCGGTCCCGTGGGTTCCACACAAGTTTAATTCTTTCGTTATTACACACTACCCGCGGGCGCGTCGGCAAATGCCTCAGAACAGAGGAATGATCGGTCCAGAGTCTCGATACCATTGAGATTCGCTTGATCTCACAGAAAACCCGGGTCATTGACAAAAATGACTCAGGCGCAAGCATTGGAATGTCTTTTCGATCCTGAAAATTAAAACACCTTTTCACATGGGACTGAACCATTGTCGATCCCGTGTCTTAATGCTACATAAAATGGGGCCCCTTTCATCGAAGTTCCCAAGTGCTTTTTTCGACCCTGCCCATTCCTGTTTTATATCCTGCCATGTAACCCACCCCTATTTAAAAATTCAACCCCTTCACCACATCCACCCCAAATTGAGAACCTCTAGCCATTTCACTGATCACAGGTTATGAAAGCCTAAAGAAATTTAAAACGTCACCTAAAGTATTTGACATCCCAAACGGCGTGAAAGGTTAAATAGGGCCAGGGGTGCGCGGTGGCTTAGTAGGTAGAGGTGGGTGCAGGCTGGAAGCCGAGAGGTCCTCGGTTGGATTCCCACCTGCGGCAACCGCGTTGTGTCCTTGGGCAAGATACTTCACCCCCATTGCCCACGTGGGGCCCGTTGACGTTGTGTACTAATGCGTACTGCAAGTCGATAGTGCACTTGTCTTCAACCAATGCTAACCCTGATTGTGCGGAGTTAGTGTGTTGGGGACCTTAGCAGTTGCTCGCCGTTGCTCAGTGGTTCTCTCCGGGTACTCCGGCTTCCTTCACCCGTACAACTGTCCGACACGAGGTGACCCCTGGCTGTGGAAAGTGTCGTTAAACGCCAATAAATAAATAAATAAATAAATAAATAAATAAATAAATAAATAAATAAATAAATAAATAAAATGGGCCAGTCAGCTGATTGATACAATATCTGTGAGTTTTGAAAACATTATGTAAAAATTTAATTTATCTGGGCCAATAGTTTTACTTTAGAAAGGATTGAAAAGTTGGTTGTGACTTTGCACCCGAATGCGTGAGAATCTCTCAGAAAACATCAGCGCATGAACCAAAAAATGCGCCAAGGTCATTTATTGCCGGACCGGTCGGAGGTAGGGTTTACAGAGAGAGAGAGAGAGAGAGAGAGAGAGAGAGAGAGAGAGAGAGAGAGAGAGAGAGAGAGAGAGAGAGAGAGAGAGAGGAGAGAGAAAGAGAGAGAAAGAGAGAGAGGATGGTTAGTACAGTGGAATCCAATTGAATATCTGTGAATTGAATAACCCCGTGTATTGAATATAAATTCCAAACACAAAACAATTTACCATTCCTTCAGTACAAATTTTACCGGTTATTGGCATATTGATTTATAGAGTTTTCTAGACTCTTGTTAATTGAATAAAAAAATTTGTAATATGTTGACAAATTACCCCCACAATTCACCATGTTACAGAGCATCCAATAGTGGCATTTAATCTATTATATCTTGTTTGACACGACCCCCATAAGTTCTGTCAAACAAGCAAAAATCATATCAAATACAGTGGAGCCCACTTAATTGGATATTTTCTTAATTGTATATCCCTGTTAATTGAATATAATTTTCAAACACAAAACCATTTACCATACCTTCAGTACAAATTTGACCTGTTAATTGCATATGGGTTGTAGAGTAAACACCTGTTAATTGTATATAAATTTTTGTAATATATCGAAAAAATTACTGTGACACTCACCAAATTCCCCTTATTTATCAACCGTTTTGGCCTCACTACATCCAATACAGGCATTTATTCTATTATATCTTGTTTGACAGAGCTCTATGAGCTCTGTCAAACAAGATATAATAGAATAAATGCTCAGTTTACCTCCAGAACACAGGAAACTGACCAAATGTCTGTTAGTTGTATACTCCTCTTAATTGAATAATTTTCACTGGCAAAATGGATATTCAATTAAGAGGATTCTACTGTACTCAGTTTACCTCCAGAATACAGAGAAGTGACGAAACTGAAAACTCCTGTTCAGTGAATAATTCTCACCAACAAAGTGGCTATTCAATTAACAGGGTTTCACTGTTGTCAATGGCATTTTTCTTAACACAAGAGTTGTATTTATTTATATATTTATTTATTGGTGTTTAAGGTCACATAGTTATGCCCAATGGCTAATCATGATCGTGACAGTTTTACGGGTGGAGGAAGCCGGAGTACCCGGAGAGAACCACCGAGCAACGACGAGCAGCTGTCAGCTCCCCAACACCGTAACTCCGCACTGCAGCACAGGCAGAGAACACTATAGTTGTAAGGCACTGTGGCGAACTGATTTAAACTGGAAATTCCCATACGGTTTTGAATTTTTAAAAAATCCATGGTCGTGTGTACTATGGAGAACTGAATTAACACTGAAAATTCCCATACGGTTTTGAATTTTTAAAAAATCCCCGATCGTGTGTACTATGGCGAACTGAATTAACACTGAAAATTCCCATAGACATTTTTTTCGCCAGAGTGGCATCGGCCGATGCCACTCTGTCGAAAAAAAATGTCTGTAGGAATTTCAGTGTTAAATCAGTTCTCCATAGTGCCTTCCCTTACTACTATAACAATAAAATGTTCTTTTAAGGGCGTTATGGTTCATTAACGGCCCTAGAAAAATGATTAACAGCGAGAGGAAGTCGAGGGACGTTAATGGTCCCGAGGGCTGTTAATCATTTTTCGAGGGCCGTTAATGTACCATGACGCCCGAAAAGGAATATGTTATTACTATTATTACCACTTACCAAAGAACACCATTTCAAGCCACTGCAGACATTTTTGATTTAGAAATAGAAGAATCGGATTGTCGTCTGTTTATTTACAAACAAAGGTCAAAGTTCAAAGTTGAGTACAATTTATTTGGATGATTCGAAAATAGGATTGCTGGAATTTGGCTGAAGCGCTTTAACTATAAACTCACGCCGTTATTTACAAAATGAGATTATTTATCGTATCAATACTCACCACCACTTTTAAATCCTAAATGAAGTTAATAATCCGAAATAAATCATGGTTTAATCCGTTTTATTGGAATAAATGGACAACAAAATTTCGAGCATATTAGTGTCATTTTTCCGGAACATAAATTACCCACAATTCTGGGCTAGCGGGCCGTTTTCATTATTGACACTATTTTTGCGCGCTGTTATTGAGTCTTATCGTCCACCTCAGATCATTTTTATAACCCAAGGAGCGCCCTATAAAGTGGTAATAATAATACTTTACATGATATCAATATTTATCATTTTAATTAGTGTCGTGTCTTTTTAAATTTTCTCAAAAAATGTCAACCAAACCATGTCATGTGAGCTCTAGTTGGTACAAGCTGGTCGTGCTCGTTCCAATAAGGGTGGGGGAGGGGGGGAGGGGCGCACGATAAGGTGGAAGCGCAGTGGCTCACTGGTTACGGAACTGGACTTCAATGGTTCATGACATGTTCATGGTTCGATTCCCGCCAGGGGCAACTGCGTAGTGCCCTTGGGCAAGGCACTCAATCCCGATTGCCCGCGTGGGAGCATGGCACTGTGTACGTCGATGGTGCACTTGTCTTCAACCATTGCTAACCGTGCTTGTGTGGAGTCAGTACGTTGGGGAGTCTGACAGATCATCGCCGTTGTTCGGTGGTTCTCTTGGGCTTCCTCCACCCGTAAAACTGTCCGACACGAGGTGATCCTGGCTGTCGAAAGTGTCATTAAACCCCAATAAATAAACATTTATTTCACGACCATGTGCATGTGCTGGAATATGTATTAGATTCGAAGTCATGTTTACAATCGGATCGCAACGAAGCGGACAGGGCGAGTTGCGATCGGATTGTAAACACGACCGAGTACAAATTGTACGTTCTATCTAATGTGAAGAAGTTGAATCTGTCTGCCACGGAATCGGAACAGGGAGGGGGGGGGGGGTGGGGGCTGATACAAACGTTTTTTCCGAGTTTCTGGGTGCAAATTAAGTTGATTTTTAAATAAATAAATAAATAAATAAATAAATAAATAAATGATATGGTTTTGTTAAAGAATTTTTTAAAATGTCATTTTTTTTTCAATTGCTTAATTTAATAATTACGCCGGCGGATGCGGTCGAATCGTTAGGTTAACGGTTAAGCTTCAAAACCTGCGTTTCAATGTGGATTTATTAAAAAAGTTGATTTTTTACGCTACGTGGGACACACTCTGAAATAATCAAGTGTCGCTCCGAGTGCTTAGCGTCCTCGCAAAGATGGGCAGGTTGAAACTTGTGAAGGATTTGAAAAGTTCGCCACTTGAAAATTGCATTGTGGGACGATAGAAGAACAGAACAAAGATTAATTGAACCAATAGGATTTGGGGAGTGCTACATGAACTCCCATAGATACGGGTTGTATATATGAAGTTGCGATCGAATTTTCTAGTATCTCTCGGAAGAAAGCGACCATCTAAAAGTGAAGTTAGATAATAGAATCACGTACAGATAACGGTAAGCATATTTTAATATATGTTTGTTCATCAAAGTACAAATGACTTGACATCATGGCAATACGCGAAAACACTTCAAACATTTTATATGAGCAATATGAAAAAGAAACATCACTCGAATGAGACACGTTGAAATGATCACATGGCAGCTTGACATTTCAGGTGCAAATTCTTAGGACTCCAACTCTTAAAACCAGTGGTGGCGTCAAGGGGGGGGGGGGGAGGGGTCGGGGGCGTGGGGCTATAGTCCAGCCCCCCCCCCCCCCCCGACGGAGATTTTTAGTCAGTCCGTCGGAGAGTCTCGTAAACCCGACTTCACGAGAAATTTCCGACAATCGAATGTAGATATCTCGTCTTGTCAGTCTCAAACCCGTGCAGCACTGGAACTTTGATAGAGAATAGTGATTCTCACGAAATTCCTTAATGTCGTTCGTCAAACTGGCTTTATAGATGAAATATTTCCCGACCTTATTATAATATGTTTACTTTAACCCTTTACCTAAGGTAACGGCCAAAACCGGCCAGCGCTATTCTCAAAAATCGCCGATTAATTTTCATTATTTTTTTCATTTTTTGTCTCAAAAACATAGGTTATGACCCCTCGTTGGAACGAGCTCGACGAGCTCGTTCCAACGAGGGGTCATAACCTATATTTTTAAGACAAAAAATGAAAAAAATTAGTTATTCAAGAATTATTTTTGCAAGTGTCGTCTGCTTTTCAGGTTAGGTAAAGGGTTAAATAATCAACAAACATACTCAATTTGCTTCTATCTTGGTAGTCCAATAATATTAGCCTTCGCCTGTGCTCCGAATTTATTATTTTTTGATTTTTAATATGTCGCACCGTCGAAGTCTAATCTGATCTTTCGTTTTTCCAGCAGCAAAGTACGAAATTAGGCGACATAACACTAATATGATGAATACTCATTCTCCATACATGTTCCCACATTCGACAAGAATAATATGCCTTCACATTCATATTAGATGTATAAATTTCCTATACTTACTGTCGAATTACGTATTAAATACCAATAATTAAATAAAAACATTTTTTCAAGCGGTAAAGTTAAAGCGTATGAAAAATTTGTTAAAAATCGTATCCCATTTCCGGGAACGGACCTCAGCGGTATTGCAACGACTGCCGCGTCGTTTGACTTGGTGTGCACTACATTATCAGTATTCCGTTTTTCACTCCGCGTTTTCCTATCAACCCATTTTCCGGTTCAACAGTTTGTTTCGAGTTGAAAAAATTGCAGTGCAAATGACGCCTAAATAATTCAAAATATCGATTTATTTGCAAGAAAATGACCACCAGAATGAAGAAAAATGTGTTTTACACAACTGTCAATCGGAAGTAGTAACCAGGTGGCGAAATTTGATCTTTAATCGTAGTCCAACCATTCAGCGAGAGTCTCTCGCTGAACTTTGCTGCTGGAAAAACGAAAGATCAGATTAGACTTCGACGGTGCGACATATTAAAAATCAAAAAATAATAAATTCGGAGCACAGGCGAAGGCTAATATTATTGGACTACTATTTTGGTTCTCCAATTTACCAATTTTCACTCATTTTCCTTCGTTTGGGAGGTCAAATGTTATAGCCACCCCTGTCGGAGAGGTCAGCCCCCCCTGTCGAGAAATCCCTGGCGCCACCACCCCTGCTTAAAACTCAACATTGTTTTGTCCAGTAAATAGCCTGATGTAATCATATATCTGATAAAAATAAATCTCCAACTTACATGGGCCATGGCGTTAGTTTCAACATATGTCCTATGTTTAGAATTTCAGTGGGCAAAATTTAAAAAATGACTCTAACCGACTGACCGTTCACGTGGTTTGGAGATGGTTAACTGAACGGTCGGTTACATAAAAATTCTTGGGAACACTGCCTTTTTTAACATTAACCCTTTACCCAACGAATCGCCCGAATCCGCCCGCGTTATATACAAATTCAGCAGTTGAAAAAAATATTATTTTTCGAAAAATTTCAACAAAACTATATCATGTGACCCCTGTTTGGAACGAGCTCGACGAGCCCGTTCCAAAAAGGGGTCACATGATATGGTTTTGTTGAAATGTTTCGAAAAATATGGTTTTGTTGAAAGTTTTTGAAACAATTTAAAAAATGATATTTAAAATGATATTTAAAATAATAAATTTTGATATCGTCTGCGTTGGGTAAAGGGTTAACAAGTATTCATATAATGCGTGGAATTGAAATATATATAACCTCTCAAGGTAAAAGTCTAAAAAATCTATCAAGACACAAGAAAGGCTGGTTAACTGGTAGAGTGCTAGAGGCCCATGTTTGGGCTTTATTCTGAACTGCAGGAACCTAAAGTTAAAGGCTTCATATTCTGTGGACGTCCTTCATATTATCTTGAAAGTAAAATTACTTCATCTCCATCGATTTGCATTGTTACAATTTATGGGAGAGTGCCTTTTGGCACTCTCCCATTAATTGTAACAAGACAAAAATGTGTGAACAGATCTTGAGGCTGAGAAAAAATTTGGCATTCTTCGAGTTAAGTTACTCAGACGTTACCATTCACGATGCAACTTTTGGCTAACCGGTCATCCGTTCGCGTGGATTAAATTTGCGTAACTACCACGCGAACGAAACGAGCGTTTTCGTCAAATTTTGCACACTGAATTTTACACCTGTGTAATGGTGCGAAACTGTAGAGCAAAACCACCGGGATGCCACACTGAAGGGAAACCATCATTTCTTTGAAACTTTTAAAGTGGAATAGTGCTAAATTATTTTTGGCCATCAAAATTTGTCCACATGTCTGACAGTTCATTTCAATAGTTTTTTCAACATATTATTTTTTATTATTAATATTATTAAAATTATTCAAAAAGAAATACATGTACATATTGTGTAGTAATATACTAATAATATCATAGCCAGGATTCAATAAAAGCCAGCCTTTTTTGGCGGGTGGGAGGGAAAACATGATAGTCGGAAGGCCATTTTGAGGTCGGCTCCTTGCCAGGCTTGCCTTGTCCTAACTAAATCCTGTGGTCGTTACCCCCACGTCCCTTCAGTGAAGTGAGAGGAGGGGTAACGACCGCAGGATTCTAATTAGGACTACGACTCCTCGAGAACATTTTTCAAAATTCAGTGCTCTAAGGGTGAATCTGATTCCTGAGGAATTTGTAGCGTTTGTATTAGAGATGGGCAATATACCGAAAAACCGAACCGATACTTACAGTGTATATCATGGCAATACCTAAAAACCGAACCGATACTTACAGTGTATATCATGGAAATACCGAAAAACCGAACCGATACCTACAGTGTATATCATGGCAATACCGAAAAACCGAACCGATACCTACAGTTTATATCATGGAAATACCGAAAAACCGAACCGATACCTACAGTGTATATCATGACAATACCGAAAAACCGAACCGATACTTACAGTGTATATCATGGCAATACCGAAAAACCGAACCGATACCTACATTGTATATCATGTGAATACCGAAAAACCGAACCGATACTTACAGTGTATATCATGGGAAATACCGAAAAACCGAACCGATACCAGTGTATATCATGGCAATACCGAAAAACCGAACCGATACTTACAGTGTATATCATGGCAATACCGAAAAACCGAACCGATACTTACAGTGTATATCATGGAAATACCGAAAACCGAACCGATACCTACAGTTTATATCATGGCAATACCGAGAAACCGAACCGATACCTACAGTGTATATCATGGGAATACCGAAAAACCGAACCGATACCTACAGTGTATATCATGACAATACCGAAAACCCGAACCGATACTTACAGTGTATATCATGACAATACCGAAAAACCGAACCGATACCTACAGTGTATTTCATAACAATACCGAAAAACTGAACCGATACTTACAGTGTATATCATGACAATACCGAAAAACCGAACCGATACTTACGGTGTATATCATGACAATACCGAAAAACCGAACCGATACTTACAGTGTATATCATGGCAATACCGAAAAACCGAACCCGATACTTACAGTGTATACCATGGCAATACCGAAAAGCCGAACCGATACTTACAGTGTATACCATGGCAATACCGAAAAAACGAACCGATACTTACAGTGTATATCATGGCAATACCGAAAAACCGAACCAATACCTACAGTGTATGTCATGGAAATACCTTAAAACTGAACCGATAGTTACAGTGTATACCATGGCAATACCGAAAAACCGAACCGATACTTACAGTGTATATCATGGGAATACCGAAAAACTGAACTGAACCGATCGTAGAATACCGAAACCGTCTGAATTTTCAAATTTTCCTGCATTCGCTATTTATAAGTCCTTGTTGAGGCTTGATAACAGTTGGGAGGATCATTCTGTATTATACAGTAATTAACTCTATGCCTGCTGTAGAATTGATTTTCCAAAAATACAAAACTACCTCAGGACGGAGTAGGGGTATAATTCTAACTCTTGTTAACCCTTTACCCAACGTAACGGCCAAAACCGGCCAGCGCCATTCTCAAAAAATCGCCAATTAATTTTTATTATTTTTTCATTTTTTGTCTCAAAAACATAGGTTATGACCCCTCATTGGAACGAGCTCGTCGAGCTCGTTCCAATGAGGGGTCATAACCTATGTTTTTGAGACAAAAAATGAAAAAAAATAGTTATTCAATCATTTTTTCGCAAGTGTCGTCTGCTTTTCATGTAAGGTAAAGGGTTAAAAAACCCTTTACTCAACGCAGACGACATCAAAATTTATTGTTTTAAATATCATTTTTGAAAATATTTGGACAAATCTCAGCAAAACCATATCATGTGACCCCTCGTTGGAACGATCTCGACGAGCTCCTTCCAAAGAGGGGATTTGTTGAAATTTTTTGAAAAATAATTTTTTTTTCAGCTGCTGAATTTGCATATTACGCGGACGGATGTGGTCAGTTCGTTAGGTAAAGGGTTAATTAACGACAAATATATTACAACGATTTGAAATAGGGCTAACCCGTTTGTCACTGATTTCTCGGTGCTGTGATATTTTATTTTTCGTTAAATCAAGTCATGGCTGCTTCACCAAAGCCTTAACGTGATTTTATGAAAAATTCTAGAAAATAATCAACAGTTGAAGAGTTGGGGAGCACGCTGGCTCAGTGGTAGACTGTTGGACTTCTATGCGAGAGGTCCCGAGTTCGATCCCCGTCCGGGCGACCCGCGTTGTGTCCTTGGGCAAGGCACTTTATCCCGGTTGCTTACATGGGAGCACGATGACGCCGTGAACTAAGGTGTACTGCACGGCGACGGTGCGCATGTCTTCAACCGCAGCACCCTGCTTTAGTGGAGCTTGAACAGAGTTAGAATGTTGAGGAGCTGACAATTGCTCGTCGATGGTCGGTGGTTCTCTCCGGGTACTCCGGCTTCCTCCACCCGGAAATCTGTCACGGTCATGATTAGCCATTGTGTATAAGTATGTGACCTTAAACACCAATAAATAAATAAATAAATAATAAATAAATAAATAAATAACCACAGACCATCACTGAAACACCAATAAATAATAATAATAACAGTTGAAGAGTTGACAGTACTCTATAATAAACTTTGTAAAGGATTAACAAAATCTCAATTTTTTACTTGAAGTGGGCACCCACCGGTCATCACCGTGTGTTTTCAAGTTCAGTTACTAAGGTTGATCATAGTGACCATAGCAACAAGTCGGTGTCTTAAGTTATGTTTGCCATTGTTTGGATGGAGGAGAGAGAGAGAGAGAGAGAGAGAGAGAGAGAGAGAGAGAGGAAGGGGAGGGGTGGCATATTACAATCATTCTTTGTTATTTTGTCTTGATCGCATCTGTTACTTGGTTCTCTGACAGTTCGGTGTTTTGAAGGTTATTGGCGACATCTATTCTTTTACTATATCACGACCACATCAAAAGTAGGAAGTATTGTCACGTTTAGTCAATCATTTATACCTTTGAGGCCCACATTATACAGTTAAAACTAGAAGTCATGTTACGAACTGTGCGCTTATCTAGGCTTAATTGCGCTTAGGAACTGCGCGCAATTGCCATATCAAATGGCATTCAAAGCACGAGAGGTTTTCCTGGATACTCATAGCAAACACAGGCAATGTTTCTGCCAATGGACCCCCGGGTTACCCGGAGGTCCATTGGCTGAACATTGCGTGTTCACAGGCCATATGTACAGACTTTGATAGCCTTACTATGGTAATAACGCGTGGATTAACGCGCAGATCGACGTGCTATTTGTGCGCACTTCATTACAGGACTTCTAGTTTTAACTGTAGGAGACCTCCCCCCGCTCGGGACATTGATTACTCAGTCCTATTGTACCTCTACCAATTTAAACATAACCCCTTTATAACCATTTTACCACAGTAATCAGGGTTCAAGCACTGCTCCTCTTCATGGGGAACCCACGGAGATCTGATATGAAGGTACACGTAGAACTGTCGACTTAAACTTTGGGAACAATTATAGTATTATTAATGAATTGGGGCTTCATACCAGTGGCGTATGTGGGTGGGGGTGGGGGCTTGTCCCCCCAATTCCCACCGGCCTCCCCAAAAATCGTAAATTCTACTATGCACATGGGGTGTCAATGAAATTACAGATGACATAGCATACTTGACGTCGAGCCTCACAACAGCACCATTTGGGGCATATTTTTCAATTTCTTTTGAAAAGTATACCCCCCCCCCCCTCAATCTGAGGAACACAAGAGGGACACCACTTAGGGACCAACTTACAGTTCAACATTTTTTTCAAATTAATAAGTAGCTCATTAAGAAAATGTTTTCCCAAGAGACAACCGAAATTTCTAACATGGACTGTCGTGGTGGGAGGGGGATGGGCGGGGACAACTCCCCTGCTAGTAGCTGCTACCATACTAGCTTCGAGTCTGCTTGTGTCTTATTCAAAATAAAGTACAAAGTACATAGTGATATACCAATAACGTGATCCAATGGAGATATAAAGGCAAATTGAAAAGCAAACTTTATTTTCTTGTGCCTGCCACAAGGTAATCGCATATGTTATACATGTACATTTAGTGATGAGTTTCAGACAGTAAAGTTTGCAGAGATTGGACTATAGCATAAACACCTGAGAGTTTCCTCCTAGAGTATAACTGGAACATTCTGTGAAAAAAAATCATAACAAGCACAACAAATGTTTCAATCAATGCACCTAATGGTTTTACCTGCTTGGAGGGGATCCATTTATTTATTTATTTATTTATTTATTTATTTATTTATTTATTAGGATTTAACGACACTTTTAACAGCCAGCGTCATATCATGTCGGTGACAGTTTTACGGGTGGAGGAAGCCGGAGTACCCGGAGAGAACCACCGAGCAACGACGAGCAGCTGTCAGCTCTCCAACATCGTAACTCTGAACTCTGCATCGCGGCACAGGCAGGGTTAGATTGGTTGAAGACATGCGCACCATCGACGTGCAGTACGCCTTTGTACACAGCATCAACCTGCCCCCATGTAGGCAGTCGGGGTTAAGTGCCCTGCCCAAGGACACAACGCGGGAGCGCGAATCAGTCGCTGAAATGGTCACCCATCCAACTACTTTAACCGCGCTCGACGTTGCTTAACTTCGGTGATCTGACGAGAACCGGTTACCGCGACGCCACCGCCCCCCCCCCCCCCCCGGCCACCCATGGAGATCCATTAACTGGAATGTTGTTTGTGCCTATGCATTCTCACTGATATTGACATAAAATGTCCATACACCGAGGTGGGAGTGGATGTCATGAATACAATTTCCATACACTGAGGCGAAGGGGAGTCGTTCGAGGCATGAAAAATGGCGAAACAGGGGTGTGTGCAAATTATATACTGAGAGGTTTTATAATGTCCCCAATGAGTGCTTATAAATCACATCTATGGTCTACAATGAATCTGGAAACACTACAGTACCACTATGGAGGTGGGGGATAAGTCACATCTCGAAATAGCTTTACAAAGAAAGCTGAACTTCTCAAAGACAAAGCATATTTAGACTTGCATCAGATATATCATTATGGACATAAATCTTTGCTTAACCCTTTACCCAACGAATCGCCCACATTCGCCCGCGTAATATTCAAATTCTGCAGTTGAAAAAAATATTTTATTTAATGCTCAGGCATCAATTCACGCTGAAAAATTAAGTCATATTCCCCTGTCGGTCGGCAAAACGAAATATCAAAATGATATTTAGAAATCGATATTTCATCGTAGGTTCGGATGACGAATCACATGTACTTTAAACGAGTCAGCACATCAGTAATGAATTCCAGAGTCCGAAATACAAACGAATTCGAATAATTGATAGTGACAGTGACTAAATCAATTCATTAAATCAGCGGTTTCAAAGTTTGACTTTCTCATTCACCTTCCAGCGAAAAGCCGAAATCACTTTCAAATTTCTTCAGTTCAACTTCACACGTCTTCAGTGCACTGAGTTAAAAAAAATAAAATGACGTGTCTTGTTATTGAAAATAAGAAAGTGGTGTTTTTTGTTATTGTTCTATTTCTTCGAAACACATTGCGATTATTTCAATTCGCCAGCCTTGGTAAATCGTAAAGTTAGGGGAGAAATAAGACGGGACTACTTTTTGTGCGGATATTCACACATTCCAATGGTTGGAGTTTGGTTGTTGTAATTTTTGTATGGACGCCGGTTCGGCACATAAATTTTGCGCCTTAATGGCAAATAAAGGCCACAAATTGGAGAGTTTGTAGTCGTAGAGCATTAAATAAAAAGAAAATTCACGAAAATTTGATGAATACCGAAAATATCTCGTTCGTGGCTACAAGAAATATGAGGATCTTCACTCGCGACTGCGTCGCTCGCTTGCGTCGCTCGTGAAGATCCTCATATTTCTTTGTAGCCACTCACGAGATATTTTCGGTATTCATCAAATTTTCGTGAATATCCTCTATATTTTTCAAAAAATTTCAACAAAACCATATCGTTCCAACGAGGGGTCACATGATATGGTTTTGCTGAAATTTTTTGAAAAATTTTAAAAAAATTATATTTAAAATAATAAATTTTGATATCGTCTGCGTTGGGTAAAGGGTTAAAAATTTATATTTATATTGATGACGTAATATCTGGAGATTACCAATGCTATTGGTGTAATTTAATTGGAAAGTTATAGTTCATTCTAGATGTATACAAATATTATTACTTACCCCGTGTCTGATCACTTGGTACGGGTTTTTACCTATAGACGGTCGTATTTTTGTTCTTCCACTCAGTGAACTTCAGTTCTAGTTGTCTCCCAACCAGAGGCTAAGGAACGGTGAAGGGGACACAGGTTGCACGTGCCCCTCCCATTTTCTTCCGCAGACATGTAACGTGATATTACTCAACACGTTTAACCCTTTACCCAACGTAACGGCCAAAACCTGCCAGCGCTATTCTCAAAAATGGCCAATTAATTTTCAAAATATTTTCATTTTTTGTCTCAAAAACATAGGTTATGACCCCTCGTTGGAACGAGCTCGTTTTTGAGACAAAAAATGAAAAAATTTAGTTATTCAAGAATTTTTTTCTAAGTGTCGTCTGCTTTTCATGTTAGGTAATGGGTTAAACAACTTAAAATAGATTGTTGCTCCAGGAGTTTGTGAGAATCAAAATCAATTCTTGTGAATCGGGCCAAATTTTAAGGCCTGCAGAGAGATGATGGTGTTTCAAGCTGCTGTGAATAAATGTCACAGGAATAGGTGATATGAAACCAGGGGCAGCAGAAGAACAGAAGGGCAAGTAGGACTGAACCATTGCCAGGGTACACCGGAGTTTAGTCTTTGTAAGACTGTGACCTAGGGGCCCTCCTGGTACTCAGTCTTTGAGCAACCCGTACAAATGTCATCTGACTAAAACTGAAAGAAACTGGCCGTATTTTGGGTCGACTCAGTTCACGCTTCATATCGAAGACAAAAATCACATAATCAACATACTACTTGTCGTACTCAGCCCAGATATCATTTATTTACGTGTCTGCATCATTATGTAACGCAAACACAGCATCAAATTCAAGAAATGTTGAAAAATATCCGACTTCACCATGTTAAAAAACATCGATTTCAAAGATAAACAGTTGTACTACACATGCGCACAAAATGCCTGAAACCTGTCACTGTAATCTGTGCTCATGCGTAGTACAATTGTTTATCTTTGAAATCGATGTTTTTTAACATGTTCAAATTGGATCCATAGGTTAATATTTGGGCTCGCTATAGTAGCCCAAATTTTAACTTAGTGCAATATGAAGAAATCTCTTTAAAATTTCTCTTCTTCAGATCCAACAGTCAGAATGCGTTCATATTTGATACACAGCATCTCTAGGGAAATCAGATTCAACTGTGTTCAAATCGAGAGCCTGGGTTAATATTTGGGCTCCCTATGGGAGCCAGAATTGGCCATTTTGCTGAAGAATTAAAAATTTTGTATTCAGTACCCTCTAGAGGTAACAAAGATTTATCCACAACGGTTGTATCAAGGGCTTCATAGGGGGCTCTACATTTTACATTATGATCAACTGAAGAAAAGGCATGATGCCCGGGTTATTTTTGTCACTTCTGAGGGACTCAAGGATTGGGAGTGTAGCCTATGGATATGGATTGCTTAATGTAGACTCATTCTTGGACTCTGTTTATATTGTGTTCTTTTCAAGATGAGCGCTTCAGGCCCCGTGGGGCCTCTTGTTTGCAATATATTTTCTTGACTTATATGTAAACAGGTTGTAGAACAACACTGACAAGTTTTGAATAGAGTTATCATCTCTTGTGCAGGGTAGTTTAAAAGATTGAATGCTTTGAGCTCAATGAAACGGGTCGATTGGTCGTCACTAAGTCTTGCGGACGTTTAATTGAACTGAATGGTCGGAATGGGTGGTCACAAAAATTGGCGCGGAGAAAAAGAAAAAAAAATGCAGAAAGGGAGGGATGTGTCGGCGTTATTGGTCCGAAGAGTTTCAGCCTAGGTGGATTAAGTTTTATTCCCGACACCCCTTTCCCCGGATCACCAGATCTTTTCCTAAACGAGAGGTTTTCACTCTGGAAGCGCTCACCATAGGCAAACAGTTCGTCCCCTGAGTTCCAATGTGTTCTATGTGCCTACTGGCACATAGAACACATTGGAACTCAGGGGACGAGTTGTCACGCCTGTTTTAAAAGGAAGCGTTAAGTGATTGGTTCACGCGTGTCGCTGATATTCTGCATCAGTGTGATATGATAAGAGCTCTCTCCACTGGCGAGTCCTATCCAACAGTTTATTATAACACACTACAACAGTAATCTCGATTAGATCGCGATCTCTGGTTACGACAGATTTACACCTGAATTGAGATTTCATTCGTAAATCATGGAGAAATTAAAACTGATTCAAGAGTAACATACAAACATTGAATCTGACGTATACACAATGTTCAATATTTCTTTTGTGGTAGATGAGATTGTACAGTGTTATTACGGACAGGGAAGCGGAGTTTTTACAACCAAATCGTGACCAAGGCACGATCCAGTCGAAATTTTCTGTCCGTTTTTTAACTTCACTTTAACCATTCACCAAATATATTCCATACATGGCTTACACTATTCACAAAAATCGTCATTCAGTTCAGTTTTTGTCTCCAAAACCTAGTTTTTGTTCTGTTGTTGAAAAGAGTCCATTCTAATATGTTATCACAAGCTATGCTTTAAAGGGAAATAAATTTTCAACACGTCGTACCCTGGTTGTGTCAGTTAAAGGGATATTACCATCCCGATCCTAATTTGAATAAAGTGGTGTTTAACCCCTTGCCCCGTAATCAAGGGCGTCGGAAACAGGAGACAGCTGCCCCTTTCCCTGTGCCAGTGCGTGTCCTTTTTCGTCAGAAGTGAGCTAGTTGAAAAAGCTTTACTTTCCAAAAACTAATTAATGCCAATTGGGAGGGGGGGGGGGGGGGGGGGGGGTCAGATTTAATAAGAGTTTGGTTGATAATCACCAAACAAAGAAGGTGATTTCTAAAGCTTTATATTGTTCCTTGCGGGGGCGCGGTGACCCCGTAGGTAGAGGTGCAGGCTGCAAGCCGAGAGGTCCTCGGTTCGAATCCCACCTGTGGCACCCGCGTTGTGTCCTTGGGCAAGACACTTCACCCCCATTGCCCACGTGGGGTCACGGTGGCGCTGTGTACTAAGGCGTACTGCACGTCGAAGGTGCACTTGTCTTCAACCAAGGCTAACCCTGTTGGGGAGCTGACAGTTGCTCGCCGTTGCTCAGTGGTTCTCTCCGGGTATTCCGGCTTCCTCCACCCGTAAAACTGTCATGGTCATGATTAGCCATTGTGCAGAAATATGTGACCTTAAACACCAATAAATAAATATCGTTCCTTGAGTGGATGTCGCCTATATATAATATCAATATAATTGAGTTTTACATTGCAATTTATGATAACGTTGTAACGTCCCGGTCTTATCCCATACCAAAAGTCGATTGTCTTTTTCCTTTTTGATAGCCCTGCGTCCCCCCCCCTCCCACCCCCGGATGATTCGGGCGCTCGTAGCTGTTATGGCAAAATATCGTCGTGTTAGAACCAGAACGTCCTATGTCCCATAGGGGACATAGGCCGTTCTGGTTCTAACACGACGATATCGAGATTACAAGCAGCGAATGTTTCCAAAAATGTAACTTGGAATTTTAACTAATACAGTCTTGTTTGACAGCTCAATGGCCTGAATCAGTTGAAGACTGAATTCATTTAAGAAATAAGTTACTGTTGTTTTCCTTCGGTTTATGCGATATAAACCGAAACATTTCAGCACAAGCTTCATAACTCGCGTAGGTTTATATCGCATAAAAAACAAGTTATTTCTTATAATTTAATCCGGCTGTAATATTAAAATATGAAAACTATGTGTACGTGAACGAAAAACTTTTAATTTTCGCAAAAGACAACAGTCAAACTCAGGAAAGTGTTCCACAAACAGGTCACGTCAATCATTGTCAAACTGTTTGTCGTTTTGATTTTCGATCGCAGACGACAGATATTTAGCAAGTCACGTAACAATATCATTAAAAACATTTTTTTTTAAGTTCCCCCAAAATCATGTTTGGGTGTATGATCTTTTATTCGTATCCCACTTCGGTATATTTTGTTAAATTCAATTGTTCCCGAGAAATTATCATTATATTCTCGCTGACTGGAGGCGATGAAAAATCGATCATTGATCTTTGTTTACAAGCTTGTTATCCATCTATCAGTCTGCCGTCACGCCCTCACGGTGACAATTGGATTGAGTGGGCGGGGCTTCCAGAGTCTTCAAGGTTGGATCGGATGTGCGAACGTGTAGCGACATTCCAAATCATGACGTGATTTGGTTTATACGATTTTGACGACTTTCAAGCTGTGTGCTTTCAACCAATCAAACGCAGAGGCAAATGATTAAATTATTAGATTCCTAGTTGCATCATGAGAAAAAGTTTGTGGCATGAAATCAGTGTACTGAAGGTTAAAATGTGTTCGAATTATTCAGATACAGATACCAACGGAATTTGTTTTGCTTTTATCTTTTTTTTTGTCTCTCTCTCCTCACCTCTCTCTCTCTGTACTTATCGACACAAACTGATTTTATCTTCCTCTTTCAGAATCCAATATGACTGACCGTAAAGCTGTAATCAAGAATGCTGACATGTCAGAAGAGATGCAACAGGATGCAGTGGACTGTGCTACCCAAGCCTTAGAGAAGTACAACATTGAAAAAGATATTGCTGCTTACATCAAAAAGGAGTTTGACAAAAAGTACAACCCTACATGGCACTGCATTGTGGGAAGAAACTTTGGAAGCTATGTGACACACGAAACGAAACATTTCATCTACTTCTATCTTGGACAAGTTGCAATATTGTTGTTTAAATCTGGTTGAAGAAGTGCCCGTAGAATAATTTATTATTATCAAATACCATTGACAATGTTGCATCTTCGAAAATATTCCACTGAACATTTCCATTCCAGATACTATAGAACTAGTGACTGAATTACATACTGCTTATATAGTGCTGTGTCATGATCGGTATAAGGCTGTCTCAATCTTAACGTTCCTCCATTTCAGTGTATTCTTAAGGTTTTTGCATATTTTAAGGTCAACCGTTTGGTTCAAAACCTATGAAAATCACTCTAAACTAACCAACCAGCTATGTTGTATTGCTTAAATTTTAACTGAACTGTTAATGAGCAACTGCTTTTTCAGGCCTTAAAATTCATTCGAGAATCAGAATCGATTGTCTTAAATGATTCTCGCAAAGAAAACGACGAGAATTAAATTTGATTCAGGCAGAATGCTCATATGATTTTTGCATAGATCCTGACAATCTCCTTAAAGGCCTAGATAAATTTATTTATTTTGTTCCCTCATAATTAATAATGTAACACTTTGACTTAGGCGTGATATCTTGTGAAGTCTTGGCTGCCTTTGCAGAGAGCCAGGACTTCACTGAAACCACCGCCAAGGTATTCCATCAGCAACAGGGACCGACCTGAACATTTAAAAATAAGAGCCAGACTGGGAGCTTACTTTTGAAATGTAGAAGACAGATTTACTTCTTAACCCTTCACCTAACATGATAAGCAGACGACACTTGCAAAAAACATTCTTGAATAACTATTTTTTTTTCATTTTTGTCTCAGAAACATAGGTTATGACCCCTCTTTGGAACGAGCTCGATGAGCTCGTTGCAACGAGGGGTCATAACCTATGTTTTTGAGACAAAAAAAAGAAAATATTTTGAAAATTAATTGGCTTTTTTTGAGAATTGCGCTGGCCGGTTTTGGCCGCTACGTTGGGTGAAGGGTTAACCGTAGAGTGCTTTATTACTGTTTATCTTGTTCATTATTTTGCCTTGTTACATTTTATAGGAGAGTGCCTATGGGCAGCCCCCCCCCCTCCATCTCCTCCTCCGCCTATAGACACTCTCCCATAAATTGTAACAAGGCAAATCCACACATATGATATAATGTTACTTCAAAGTACAGACTGCAGAGCATGAAGCCTTTAAGTTGATGCAACTTCATAGAAGCATAAAGCCCAAATATGGGCATCAAGCCTCTCTACCAGTTAACTGTAGTTATATTACTTTTTGATAACGATCTTCTTTTTGGAAGCTTACAGCTGTATAAGACAAACATACGTACATTTAATTACATCCTTTTTAAACAGAATTAAAACTGTTTCTCAAATAATTGAAAAATATTTTTATTACTCCACAGTAACCATTCATTTTCACGATAGTTCCAAGTCAAGCCTTGGCTGCCGAAAGTAACCAATAGAGGAACCGGGGTCTTACGGTTACAAGCCAACGTAGAAGCCAAAATTTAAGATTGAGTAGACAAATCGTCGCCTGAGTGCTAGAACGCCCTATGTCCCATGGAGAACATAAGACATTGTAGCACTGAGACGACGAAATGTGAATTTTGGTCGTCAAATTCACACAGTCTACTTACAAGGTCGGTCCCCGATCAGTAATATCACTACAAGCCTGTATGTTCCAACATATGATGTGCTTGTAAGAAAAGAAACACACAAAAATTGGAATTAGGCCCCCAAGGATTAAACTCCTCTAAACGTGTATATTTTTTTACTTTGGAAAACGACTTTGACAGTTCAATGGGGTTTAAAATGACATTATCGGTTCATTATTTGGCGTGTGATATTGTAAAGCTTAACAGAAATTCAAAGTTCCCACCTTGCAATCTAAAAGAGAACTTCCACAGCTGTAATTTGGTGTATCTTAAAATCTCCATGCAGAATGGAAGAGTTAAAAACGTTCACAAGTGGAATTTATTTTTGCAGAATCTATTTTTTTACACATGTTGTTTTTATATGACCTGTTAATGTGTGCCAGTACATAGACAGAGAGGTGTATGTACGTACTTTTGATATTAAATGTTGAAATGAATGTGGAATTTGTTCAGTTAATTAAAACATTTAGATTTATTCAAGCAATTAGGAGAGGCAGATTGCGAAAAAACAACAACAATAATAATAGAATGAAATATTCAAAAGAAATGATGTAAAAAGTATATAACAAACTCTGTGAATATCAACATAGAAGGACAATTTTTCCTTTATTTTGTGAGTTCAACTCTCCTGTGTTGAAAGAAGCACAAAGATCTAGATCTGGGAGGTTTTTCGGTTTTCCGATTTGGTTCCATTTTTTGCAGCAAACGTGAAAACTGACCCACAAGACGCAGCAAAAACTAACTGAACGGTTTTCGTGTGTTTGTGCATAAACTGTGCATAAACTGACCAAACTATCTTACTGGGAGGGAAGTGGACTGGTGGCCCTTATGGGCTCTCGTCACTTAGTGTATCGGGCAAAGGGGCAAATACGTCGTGTTCTTGTTGTCACATTTTCTCTCTTATTGACAAGTGTCGTGGAGAGGAAATTTGGTCTCCAGGGTTAATTCTGTGACGAGCCCCCCCGCCCCCCTCCCTTTCGAAAGTGTAGGAACAGTGATGGAGACGGCGAGAGCATCTGCCTCGCTCGAGTGCCGAAGGCACGAGCGATGATGAGGGGAGGGGGGTGGGGGTGGGGGGGGGGGGTGACCCCCTAAGAAAATTGTGAATCAGTTATTAAAATGGATATTTTCCGGCGGCATTTGGGATGAAGACTCACGTTATTTTTTGGCCGTCAAAATGTCGTTTTTAGCAACAGGTTTCAAATTTGTAAGTTCATCAGTGAGTATCCAGTGACCGAAAGTTATAGCTTTTGACTGCACAATGCTTGAAATGATGATAACTTTATTACGTAAAGTTGATTTAATCAAGTTATCACGTCAAGAATCATGCAGTCCAAAATTACAACCGTTGGTCAAATGCAGAGTTCCATTCGCGATACAATCCCTTTCTTAACATTTAGTTCAACGCAACTATAGAACTAGTGGTTCTTATTTGAAATGCGTTGTGTAGAATTAAAATGTTGATAAGGTTACAATGGTACTAACTTTGGAAAGGGCACTAGGCGGAATATTTCCCAGTTGAATAGCTTGAGGCTGATCCTGCTATTGTAGGAATGATTAGGAAACCCGCGTCACACCGAGTCTACCGCATATGCATTCAGATGACAGTCTATTAACAGACTGGGCATCTCCACGGGACACTCACATTCCTTCTTTACATGAGTGGCAACTAGTATTCCAATACGACGAGCAACCTATCTTGTTGTTTCTCGCTCGGGAATCGGGGGGGGGGGGGGCGGAGGCTTGGCACCAGTGGCGGCGCTACGGGGGGCATGGGGGGGGGGGCATTTGCCCCTCCCAAACGAATGCTTTGCCCCCCCCCCGTTGCCCCCCCCCCCCCCCAACCATCTCGCATGCATTTCCATCCACACTCACACACAAACACATTCAGTCACTCTCTCACACACACACACACACACTCCTCTCTTTTTTATTCCCAATAATTTCCCATACACACTTAACCCAAAGCCTCAGGCTAGCTGATGAACACATCCAGGCAGTGGAGATTTAAAGACTCGGATGCAGATACTTATAAGTTATAATTAAGTTATGAGCCAACAAAGGCATGTTTATCCATATCCCTTGTCTAAAAAAATTCATGGATTTCGCATTATGACAGACGGGCATTATGAGTCTCTCTCTCTCTCTCTCTCTCTCTCTCTCTCTCTCTCTCTCTCACGCACATACCAACCAGACGCGGATCCAGGATTTTTTGAAAGGAGGACCGCTAATTATTTATTTATTTATTTATTGATGTTTAAGGTCACATATTTATGCACAATGGCTAATCATGACCGTGACAGCTTAACGGGTGGAGGAAGCCGGAGTACCCGGAGAGAACCACCGAGCAACGACGAGCAGCTGCCAGCTCCCCAACATCGTAACTCCGCACTGCAGCACAGGCAGGGTTAGATTGGTTGAAGACATGCGTACCATCGACGTGCAGTACGCCTTAGTACACGGCGTCATCGTGCCCCCACATGGGCAATGGGGGTGAAGTGTCTTGCCCAAGGACACAACGCGGTTGCTGCAGGTGGGATTCGAACCGAGGACCTCTCGGCTTGCAGCCTGCACCTCTACCTATTGAGCCACCGCGCCCCCAGGACCGCTAATTACCATTACATTTAGTCGAAACTTGGACCCAAAGTCCGTAATATAAGTTTTGGGTTTGGTACGTCCACAGGACGTACCAAACCAAAAAAGTATATTACGGACTTTGGGTCCAAGTTTGGACTACCTCATAACAAAGTAATGATATGATCCTTTACGTATTTGCCCCCCTTCATGGGAGTCTGCCCCCCTAGTTGCCCCCCCCCCCCCACAAAAAAATTTCTGGCGCCGCCACTGCTTGGCACAGGAGTCTTGGAGAGGGGGGGGGGGGCAGGCCTGACCCAAGAATCCTGGACTCCTAGTCCAAACCCGGGCCCCAAAGATTTTATTGATTTGTTACCCCAATTTAAGGTTTTTTTTCGGACTCCACGGGCTTAGCAGTTGATCTCCTAGAATCCCTAAGAATGACCAAAGGAAAGTTTGGCTGAAACCAAATGGAGATGCATACCGACAGGGTTTTTTGTTTGTATCATATAAACCATTGCAATTTTTTTCCAAGTTACGGAGCCTGAATCCCAGTGGGAACTCTGGGAGGTTAGGCAGTGCTTGTTACTGTGGTAAACAAGCACCGTTTTACTGGTAAAATAGGACCCAGTCATTAATGCTTGAGGCGCAAGTCCTCTAAAATAGGCAACATAAACGATTGACTGACCTTGACTTTATCTCCACGTTGTGGTCACGATTAGCCCCTGTGCAGAAGTATGTGACCTTAAACACCAATAAATAAATAAATACGGAGCCTGAAGTATCGTTTACTATATATTTTTAAGGTGATGGTTACATGAGCCAAAATGGTTGAAAATTTTGTTTTTGTTAAAAAATATATGGGCAATTTCAAATATTTTCATTTTCACGTAATGAGTCATGTGACATCTGCCATTGTGATAGAATGATATTATGCGGGAAATAATGATAAAAGAAAAAAAAAACGAAAATCCAACAAAAATATGTTTTTGATTTCCATCAGACTTTTCCATCACAGTTTTCATAAATGTCTGAGTAGTCTCAAGAAGTATGGTAACGGTTGCACAAAAAAACCACTCTACAATAATGAAGTCACAAAAACCCCCCGAAACCATTCTCCAATTAGAATGATGAGAAAAAAGATAATTTATGTTAGCCATGTGGAGGAGTGTCATGCTTTCCATTTAACTCTTTATCCAACGTAACGGCCAAAACCGGCCAGCGCTATTCTCAAAAAATCAATTAATTTTTATTATTTTTTCATTTTTTGTCACAAAAACATAGGTTATGACCCCTCGTTGGAACGGGCTGGTTCCAACGAGGGGTCATAACCTATGTTTTTGAGACAAAAAATGAAAAAAATTAGTTATTCAAGAATTTTGTTTGCAAGTGTCGTCTGCTTTTTATGTTAGGTAAAGCCTTTAAAAGGGTTAATGTCGAGCTTTTTATGACAGCATGGTTTATCAGTAAAATCCAGGCTACATGTTCTGATCAGTCAAACTGTAAACCATAGATCACACTGGTACTTCTGAAATATATAAACAACCACCCTTAAATGGACACCATGACACTTATGCACATGATTATAAGGTACGTACAGCTATTGGTATATACTCACAAAGTTTTGTTTTTGTATCAACATGTTCGTGTTTAATTCCTGCATATTACACAATACCCAAATCACACTTTGAAAAGTAACTTCAAGTTCTAACATTGACTCAATTAATCTACTTCGTCTCTGTCTCTACTTCGTCTCTTTCTTTAACGTTGTGATCTTCACTGTATCTTATCATAAATAAATTTCCAAAATTTTCAAATACCACCCCTCCCCCAAACACACACCCAAAATATGCCATCTTCGCGACGGCCCTACTGTCATTCGGTGATAGACACGACAGGGCATTAACAATGTCAGTGAGGGTGCTAGAAAATGTTCGGGTGTGTAGTATGGGTGGTGGTGGGGGTGTAAGTAGGGGACAAGGGTTGAAAATCCAAAAGGAGCCTTTCAAGATCATAGCATTAGGAATGCGGGCTAGTTAGGAACTCTGGTTAGTTAGGAACGCGGGTTATTTTGGAACGGCGGGTTAGTTAGGAACGTGGGTTAGTTAGGAACGCGGGTTAGTTAGGAAGGCGGGTTAGTTGGGAACCCTCGCAGATGTACATGGTATCTGTAACGAGCAGTCATCGACTGAAACCTTCTGGCGGTTTTGGGGGTAAATCTCCTCATTTTTGTTTAGACGTCGAAAATGAAGAGCTTTCTGACGATATGAAGTACAATGGGCTGTGGGTGTTTCCCATACAACAACAGAAATTTGTTCTCTATAAATCTGTAGCATTGCATTCTGGATAACTGGTTAACCCTTTACCCAACGTAACGGCCAAAACCGGCCAGCGCTATTCTCAAAAATCGCCAATTAATTTTCATTATTTTTTTCATTTTTTTGTCTCAAAAACATAGGTTATGACCCCTCGTTGGAACGAGCTCGTCGAGCTCGTTCCAACGAGGGGTCATAACCTATGTTTTTGAGACAAAAAATGAAAAAATTTAGTTATTCAAGAATTTTTTTTGCAAGTGTCGTCTTTTCATGTTAGGTAAAGGTATATATTCACTAGCTGTTGTGTTTTTCTCTAGTATATGGCAAGGCGATCCTAGGCGCCTTTAGTAGAAGTGACAGTTCCCTTACCAATGGCAACTTCCCCGCGGGAACCCCGGGAAGTGAAGCAGTGCCCGTTTTACTGGTAACATAGGACCCAGTCACCAATGCTTGGGGGGTGTAAACCCTCTCTAACATGGGCAACATGGCTTATTAAAGCTCACCCCTGGTCTTGAGTTGATACTCATGTTGTGGTCATGATTAGCCATTGGGCAAAAATATTTGACCTTAAACACCAATAATAATACCGATGGCGACTGGGACCCGTCATGCTGTACATTCCACTCTGTAGTATATACCAAACACTGGATTGGAGTTTGTTGAAATTTAGAGAGATGCAGTGTGTATAGATAATATTAGATATGTTTGATGGTGGATTGGTGGAGTCGAAGTTGGTGTTTGGGAGTACCCCCCCCCCCCCGGCCCCACCACCCCCGGTAGCGCCACCACTCAACATTACCGGTCATATCTACCACGAAGAGCCCTGTATGCTTTCCAACGTCCACCTCGAGAGCCTCAGGATACTCCTGCTTTTTCAGTGCCTCAGACAGAGGTGCAGTCCGAGTGTTGATGGACAACGTCTGGATCATGGAGACCGCGATCCGCGAACTCGCAGTCGTACAAGACTATTTCAGGGGCGGTGTAAGCTCGATAAAAGTGGGGAGACACAAATTTCAATGCTACCATGGTTCGACCCGGTTGGAGAAGCGGTACAATCGAATATCGGTAAATGTACCATGACTCGCAAAAGTCTCTCGTTCAGATGAAAATGCCACTATATGGTCACTGTCCTGTCCGTGACTTCTACTTCGGGTTGGAAGATGGATGAAGCAGAAGAAACGAACCGAAGCGATCGAAAGTTGGATTCTTTGGCTAAATATTGTTTAGTTTTCAAATAATATTACAGGAATGTCTGTATATTGACACGTTTGCATGAGCCCATTTTAACTCATTGTGTAACTGCGAAACATATCTGTGGAACAAAGTGGAGGGGCACGTGTTCCCTGTGCCCCCCCCCCCCCCCTGGTTCTGTCACCTCTAGACCATGTCGCCAAATTGTAGTGAGGAGGTGTGTGTCTCTCTGAATAGCGAGACATGACATTCCTCAGGGTTACTCCGTCTATCTTTCAAACCCGGAGTACTTGTATCAAGCAAAAGACTTGCGCTATGATCACAAACAGATCTCCCGCCTACATGATGGTGGTAGCCGAAGGAACACAACCAGCGCGATCGAACTCTTTCGATTGAGAGAACCCGTGGTATTCACTCTGAATTATCGCCTTGGACAAGAAATCCGAGACGCAGATGAGTACATATTTCGTTGGACAAAATGATTGGGAAGCTGAATGGACAGACAAAATGATTGGGAAGCTGAATGGACAAGTCAAAAGTACGTACCGCGTGTAATTATCTACGATGAGGTCGGCACTGTCCCTAGACCTCTCGTTGAAAACTTCCTAGACTGGCTAGGACAAAGGAGGTTCGGGTCGTATGTCGTGGTGATCGAGGTTAATAGCACCCACAGCCGGTGAGATGCCACTGACTGTCTTAAAACCATGTGGATTACAACGAAGAGGTTTAGGTTGATTACAGGGTCAAAGAGAAAGCCCTGATAGCCGTATACAATCACATGGGACAGGGTTTAGTGCAGTGGCGTAGGCACGGGGTGGGTGTTGCCTCCACTCCCTAAAATTCTCGCTGTGCCCCCACCCTCCCCAAAAATATTGGCCCATTGCAACTTTTGATATGACATAGAGCCCTAAAATGGTCTATAATACAGGGCTACACAGGCTAAAAATGCCTCAGATTTGGTCTTAGAGCACTGAATTTTACAAAAAAATTTCGGGTTGGGGGTTGGAGTCTCAATCATATTTAGGACCCTCCTGTGGTTACCCCGTCCTCACACTTCCAAAAGGGAGGGGTAGAGATTGGAGGGTCATAATGGGAACTAGAGAAGTCCCCACCCCCTCCAGCGGTTTTCCAAATATAATTCTGGGCCCCCCAAAACGGACTAGGGCACCTCTATTAAAGAAACCTGGCTACACGCCCGGTTCAGTGCCCAGAGATGCGAAAAAGGTTTGACAAAGCTTCGTCGGTTGGCAGTGGATTATGGAGCAGTGCCAGCAAGGCGACGTGATTCACACTAGCTGTAAAGTTGTGCGGCACTTAGCCAAGGCGTTGGTGTTCCAGAGACGGAAAGAACACTTCCCAAACGTTCCAGGTTCCGCTCCTAAATTATCCCAGACAGCCGCCGATAGAACATTCTGGTCACGATTTTCGGTCCCCTTATCGACGGTGGTCACAAGTACCAAGAAGACCTGGTCTTAATCGACTTTGTCGATGTATCCCAACCCCTAGCACCGTCGACGCAATCGTACACTGACAAATGGCGTTGGTTTTACCCTCATAGAAGAAAAATGTATCTTCAGGATTTGGCGGGATCAAATACTGACATAAAGATACGAAAGACTACCTCTTTGATTTAGTCCGGCAAAGGGGGGGGGGGGGGGGTGCCTCTGTGTGCCTGTAGCACTGATATGCAACAGCATGCTGAAGAGGTCTAAGTAGACGTACATGTGGATGGGTGTGTACGAGTACACCCCTAGTGTAGATTTTCAGATGTTAACTCTTTAACAAACGTAAATCGCCAATTAATTTTCATTTTTTTGTCTCAAAAACATAGGTTATGACCCCTCTTTGGAACGAGCTCGTCGAGCTCGTTCCAACGAGGGGTCATAACCTATGTTTTTGAGACAAAAATGAAAAAAATGAGTTATTCAAAAAGTTTGTTTGCAAGTATCGACTGCTTTTCGTGTTATGTAAAAGGTTAACATGAAATTGTCCTCATTATACTGTGTAAAATCCAAGATGGCATTCAAGATGGCGGTGATGTCCGCCCTATTTCCTGTGTTCAATTTCGTCACATTATCTATCTATATAGAATGATTGAACATGGTCTTTTCTAGGTAGAATTATAGCAATGATGCAAATGATGTCATTTTCGACACTTCAAAACCAAAATGGCTGGCAAAATATGCCTCGAAATGAGGAAAAATCCATTTTTACCCAAACGTTTCAACAAAGTTTCCCGCAGCATTCCGCAAAAATTAAAGAATTCGAGAGAATTATCTCAAAATAATTCCCAATTATTCTACTCAATTTCAAATCGACCGCTTAATGTTGTCTAAAAATGGCAGCCACAGTCACCTACCCTGAAAAAAACCTAAATTCAATAAACGACCCATACCTGCGGTAGACAAAGTAAGAGGGTGAATGATTCACGTGACCATTGATGTAATATTGGGGTTGTTATAGTTACCCACGTGAGTGGCCATGTGATTTCATTAGCATAACGATGCGTGGTGTTAGTGCACACGCGCAATGGATGTTGTTAGGATGACCTGTGTTTCTGATATCCATTTTGTTTCATGTACAGAGGTGTATTTGATTTACTGAACATGTCAAATTACCGGGGAGCGCGGTTTCTTGCTTGTCTAATGAGCTGAAGAGCAACGGCAGCAATTACTTGTAAATATTCTTACAACTCTTTGGCCGACGTCGGAGAAAAGAGGGCACGTGAAAAGGATTCTGCAAGCAGTATTCACTAGACAGCCGATGCTCTATGCCCAGGATTCTGCAAGCAGTATTCACTAGACAGCCGATGCCCTGTGCCCAGGCTACAACGGGACTTCAAACCAAAAGGTCAACAGCTCGATCCCCGTCAGGGGTAACTGCGTTGGGTCCTTGGACAAGGCACTTAATCCCCATTGCCCACTTGGGGGCACGGTGGCGTTGTGTACTAAGCCGCACTGCACGTCGATGGTGAACTCGTCTTCAACCAATGATAACCCGGCTTGTGTGGAGGTAGTACATTGTGGGCGTCTAGCAGTTGCTCGCCGTTGCTTGTGCTTGTCTCCGGGTACTCCAGCTTCCCCCACCCATAAAACTGTCTGACACGAAGTGACCCTGCCTGTCGAAATTGTTAAATCCAAATAATAAATAAATAAATAAATAAATAAATAAATAAATAAATAAATAAATAAATAAATAAAATTATCAAAAACGACCTAAAATTACTAAAATGAATGAAACGGGTCCGACGAGGCTGTCAACATGAATGACACTTTGTTACTTTGAATACCAGAGTTCTATGACGGTAAGGGAATGTGTCCTGATGGTGTGTTCGAACAAATGCGAGTATCTTTGTCTCGATGTATCTGTTAAGCAATTTCAAATCGACTGATCCGTTGTCTCGAAATTCAATAAACGACCCATATTTACGGAAGACAGCGTAGGGGAGGGAGTGACGTCATAATTCACGTGACCAGTGATATAATATGGGGTTGTCATAGTTACCCACATGAGTGGCCATGTTGTGGTTTCATTAGCATGCGTGCTGTTAGTGCATCCGCACAATGGGTGTTGTTAGGGTGACATGTGTTTCTGCCGTCCATTTTGTTTCTTGTATGGAGGGTGTATTTGATTTATTGGAAGCATATCAAATTACCGAAAACGACAAAAAATGACCAAAATAACCGAAAGCCTTCATGGATGGCTCTTTGTCACTTTGACGACCAGAGGCATATGACAGTAAAGGGATGTGTTCTGATGGTGTGTTCGAACCAATGAGAGTATTTTTGTGGGGTTCTAATTCATTCATAATCTCCGTTCTATCTTCCATGTTCTATCAATTCCCCCGCTATTCTTGGCTATCCCCGATCCTGCTCCGAGCTCAGCCCGAAAGAGTCTTGGAGTGTCCAGTTGGATTACTCCGTTTACCTGGGCGCCGCCCATTCAACGTTCATAAGAGTTATCTCCCTTTGTGATATGTGTGGTTTCTTGCTTGTCTAATGAGCTGAAGAGCAACGGCAGCAATTACTTGTAAATATTCTTACAACTCTTTGGCCCATTTCGGAGAAAGGAGGACATGTAAAAGGATTTTGCAAGCAGTATTCACTAGACAGCCGATGCCCTATGCTCAGGCTACAACAACTTTCAGCCCTGTGGTCGGCTTCCACTTCATGTACACTATTGCTACTACTACTACGACTGCTAGACCTTGCCACTAGCCGATTATTGCTTATAGCACTCTTGGACTCTAAACCTAATTTGGCCACCACTACAATCAGTTGCCACGATTTCTAACTGCTACATTTCTGTACTCTACCAGTACAGACCAACTGTAGTATTGGTTTGTTTCATTACCAGTCCTGTAGCTAACTTATCTCACAGCCGAGAACTGTTAAAAACTGAATCATGGCTTGTATGACAGTACGACTCACCTGGGAAAATGGATTCTACAGCCACAGTCAGGTCCAAGTAAGGGATTTTACAAGGTGGCTTCCTGTGAACGTCGGACTGGCTATCAGCTTTTCACGTCATGATGATATAACCACTTGAAATGGTAAGACTTCAATGAGGAAATAGCAATGGTAGGGTCCAACTGTATAGTCGTAATAGTACAAGACAATAATAGTAACAGAAGGGTCCAACAGTATTAGTCGTAATAGTACAAGACAATAATAGTAATGGTAGGATCCAACAGTAGTAGTCGAAATAGTACAAGACAATAATAGTAATGGTAGAGTCCAACAGTATTAGTCGTTATGGTAGAAGACAATAATAGTAATGGCAGGGTTCAACAGTAGTAGTCGTAATAGTACAAGACAATAATAGTAATGGTAGGACCCAACAGTAGAAGTCGAAATAGTACAAGACAATAATAGTAATGGTAGGGTCCAACAGTATTAGTCGTATAAGTACAAGACAATAATAGTAATAGTATGGTCCAACAGTAGTAGTCGTAATAGTACAAGACAATAATAGTAATGGTAGGGTCCAACGGTAGTAGTCATAATAGTACAAGACAATAATAGTAATGGTAGGATCCAACAGTAGTAGTCGAAATAGTACAAGACAATAATAGTAATGGTAGGGTCCAACAGTAGTAGTCATAATAGTACAATAATAGTAATAGAAGGGTCCAACAGTAGTAGTCGTAATAGTACAAGACAATAATAGTAATGGTAGGATCCAACAGTAGTAGTCGAAATAGTACAAGACAATAATAGTAATGGTAGAGTCCAACAGTATTGGTCGTTATGGTAGAAGACAATAATAGTAATGGCAGGGTTCAACAGTAGTAGTCGTAATAGTACAAGACAATAATAGTAATAGTAGGGTCCAACGGTAGTAGTCATAATAGTACAATAATAGTAATGGTAGGGTCCAACAGTGGTAGTCGTAATAGTACAATAATAGTAATGGTAGGGTCCAACAGTAGTAGTCGTAATAGTACAAGACAGTAATAGTAATGGTAGGGTTCAACAGTAGTAGTCGTAATAGTACAAGACAATAATAGTAATGGTAGAGTCCAACAGTATTAGTCGTTATGGTAGAAGACAATAATAGTAATGGCAGGGTTCAACAGTAGTAGTCGTAATAGTACAAGACAATAATAGTAATGGTAGGATCCAACAGTAGTAGTCATAATAGTACAATAATAGTAATGGCAGGGTTCAACAGTAGTAGTCGTAATAGTACAAGACAATAATAGTAATGGTAGGATCCAACAGTAGTAGTCGAAATAGTACAAGACAATAATAGTAATGGTAGGGTCCAACAGTAGTAGTCATAATAGTACAATAATAGTAATGGTAGGGTCCAACAGTAGTAGTCGTAATAGTACAATAATAGTAATGGTAGGGTCCAACAGTAGTAGTCGTATTAGTACAAGACAACAATAGTAATAGTATGGTCCAACAGTAGTAGTCATAATAGTACAAGACGATAATAGTAATGGTAGGACCCAACAGTAGTAGTCGTATTAGTACAAGACAATAATAGTAATAGTAGGGTCCAACAGTAGTAGTCGTAATAGTACAAGACAATAATAGTAATGGTAGGGTCCAACAGTAGTAGTAGTAATAGTACAAGGCAATAATAGTAATAGTAGGGTCCAACAGTAGTAGTTGTAATAGTGCCAGACTAAAGTAATTGAAGTGGCAGCCAATTGCATGTCTGAAGAAGAATCGGCGTAGAAGCCACCATCCACACATTAAAATCAGTTGAGTTAAAATGAATCCAAATCAACTGTGTTGAGTGAATATGAACCCACATGACGTCACTGGTCACGTCAATTACCACCACCCCACCCCCACCCCCCACTACTTTGTCTTCCGGAAATATGGGTCGTTTATTTAATTGCTTTATTTGAGGGTAGCCACCACTTTCTTGATAACGGAGCAATCGATTTGTAATATTTTTTGACAGGTTCTTTGAGAAGGATAATTAGAAATTATTTTGAGATAAGTTCTTCAGAATCCTTTCAATTTACGTGAAATTTTGTTGAAGAATTTGGGTGAATTTTTTCTATTATTTCTAGGCATATTTATTTGGTGGCCATCATGGTCTGAAGTGTCAAAAATGACCTTATTATGTGCGTAATCATATCAGCAAAAAAATCCCGACCATGAAAAAATTCCAGCGATTTTAGCAGTTGGGATCATGTGGAAAAGTTGAAGAAGAGGGTGGGGGCGGGGGGGGGGGGGGGTATAGAGTTGAAATGTTGCCGCCATTTGGGATTTCAAATAGTATACCAACAATGATTTTATGATAACATCTGGAAATCTACTCTAGAGATGTCCTGATACACAACAAAATATGTCTTGATCGATTCTGGGGTTCCATATGGGGAGGTGGTATCGCCGAAATAGAGTCTTCACAAACGGTGAAGTTTCCCATAAGTAATAGCTTTTCTCTCGTCCTCAAGTGATACAATCCGATATTTTCGACAATGGTATATTTTCGGGACTGAGGCAGGGGTCAAATGCTGATGTGATAAAATAAAAAAACGAATGCGTGTCGCCCTCACTTCAAGTCATTTTGACCCTCGTCATTTCGTCCCCAACACAATTCGTTCCCAAACTCACCTTACCTTCTCACTGTCTTGTGCTTGCGTGTTACAAATTTCCAGGCATTCTTTTAACCCTAACGAATTGACCACATCCACCCACATAATTTACAAAATAAGCAGTATAAAAAATAAAAATTTCAGTAAAACCATATCATGTCATCCCTCATTGGAAGGAGCTCGTCGAGCTGGTTCAATGAGGGGATCACATGATTTTTTCGAACTTCTGTATGTCTCCAAATAGTGCCATTTGGGGATTATTTTTCAAAAATTGGACCCCTGCCCCCTCACCCCCCCCCCCCCCCGGAGAAATGAGTGGGATACCACATTCATACTTCGCCAATTCGGGATTTTGTTTTTCCCAACGTGTATGTGGCATTAAAACGCTACCCTTCACCCCCAAAAATTCTCTGCTCCCCTCCCAATAGAAATACCAGGCTTCGCGCCTGGTGAATGGTATAAAAACAGGTACTAAAAGGTAGCTGTCGTGGGGCGTGTTGCTGAAGATTTAGGTCCGTTAACATAATGGACTTTTGAAGTCGAAAGGACAAGGAACCGAAATGTCCTTGGGGCCAAAATGAATAGGCACATTTTGAAGTGACCGGAAATCGATTTGACCTGGGGCCGAGGTGGCCATATACCTAAAAAAAAGTCTACCTCTTTAATTTCCTCACAAGTCGTCCTTTGGTTGCAACAATCGCGCCATATGCACCGCTGAAGCATTGGAGATGGCGCCTTGTTGCACTCAAGGGTCGAAGAAGTGAACATACTCACAAATGGTTTCACACTTATCCACATCCAGGGAATACAGCCAATGTTGAAACATTTTGTCAAACAGCTAGTTTCGCGATAAATTACAAGGTCCTTTACCGAACATGAAAAGCAGACGACACTTGCAAAACAAATTCTTGAACAACTAATTGTTTTTATTTTTGTCTCAAAAACATAGGTTATGACCCCTCATTGGAACGTGCTCGGCGGGCTCGTTCCAAAGAGGGGTCATAACCTATGTTTTTGAGACAAAAAATGAAAAAATAATAAAAACTAAGAAGCGATTTTTTTGTGAATAGCGCTGTCCGTGTTTGGCCGTTACGTTGGGTAAAGGGTTAAATTAGACATGTCAATATGAATATGAAAGTATTTCGTGCATTGTTATGTAAATCAGATGGCGTTGTTACGTAATTCGCTTGTCACGTGATTATTTTTACTTTTTGACAAAGTTTTGTATTTGAACATGAGTCTTTCGACGAGATTAATTGTTAAAGGGGGAAACCGTGTTCAATTTGCTCAATACGATTATTTTTATCGGCTTACATCATATAAAAATCGAAACGAAATTACGAATCAAAGTAAAATGAATTATTTCGAGTGGATTAACTCTACCCTTAGTAATACGTACGCCGAATGTAGAAATGATGCGAATTTAGTGGTTTACTGAAAACACTACGCATGCAATATGTATACCACCAGCCGGATCCAATTGGATTGAGCTGAGGTTTTGCATCGGAAAAAGGTGCAGCGGCAACAGTCCTCCGATTTTAAACTGGCAAACGTCCCGGGATTTTGGGCTATTCATCTCTTGTCTACCACTCGCCACCTTCACTCGAACTGAGTCTCAACCCGACGTGGGGTCTCTGTAGCAGCAGGCGTTTATGTGGCATAGTGAGCTTTAATCGCCGTGGGTTACTGTTCGTCAAGTGGTTTTGTAATACAATTTGGACTTCAGCTTCTCACCACAATATCTTTGAGTTGGAAGTGTCGGTTCTTCTAAGTTGGCCCTGGCATCCACGTGTTACTTCTGAGCAGAAGACAAATTCGGACGAACAGCTCCTCCGAATAACAATACTTTCATTAAACGCCAAAATCTCAAGTCTCAAGAACTCTAGTAAGTTCTAGCAACAACAGTTCAAAATAAATTTATCAGAATTTACGCTAGTACTGGAGTGACGGTAGTTCTCTCAGTGCAGTCAACACTATCTGCTCAGCGAAACATTTCGTTTAACCTGTGCAGGATTTATAACAGCGTTACGAGTGTGATCGGGAATGTCTGTTCTGGTGTTCTGGTGGTTATATACACACAGGGACGTGGCGGCAGAGGTGGGGGATGGGGTGTCACCCCCTCCAATTCTGGCCAAAATTTTCTATAGTTGGAAATTCGGAGGGCAAAATCCATCTATCTGGATTTTCGAGCTTCTTTGATGATGCTGATGTCTCCTTTTCTTCCCAAAATCCCAACTCGGCAAAAATTCCAACTGTTACTATTTATGACTACAGTGTGAGCAATATCGAGCCTCATAAGTATGTATGATGTCAGTCGGTACGAGATTTCTAGAGTACGTTTATTTATCGTCATAAAAAAATCCTCGAAATGCACTTCTAGGAAATCACATCATGTAAAATCTTTATCCTGAGTTAATTCCATCATTCACAGTTACAAAATAATGAAACATCAAAAATTGATCATTCCTGCATAAGATCTGATTTAATGTTAGGAGAATGTGAATTTCTCAAAGTTCTCAGCTTGAGCATTTGTTTAGCACACAATCAATAATACCAAATAATAATAACCTGATAATTCTAGTATAAATGTGTTGGCATTACATTTACTAGAATCAATTGTATGCCCCCTTTCATGGCTTCATTTTCAAATTTTTTCTTGGTATTGAATTTCCGCCTGTAGAGGAAAACACCCAATCAAACTTGACAACAGAACATACCAAAACTCCCGAATGTCAGAACATACCAAAACGTCCGATTGTCGTTACTATCCGAGTGCAGTTTTGGTATCTCTGGGCATGAATGATATTAGAGAGAGGCCTTTCCGAACCTTCGTCAAACACATAGCTAATACATTGACAGTATTGTATCTAAGGTACGCCTGCATGTGCATCTGGTGTTTTGCCCTTTACCTAACGTAACGGCAAAAAACGGCCAGCGCTATTCTCAAAAATCGCCAATTAATTTTCATTATTTTTTTCATTTTTTGTCTCAAAAACATATGTTATGACCCCTCGTTGGAACGAGCTCGTCGAGCTCGTTCGAACGAGGGGCCATAACCTATGTTTTTGAGACAAAAAATGAAAAAAATTATAGTTATTCAAGAATTGTTTTTGCAAGTGTCGTCTGTATTTCATGTTAGGTAAAGGGTTAAATCAATGGGTACATTTGATTGACAGTTAGTAATAACATACCTCTCAATTCTTACAAGTTCTCCCATTTTTTATTGAGCAACAAAATTTAATATTTCCCTATTCTGTATGAGTATAGTCTGTCTGCCGAGTTCCGTTATATTATTTTTTTAGAATTTGTTATAGGCTCTAATGACCACTTTAACAGTTTATCTATTATAAAACCTGCCACTGTAGGCTGAATTTCGCAACATAAACCTCCATCACCTAAGATCAAAACCCAGAGGGACTTGACCTCAAGAAGATAAGTAACTTGTGAAATTGAGCGTACATTCCTTGACACCTCTAAAAACTAAGTGTACTGGTATTGTTTCTCAGTATCACTTATAAATCTATAACATTAAATAAACCACAACAACTTCTAACAACTATTACACATACCGCCATCCCCTTATAGGTGTAATTCAGTACACGCTATTTTAAAATATCTAAAAATAATCATTCTACTTGACCAGGGTTTTTTATTTTCAATTTACTTGGCCAGAATGTGTTACACATTACTATAATAATATAATTTTACTCCCAATCTGATTAACCAGGATGTGTAACTACAATTCCCATCTTAATCATTCATATAAACAACAAACATATGAATCATAGTTTTAACACGTAACTTTTATTGAATTATTCCTGCGGCGGTAATCAAAAAATAATTATAAGGATTTCTAAATGCATGAGACTAAGTCACTGCCCTTCTCAAGTTGATCCTTCGACGACAGTGTGGGCAAGTTTGATATTAAGGTTTAATCCCGGGAACGGGAATTCCCAGGTTCCCGGTTCCGAAAGCCGGCCCCGATACCTGGGAAATCTACAGCACGGAACCGGGAATGAATCGTGGCACTGTTTGTGTATTGAACTAAAATTTTCTGAATTGAAACTTAATAGAATTTCACCAGCCCTTCCACGCCTGAAATTTTTACAGTCCTGATTCCTGACGAATCATTTTCAACAAATCACTGTAGCTCTCAACCAATTCGGGGGACACCCCCTGCCCTCCCTTCAACAGCAAGATGTTATTCACCTGCTTCAAAGTTCAAACTCGTATTCATTTTCAGAATTACTAGTATCACTGTTCACAACCTCTTCCATCACCATCACCCTCTTCACTGCCGTCACCAGTCTCCTCTGTTTAAAGCAGAGGCGACTGGTGACGGCAGTGAAGAGGGTGTTGATGTTGGAGAGGATAGCGGCGATAATACGAGTTATTCTGAAAATAAAGACGAAATTGAAGCGGGTTTGGGTTTTCATACTTATCCTAGGAAAATAACTTTTCCGTTTGGAGATGGGAGATTGCCAATCAAATATGCTCATTATCATTAAAATAAATGCGTCATGTTAGCCTCGTAAATCTGCTTGATATTACCCGGAAATTTCCCGGTTCCCGGTTCTGAGAGTAATTTCATTCCCGTTCCCAGTTCCTAGAAAACCAGGGAATTAAACCCTATTTGAGATGTGGACATCCATTGTCGTCCCCAGCTCTCGTGTACCCTCTGTTGACAATGAGGACACAGGAATACAATGTTTGGGATGTGAGCTCACTTCTTCCAAACATATGCAACAATTCTCCCCCGTCCGTTCAACTTGTGCACCTGTCGCCGCTTTTCGTGTCGGCGAATGGCTGTCATCACTAACTGCTACATGAGATTTACTCTTTCCCTCTCGTGAGTTTCTTTCACATTGTATCTGCACATCCATCCGTAACCGCAGATTCAGTGGGGCAGTGTATTCCTCTTGAATTTCCCCTTGCCGGAACGGCCGTGCCCATCCAGGATTAGGCATCTCATAGGCCGCTCGTTCAGCCATGGACCAGGTATACAGTCCATGATTGAAATAACGACCATCCCAACGATAGTCGTTCCAGTAATGGCCCACTCAATCTGGACCAGGATCATTGACAATACTAGGCTGATTGACATGTTCAGTCAGCCTGGGGAGGAGGTTTCTACCTTCCTTCATAATGCAATCGGTTGTTAGCGAATGTCGAATAAGGAACTGGGAATAAGTAACGGTTGTAACATCCCCGAAATCCTCTCGTTATAACGCACAACTCAGGGCATCAACAAACGTCTCAAATGCATGGATTTGGGTGTCTTTTCGGTCCCGAAAATTACATACTACTCTAGACGTCGGTAACTACCTTAGATACAGGGATTTGTCTTTTCTTGGGTCTGGAAACCAAATTTCCTTCTGTTCCTCCTGGATTCCACACCAGTGTAATTCTTACGTTATTACACTCTACCCGCGGGCGCGTCGGCAAATGCCTCAGAACCGAGGAATGATCGGCACAGAGTCTCGATACCATTGAGATTCGTTTGATATTACAGAAAACCCGGGTCATTGACAAATGTCTTAGATGCAAGCATTGTATGTCTTTTCGATCCTGAAAATTAAACAACTTATCACATGGGACTGAACCATGTTCGACCCCGCGTCTTTAATGCTACATAAAATGGGGCCCCTTTCATCGAATTTCTCAGTAGCTTTTTTCGACCCTGCCCATTCCTGTTTTATACCCTGCCCTGTAAAACACCCCTGTTTAAAAATTCAACCCCTTCACCACACTCACCCCAAATTGAGAACCTCTAACCACATCACTGATTATAGGTTATGGAATCCAAAAAAGTTAAAACGTCACCTAGTGTATTTTACACCTCAAACTGTGAAAAGTTAAATTGGGTTAGCCATCTGATTAAAGCAATATATGTGAGCTTTAAAACTATCAATTAAAAAGTTAATTTATCTGGGCCTATAGTTTCACTTCAGAAAGGATTGAAAAGTTTGGTTGTGAATGCGTGAGAATCTCTCAGAAACGTCAGACATGAGCCAAAAAATGTGCCAAGGTCATTTATTGCCGGACCAGACGGAGGTAGGGTGAATCCAAAATTAAAATCTCTGGTTCATGTGGAAACATGAAACATTAATTTTTTTCCAGTTTATATTTTTCAAGGAATGACGTACTGTTGAAAACAACTTTGTGTGGTGTACAGAGAGAGAGGATGGTTAGTACAGTGGAATCCATTTAATTGGATATCTGTTAATTGAATAACCCTGTTTTTTTAATATAAATTCCAAACACAAAACCATTTACCTTACCTTCAGTACAAAGTTTACCTGTTATTTACATATAGGTTTATAGAGTATCAGGCCCGTCGGAACGAAATTTATATTGGGGGGGGGGGGGGGGCTGATATTGCTAATTTGGGTGAACTGGCTGATACTAAATGGGTATGGGGTATCCAGATGCCGAAGGCATCTGGCGCAAGTGCTGAAGGCACGAGCTTTTTGAGGGGGGAGGGGGTACTCCCCCAGAAAATTTTTTGAAAAGGGCAATCAAAGGAAGCATTCTGGTAGCTTTTGAAGCAAAAACCTCTTGAATTTTTTAAACGGCAAAAGTTGTTTTTTTAACAAAATGTTTCAAAAATCCCAATAGAAAACCATAACATTTGGGGACGGTTCTCACACCGGGCTCACCTGCAGGCCGTGGTCGTTTTCCATCATGCTAAAAAACAGTCAGGCCTTATGGTGGATTCATTAGTTTTATCATTACGCCAACGGTTGTCGTGGCCTTCTAATCTGCCAGTGGAATTGCTCAAAACGTTTGCACATCAACATATGCAGGTACATGTTATACATTCAGTGATAATTCTAATCCAGGGGCGTAGTAAGCTAATTTTATTGGGGGTAGGGTGGGGGTGGGGGGGGGGGGGGTAGGACCTATATTCCCATGACCCGACACGTCATCCGAGCGGCGAGTGGGGGTGAACACGAGAGGGGGTATCCTCCGTCTCGTTGGTGGAGGGTCCGGGGACCTCCCCCATGAAAATTTTCGAATTTAAGATGTAAAAACATGCATTCTGGTTGATTCTGAGCAAATAAATCGTATATTCCTATGACGCGAAGCGTCATACGAACCGCGAAGAGGCGAGTGGGGGTGAGCACGAGAGGGGGTACCCCCCTCGTCTCGTTCGTGGGGGTCCGGGGGCCTCTCCGGGGAAATTTTCTTAATTTAAGATGTACAAATATGCATTCTGAGTGATTCTGAGCAAATACATCGTCAATAAGGAAATACGTCAGCTCTCTGATCAATTCAGCGTGATTTCCGAGCAGAATGACAGGAATAGTGAACATGCAATGATTTACCCTGTGGTTGGTTGGGGTTTAACATCGCTTTCCACAATTAGACGAAAACACGACTGTCAGTTTTATTGGTGGAAGAAAGCCCACATGGAACCCACGCAACCCAGTAATCATTAACAGCAATGTCGGAATATGGTAACCAGTGGGCATCCCGTGTGGAGAAACCACAAACCCAGCCCAGTAAAGCCTACTTTTGACAAATTTGTGGGGGGGGGGGGGGGGGGGGGAGGGGTATCTCCCTTACCCCCCCCGGTTCCTACGCCACTGTTCTAATCTGAGTTAAATAATGTAATGTCCAGTTTTATTCAGATTACATCGGTTGCTCCCATCATGGATAAACTAACGACGACATATGAGCAAATTATTGGGGGGGGGGGGGGCTGCAGCCCCCCCCCCGGTTCCGACGGGCCTTAGTATATAGACTCCTGTTAATTGAATAAAAATGTTTGTAATATGTTGACAAATTACCCCCACAAATTATCTAATTCATCTTGTACAGTACATCCAATAGAGGCATTTAATCTATTATATCTTGTTCATCACGGCCCCATACGTTCTGTCAAACAAGAAAAATGATTAAATACTCAGTGTACCTCTAGAATACAGAGAAGTGACCAAATTAAAAATTCCTTTTAACCCTTTACCCAACGTAACGACCAAAACCGGCCAGCGCTATTCACAAAAATCGCCAATTACTTTTCATTATATTTTCATTTTTTGTCTCAAAAACATAGGTTATGACCCTTCTTTGGAACGAGCTCGTCGAGCTCGTTCCAAAGAGGAGTCACAACCTATGTTTTTGAGACAAAAAAAAAGAAAAAAATTAGTTATTCAAAAATTTTGTTTGCAAGCGTCGTCTGTTTTTCAGGTTAGGTAATGGGTTAATTGAATATTTCTCACCAACAAAGTGGCTATTCAATTAACAGGGTTCGACTGTTGTAAGTGACATTTTTCTTAACACTAGTAGTAAGGGAAATAGGGATCTGCGAATCACAAATTTCTTTTCGAATCGAATCTCGAATCGAATCGTGTCTCTGATATCGACATCGAATCGAATCCCGAATCGAATCTTAAAAGACAAGTAATTTCATATTGCATCAAACGGCAGTTACGGAACACTGTGATGACCCTTACGCGACGGAGTGAACACCTTAAACACCAATAACTAAATATTCTCTGTAGCACCGTCGCTGAAACAGCTAGGCCCATTGTCCATAGTTTTAGTTTTTGAAGGCCTAAGTTGTTACTATTCACGTTCTTAAGAACGTGAATAGTAACAAGTTAAGCCTTCAAAAACCAAAACTATGGATAATGTTCTGGGCCAAATTCACACCTTACCTAACAATTAAACATTGTCAATTACTCAAATAAACAGGAATTGAGCCTACATGAATGAATTTTCTAATGCCAGTTTTATCCTATTTTTGTTGGAAATGTAATAAATTGAAGTTAGGTCGAGAGATTCGAAAAAATCGAATCCTGAGACTGATTCGGGATCGATCTCGAAGCATACGCATGGTATCGATATCGAATCGAATCTCGAATATTCGCAGGACCCTAAAGGGAAGGCACTATGGCGAACTGATTTAACAGTGAAATTCCGATAGACATTTGTTCGCCAGAGAAAATTCACGATCGTGTGTACCATGGCGAACTTATTTAACACTGGAAATTCCCATACGGTTTTGAATTTTTAAAAAAATCCACGGTCATGTGTGCTATGGAGAACTGATATAACACTGAAAATTCCCATTGACATCTGTTCCGTCAGAGTGACATCGGCTGATGGCACTCTGGCGAAAAAAATGTCTATGGGAATTTCTGTGTTAACCCTTTACCCAACGTAACGGCCAAAACCGGCCAGCGCTATTCTCAAAAATCGCCAATTAATTTTCAAAATATTTTCATTTTTTGTCTCAAAAACATAGGTTATGACCCCTCGTTGGAACGAGCTCGTCGAGCTCGTTCCAACGAGGGATCATAACCTATGTTTTTGAGACAAAGAATGAAAAAAATTAGTTATTCAAGAATTTTTTTTGCAAGTGTCGTCTGCTTTTCATGTTAGGTAAAGGGTTAAATCAGTTCGCCATTGTGCTTTCATGATATCAGCATTCATTATTTTAATTAGTGTCTTTTAAATTTTCTCAAGAAATGTCAACAAAACCATGTCATGTGAGCTCTAATTGGTACAAACTAGTCATGCCCGTTCCAATTGGGAGGGGGGGGGGGGGGCACTTTAAGGTGGACAGTTGCGGCTTGTTGGTTACGGAATTGGAATTCAAATAGACTGGCTCACGGTTCGATCCCCGCCACTGGAAATTGCGTTATGTCCTTGGGCAAGGCACCTAACCCCAAATGCCCAAGTGGGGGCACGGTGTACTAAGGCGTAATGCACGTCGATGGTGTACTTGTCTTCAACCAATGCTGACCATGCATGTGTGGAGTTATTTCCCTTGGGAGTCTGACAGTTGATCGCCGTTGTTCGGTGGTTCTCTCGGGCTTCCTCCGCCCGTAAAACTGTCCGACACGAGGTGATCCTGGCTGTCGAAAGTGTCGTTAAACCCCAATAAATATATAGTATCATGACCATGTGCTTGCCCTGGAATTTGTATCAGATTCGAGGTCGTGTTTCCAATCGGATCGCAACGGACTGGAAACACGACCGAGTACAAATTGTATGTTCTATCTAATGTGAAGAAGTTGAATCTGTTTGATACGGAATCGGAACAGCGGGGCTAATACAAACGTTTTTTATCCGAGTTTTTTGGTGGAAATTAAGTTGATTGTTAGAAAAATAAATATATAAATACAGGTTTTGTTAAAAAAATTTAAAAATATATATTTTTTTTCAATTGCTTAATTTGATAATTACGTGGGCGGATGCGGTCCATTAGTTAGGTAAAGGGTTAAGCTTCATAACTTTCGTTTCAATGTGGATTTATTAATAATCAAAACCCGGCACACACAAACTGGAACGCAAAAGTTGATTTGTTTCGCTACAGGGGACACACTCTGAAATAACCAAGAGGCGTTTCGTTTGCGTTCAAGGAGTCCTTGCGCTGCAGATGGGCAGGTTGAAACTTGAGAATGATTTGAACAGTTCACCACTTGAAAATTGCATTGTGGGACGATAGAAGAACAGAACAAAGATTGATTGAACCAATAGGATTTGGAGAGTCATACATAAACTCCCATAGATACGGTTTGTGTATATGGAAGTTGCAATCGAATTTCTGATATCACTCGGAAGAAAGCGACCATCTGAAAGTGAAGTTAGTTTATAGAGTCACCGTACAGATAAAGGTAAGAATATTTGAATTTTTGTTCATCAAAGTTCAAGTAACTTGACATCATGAGAATACCCGAAAAGACTTCAAACATTTTCATTTAGAATTTTACCACTGTGCAAAAGTGCGAAACTGTAGAGCGGAACGTGAATGCCACACTCGATGAGAGGAAATTATCATTTCTTTGAAACTTTCAATTGGAAGAGTTCTAAATTATTTTTAGCCATCAAAATTTGTCCGCAGGTTTAACTTTGACTTGTTACAATTTATGGAAGAGTATTCAGTTCTGTTCCAATAGTTTATTCAACATATTATTTTTTTATTATTAATATTATTAAAATTATTCAAAAAGAAATACGTGTACATATTGTATAGTAATATACTAATATCATAGCTAGGATTCAATAAAAGCCAATCTTTTGTTTTTTTGGGGGGGGGGGGGGGGTGGGCAAACATGATAATCGGAAGGCCATTTGAAGTGGAGGCCTTACCAGGCTTGCCTTGTCCTAAGTCTTGTGGCCGTTACAAGCCCCAACGTCCCTTCCGTGAAGTGAGAGGATGTGTAACGACCGCAGGGTTCCAATTTAGACTACGACTCCTCGAGAAAATTTTGCAAAATTCAGTGCTCTTAGGGCGAATCTGATTCCTGAGGTATTTGTAGCGTTTGTAGTAGAGATGGGCAATATACCGAAAAACCGAACCGATACTTACAGTGAATATCATGCCAATACCGAAAAACCGAACCGATACTTACAGTGTATATCATGGGAATACCGAAAAACCGAACCGACACTTACAGTGTATTTCATGGGAAATACCGAAAAACCGAACCGATTCCTACAGTGTATATCATGGGAATACCGAAAGACCGCACCGATACCTACAGTATATATCATGGGAATACCGAAAAACTGAACCGATTCCTGCAGTGTATATCATGGCAATACCGAAAAACCGAGCATATACCCACACAGTATATCATGGCAATACCGAAAAACCGAACAGTTACCGACAGTGTATATCATGGGAATACTGAAAAACCGAACCTATACCTACAGTGTATATCATGGCAATACCGAAAAACGAAACCGATACCTACAGTGTATATCATGAGAATACCGAAAAACTGAACCGATACCTACAGTGTATATCATGGGAATACCGAAAAACCGAACCCATGCCTACAGTGTATATCATGGCAATACCGAAAAACGAAACCTATACCTACAGTGTATATCATGAGAATACCGAAAAACCGAACAGATATCTACAGTGTATATCATGGGAATACCGAAAAACCGAACCGATACCTACAGTGTATATCATGAGAATACCGAAAAACTGAACCTATACCTACAGTGTATATCATGGCTATACCGAAAAACGAAACCGATACCTACAGTGTACATCATGGGAATACCGAAAAACTGAACCGATACCTACAGTGTATATCATGGGAATACCGAAAAACTGAACCTATACCTACAGTGTATATCATGGGAATACCGAAAAACGAAACCTATACCTACAGTGTATATCATGGGAATACCGTAAAACGGAACCGGTACCTACAGTGTATATCATGAGAATACCGAAAAACGAAACCTATACCTACAGTGTATATCATGGCAATACCGAAAAACTGAACCGATACCTACAGTGTATATCATAGGAATACCGAAAAACTGAACCGATACATACAGTGTATATCATGGCAATACCGAAAAACCGAACCGATACCTACAGTGTATATCATGGGAATACCGAAAAACCGAACCGATACCTACAGTGTATATCATGGGAATACCGAAAAACCGAACCGATACCTACAGTGTATATCATGGGAATACCGAAAAACGAAACCGATACCAGCAGTGTAGATCATGGGAATGCCGAAAAACTGAACTAAACCAATCGTGGAATTCCGAAACCGTCAGAATTTTCAATTTTTCCAACATTCGCTATTTATAAGGCCTTGTTGAAGCTTGATAACAGTTGGAAGGATCGTTCTGTATTATACAGTAATTAACTCTATACCTGCTGCAGACGGATTTTCCAAGTCAGTACAAAAATACATTAGGACGGAGTAGAGGTATAATTCTGGCTCTTGTTAACGACAAATATATACTCTTCAAAAAAAGAAACTATACATCGAAATTCCACTTGATTGTATTTGAAGTTCTCAGATTATAAACGGATAATTTGTGGTAAACAGGGAAGTAGCATAAACACAAGCAAACGTGAAACGTTATTAACAGACATAAACATGACGGCATTGACAACCGGGGAAAGTTAATACCGTGTATGACCATCACGAGCAGTGATAACGGCGTGGCAACGTCGACCCACAGATGCCACCAGAGTCTGAATTACACTCTGTGAAATGCTCTGCACTCCTCTTGTAGTGCCACAAAGAGTCCCCCGAGTGTCTGTGGTGCCTGCTGTCTCTGGCGGACGCGGCAATCATACTCATTCCAAAGGTGTTCAATGGGGAGGTGGGGGGGGGGGGGGGGGGGGGTAAGTCAGGTGAACGTGCTGGCCAGGGAAGAGTAGGAATATTGTTTTGTTGAAGAAAAGCTTTGCAAACACGCGCAGCATCTGGTCGAGCAGTGCCATGTTGAAATTGGTCGCCATTGAATGAATGCCCAGACAACGTGACGTGATAGGATTTCATCTTTGTAACGTATGCCGGTTACAGTACATGGAGAGTGTATTATCACTAAATCACCCATAGAGTGGAGATTCCACTCAAGCAATAATTGCAAATTTGCTGCAAAACATAACCAGCACAAGCAAAGTTTCAGCCTATGGACCTCCGGGTTATACCTGGAGGTCCATTGGCTGAAACATTGCTTGTGTTTGTTGTCGATGTGAACACAATTTGAAAGTTATATCTTGGGTGATAACCCCACTCCGCGGGTGATTTAGTTACAATCCACTCTCCACGTACTGTAGATTACCCTCCACTTAAACAGGTGCTGTCCGGACACCATGGTTAATGCCAGCCCGCGTCATAACACTACAGCCACCAAAACGATCAACTTTACGTGCACAGTTATTGACGTAACGTTCGTTCCGACGTCTATACACTCGGGCACGTCCATCGTCACGTCATTTCACAAATTGTACCGTAGGTCGCCAGAGTTAATTCTTTGTGTGCGATATTCTGACCCATCAACCCAAGCATTTCATGATCTGATTACAATTCATAAACATATATTATTAGTTACCCCGTGTCTGATCACGTGGTACGAGTTTTTACCTACCCGAAGCCAGCCGTATCCCATGAGGCCGAACAGCCCATGGGATACGGCTGTTCGGCCTCATGGGATACGGCTGGCTTCGGGTAGGTAAAAACCCGTACCACGTGATCAGACACGGGGTAACGAATTTATCTATTGACTTTCCATTTTAGAAGTACAATCTATTTCATGTGTGAACACACACAGCATGAGATCTTTTATCTTCCATTGTTGAGCCATACAGGTTTCTGTGGAATTTTTGTGCAAAGGAGTTTTTGTGAAAATATGCCGATATGACTAGTATAAAAAAATATTGAATTTCTTTTTTTCTTTTTCTCTCAAAAACACAGCTTATGAACCCCACATTGGAGGGTACTCGACAAGCTCATTCCAATAAGTGGTCATGAGCTATATTTTGGAGATAAAAAATTAAAATATAATACCTGTACACTGTAAAACTGGAATGACGCGTCTTCTACGGGGTATGGACAATTTGTAGATTTCGGAACGAGGCTTCCACTGGGTATGGGAAATTTGTCAGAGACTGGGCGGACGTATCGTGGGTTTCAATGAATATGGTCTCATACCACGTATCTATCAACCGATCAAATCAAAAAATTCACTTTAGTCAATAGATAATTCAAAATCTTTTCACCATGACCAATTTTAACCATGTATAGTTCAGTGGGATTTCGATGTATAGTTTCTTTTTTTAAAGAATATATTACTAAGATTTGAAATAGTGCTAACCCGTTTGCCACTGATTACTCGGTGCTGTGATATTTTATTTTTCGTTAACTCAAGTCATGGCTGCTTCACAGAAGCCTTAACGTGATTTAACGAAAAATTCCAGAAAATAATCAGCAGTTGAAGTGTTGCTAATACTCTATAATAAACTTTGCAGAGGATTAACAAAATCTCAAATTTTTACTTGAAGTGGTCACCCACCGGTCATCACCGTGTGTTTTCCAGTCCAGTAACTAAGGTTGAATGACGATAGCAACAAACCTGGATCATAAGTTATATTATGGTTGATTGTTTGATATGGTGTGTGTAACTAATTTTTTGCGTCAAAAACATAGCTTATGACCCCTCATTGGAACGAGCTCGTTGAGCTCGTTCCAATGAGGGGTTACAAGCTGTTTTTGAGACAAAAAGTGAAAAAAGAATGAAAATTGGATGGTGATTTTTGTGAATAGCGCTGGTCGGTTTGGGACGTTACGTTGCGCAAAGGGTTAACTATGAAAAATGTACTGGTAACACTCACAAAAGTATAAGGATATTCTCATATTATAAATTATTTAAAAACTGAAAATAGATTCTTGCCCCAGGAGTTTTCGAGTTTCAAAACCAGTTCTCGTGAATCGGGACAGATTTTAAGGCCTGCAAATGGTGTTCCAAGCCTCTGTGAATAAATATAAATTGCACAGGAATAGTGATATGAAACCAGGAGCAGCAGAAGTAAAGAAGGGCAAGTAATGCTGGACCATTGCCAGGGTACCCACGGAGTTATGTTGAATGCATGAAATGAAGGTTTGAAGGCAGGTGTATCCATAAAAACACACTAGTTTCAATTCACCGGAGAAAAGACTGTTTAACCCTTTACCCAACGCAGACGATATCAAAATTTATTATTTTAAATATCATTTTTTAAAAATTTTCAAAAAATTGCAACAAAACCATATCGTGTGACCCCTCGTTGGAACGAGCTCGACGAGCTCGTTCCACCGAGGGGTCACATGACATGGTTTTGTTGAAATTTTTTGAAAAATAATATTTTTTCAACTGCTGAATTTGCATATTACGCGGGCGGATGCGTGCGATTCGTTGGGTAAAGGGTTAACGTGGAATACATATCAGAGATGAAGAACTTTCCAAGAGGGTTGGATCCCCCGGGCACGCCACCCCGCTCTGCCATCCCTGCATGAACTATCCCTCTCTTTTATAGAATGCTTTCAAAATATGGGTCTAATGTTTTTATCACCCATTCATACATTTTATTTGATAAGATAACATTTATGCCCATTTCAATGATGATTTATATCCTTTGTTGGCAATTTATTTTCTTGACTTACACGTAAACACGTTGTCGAACAACACAGACACGTTTTGAATGGAGTTATCATCTTTTGTGCAGGGTAGCTTAAAAGATTGAATGCTTTGAGCTCAATGAAACGGGTAGATTGGTCGTCACTAAGTCTTGCAGACGTTTCATTGAACTGAGTGGTCGGAAGGAGTGGTCACAAAAATTGGCACGGAGGAAAAGAAAAAAAATGCAAAAAGGGAGGGATGTGTGGGGGAGATTGGTCCAAAAAAGTTTCAGCCTTCGTGCATTAAGTTTTATTCCTGACACTCTTTTTCCCGGGTCACCAGATCTTTTCCTGAACGAGAAGTTTTTACTCTGGAAGCGCTCATCTTAGGCAAACAGCTGTCACGCCTGTTTTTATAGGAAGCATTAAGTGATTGGTTCACAGCACGCTTGTCGCTGATACTCTGCATCAGTGTGATATACAGTACGTGGAGAGTGGACTGCAACCAAAACACCTGCGGAGTGGAGTTATCACCCAAGCTTTAACTTTCAAATTTTGTACATCTCGACAAAAACACAAGCAATGTTTCAGCCAATGGCTGAACAGTAATCTCGATTAGATCGCGATATCTGAAATGCGATTTCATTCGTAAATCATGGAGAAATTAAAACTGATTCAAGAATAACAAACAAAAATTGAATATGACATACAATGTGCAATATCTCTTTTGCGACAGATGAGATTGAACAGTGTTATTATGGACAGGGAAGCTGACTTTTTACAACCAAATCGTGACCCAGACACTATCCAGTCGAAATTCTCCGTCCGATTTTGAACTTCACTTTAACCATTCACCAAATATATTCTATACATGGCTTGCGCTATTCACAAAAATCGTCATTTAGTTCAACTTCTATTGTGTCGCCTGCCCCACGAAGTGGGGAGCGACATATAGGGATTACTTTTGTCGTCCGCGTCACACTTTCTCTTATCCGCCACTCCTCTTTAACCTATGAATGGATTTTGATGAAACTTTCAGTGATTCTTTATCACATAATGGCATTGTGCACCTCCTATTTTATTTTTTGATCCGCTGTATTTTTTCCAGAGTTATGCCCCTTTTCCACTTAGAATTCTGTCTGAAATATTAAAATATAGTGCAGGCGACACACGTCTTCCATGGAAGACTCACATCTAAGTCTCCAAAACCGAGTTTATGTTCTGTTGTTGAAAAGAGTGCATTCTAATATGTTATCATAAGCTATGCTTTAAAGGGAAATAAATTTTCAACACGTCGTACCCTGGTTGTGTCAGTTCAAGGGATATTACCATCCCGATCCTAATTTGAATAAAGTGTTTAACCCTTTACCCAACGTAACGCCAAAACCGGCCAGCGCTATTCACAAAAATCGCCAATTTTTATTATTTTTTTTTCATTTTTTGTCTCAAAAACATAGGTTATGACCCCTCTTTGGAACGAGCTCATCGAGCTCTTTCCAATGAGGGTCATAACCTATGTTTTTGAGACAAAAATGAAAAAAATTAGGTATTCAAGAACTTTGTTTGACGGTGTCGTCTGCTTTTCATGTTAGGTAAAGGGTTAACCCCTTGTTCCTTGATCAAGGGCGTCGGAAACAGGATACAGCTGCCCATTCTCTGGGAAAATGCGTGTCCTATTCGTCCGAAGTGATCTAGTTGAAAACACTTTAGAACTAATTAATGCCAATTGGGGGGGGGGGGGGGGTAGGGGGTGAGTGGGCATCAGCTATATTGATAGAGTTTGGTTGACAATCACCAAACAAAGAAGGTATACAATCGACGGATGATTTCTAAAGCTTTGTATCGTTCATTGAGTGGAGCAAGATTCCACCTATATATAATATCAATACAACTGAGTTTCACATTGCAATTTATGATAACGCTGTCACGTCTCTGTCTTAACCCTTTACCCAACGTAACGGTCAAAACGGCCAGCGCTATTCACAAAAAAAATGCCATTCAATTTTCATTATTTTAAAATTTTTGTCTGAACAACATATCTTATGACCCAAAAGCTATGTTTTTGAGGCAAAAAATGGAAAACATTAGTTATTCAATAATTTGGTATGCATGTGTCGTCTGCTTTTCATGTTAGGTAAATGGTTAAGTCATACCCAAAGTCGATTGCCCTTTTTGATTGCCCTGCGCCCTTGCCCCCAGGTGATTTCGGTGCTCATTGCTGTTATGTCAGTATATCGAAATTACAAGTAGCAATTTTTTCCCAAAATGTAATTAGGAATTTTACTAATAGTCTTGTTTGACAGCTCAAAGAGATGAATCAATTAAAGACTGAATTCATTAGATTCACAGTTGCATTATGGGAAAAGTTTGTGGCTTGAAATCAGTGTACTGAAGGTTTAAATGTGTTCGAATTATTCAGATACAGAGACTAACGGAATATGTTTTGTTTTTATCTCTCTCTCTCTCTCCTGTCACTCCGTGTTTATCGACACAAACTGATTTTATCTTCCTCTTTCAGAATCCAATATGACTGACCGTAAAGCTGTAATCAAGAATGCTGACATGTCAGAAGAGATGCAACAGGATGCAGTGGACTGTGCTACCCAAGCCTTAGAGAAGTACAACATTGAAAAAGATATTGCTGCTTACATCAAAAAGGAGTTTGACAAAAAGTACAACCCTACATGGCACTGCATTGTGGGAAGAAACTTTGGAAGCTATGTGACACACGAAACGAAACATTTCATCTACTTCTATCTTGGACAAGTGGCAATATTGCTGTTTAAATCTGGTTGAAGGAGGAAGAACTGCTCGTATAATAATTTATTATCAAATACCATTGACAATGTTGCATCTTCGAAAATATTCCACTGAACATTTCCATTCCAGATGCTATAGAACTAGTGACTGAATTACATACTGCTTATATAGTGCTGTGTCATGATCGGTATAAGGCTGTCTCAATCTTAACGTTCCTCCATTTCAGTGTATTCTTTATTCTTTTGCATATTCCAAGGTCAACCGTTTGGTTCAAAACCTATGAAAATAACTCTAAACTAACCAACCAGCTATGTCTTTTGCCAATTTACATGTATTGCTTAATTTTAACTGAACTGTTAATGACCAACTGCTTTTTCAGGGCTTAAAATTCATTCGAGAATCAGAATCGATTCTCAAATGATTCTCGCAAGGAAAACAACAAGAATGAAATTTGATTCTGGCAAAATGTTCATAGGATCTTGCCCTATATCCTGAAAGTCTCCTTAAAGGCCTGGATAATTTACTTATTTTGTTCCCTCATAATTAATAAGGTAACGTTCTGACTTAGGAGTGATGTCCAGTAAAGTCTTGGTTGCTTATACAGACAGCCAAGACTTCACTAAAAACCACCGCCAAAGTGTTCCATCAGCAAAAGGGACGACCTGAGCATTTAAAAATAAGAGCCAGACCTTGAGCTTACTTTGAAATGTAGAAGACAGATTTACTTCTTAGCAGTAGAGTGCTTTATTATTGTTGAATTTGTTCATGTGTTTTGCCTCGTTACAATTTATGGGAGAGTGCCTAGGCACTCTCCCATAAATTGTAACAAGGCGAATACACACAGATGATTTAATTTCACTTTAAAGATAATATGAAGTACATGTACAGACTGCAGAGCATGAAGCCTTTAAGTTTGATGCAACTTCATACCAGCATAAAGTCCAAATATGGGCATGAAGCACTCTACCACTTAACTATAGTTATATTACTATTTGATAACGATCTTCTTTTTGGAAGCTTACAGCTGTGTACGACAAACATACGTACATTTAATTACGTCCTTTTTAAACAGAATTAAAACTGTTTCTCAAATGATTGAAAAATATTTTTTTTCCTCCACAGTAACCATTCATTTCCACAACAGTTCCAAGTCAAGTCTTGGCTGCGGAAAGTAACCAATGGAGGAAGTTCCGAGGACCGGGATCTTACGGTTACAAGCCAACTTAGAAGCCCATATTTCAGCTTCAGTAGACAAATCGTCGCCTGAGGGCTAGAACGCCCTATATCCCATAAGGGACATAAGACATTCTAGCACTGAGGCGATGAAATGCGAATTTTGGTCGTCAATTTCACACTGTCTACTTACAAGGTCGGTCCCCGATCAGTAATATCACTACAAGCCTGTATGTTCCAACATATGATGTGCTTGTAAGAAAAGAAACGCACGGAAATTGGAAGTAGGCCCCAAGGGTTAAACTCCTCTAAATGTGTATATTTTTTTACTTTGGAAAACAACTTTGACAGTTCAATGAGGTTTAAAATGACATTATTGGTTAATTATTAGGCGTGTAATGTTGTAAGACTAAACAGGAATTCAAAGTTCCCACCTAATAATATAAAAGAGAACTTGCACAACTGTAATTTGGTGTATCTTAAAATCTCCATACAGAATAGGCAGAGTTTAAAACGTTCACAAGTGGAATTCATTTTTGCAGAATCTATTTTTTACACATGTTGTTTTTATATGACCTGTTAATGTGTGCCAGGAGATAAACAAAGAGGTGTATGTACTTTTGATATTAAATTTAGAAATGAATGTGGAATTTGTTTAGTTAATTAAAACATTTAGATTTATTCAAGCAATTAGGAGAGGCAGATTGGGAAAAAACAACACTGCAATAATAATAATAGAATGAAATATTCAAAAGAAATGATGTAAAAAGTTTATAATAAACTTTGTTAATATCAACATAGAAGAACTTTTTTTATATTTATTTTGTGAGTTCAACTCTCCTGTGTTGAAAGAAGCACTGATTCCAGATCTGGGAGTTTTTGCGATTTTCCGATTTGGTTCCGTTTTTTGTGGCAAACGGGAAAACCGAACCGCAAGAACCAGCAAAACCAACTGAACGGTTTTCGTGTGTTTGTGCATAAACAGGCCAAACTATCCTACTAAGGGGGGGGGGGGGGGGGGGGGGGGGGATTGTACTGGTGGCCCCTTTGGGCTCGCGTCACTTAGTCTATGGGGCAAGAGGGCGAATACATCGTGTTCTTTTTGTCACATTTTATCCGTTATTGACCAAGGTCGGACAGAGGAATATCGGGCCCCAGGGTTAATTCTCTGACGGATCCGTTTTCGAAAATGTGAGGATACTGATGGAGATTCCGAAGGCACAAGCGATGATAGGGCCCCCCCCCCTCCCCCAGAAAACGTTGAAATCAGTTATTAAATGGAGACTTCTGGAGCTTAGTTCCGTTATTTTTTGGTCGTTAAAATGACGTTTTTTGGCAGCATGTTCTGAAATTTGCAAGTTCATCGGTGAGTATCCAGGTACCTTGTGTTGTAGCTTTTGACTGCACGACTCTTGAAGTGATAACCTTATTACGTCAAGTTAATTTAATAAAGTTATCTGTTCAAGAATCATGCAGTCCAAAATTACAACCGTTGGTCAAGTTCAGAGCTCCATTCACGATACAGCACCTTTCTTAACATTTAGTTCAACGCAACCATACAACTAGGGGTTCTTATTTGAAGTGCATTAATATTAAGACCCACTAGATCTGTTATGTAGAACTAAAATATTGATTGACACTAACTTTGGAAAGGGCACTCGGCGGAATATTTTCCAGCTCGAGGCTACTCGCCTGCTATTGTAGGCATGTGTGGGAAATCCGTTTCACACAGACTCTCCCGCATATGCATATAGATAACAGTCTATTAACAGATTGGGCATCTCCATGGGACACTCACATTCCTTGTTTACATGAGTGGCAACTAGTATTCCAATACGACGAGCAACCTATCTTGCTGTTTCTCGCTCGGAAACTGGGGGAGGGTGTAGACTTGGTTCAGGAATTTTCAGGGGGAGGGGAGGGGGGGTCAAGCCTGATCCAAAGAGAATCCCGGACTCCTGGGTAAAGCCCGGGCCCCCAAAGTTCCAGGCCCCAGAGATACTACCCCGAGTCCCCAGCCTCTCCCTGGCACCGTTATCGACTCGAGCACAGGACAAGTAAATAAGGGAGAAATGTAACACTGAGAACACAAGATAGTATGGATGAAATTTCTTTTGTTACCCCAATTTAAGGTTTTTTTCGGACTCAATGGGCTTAGGAGCTGATCCCCTAGAACCCCTAAGAATGATCAAAGGAAAGTTAGGCTCAACCCAAATGGAGATGCATGCCGACATGTTTTTTTGTTTGTATCATTTTTTTCGGACTGAATGGGCTTAGCGGTTAACCCATTACCTAACATGAAAAGCAGACGACACTTGCAAGCAAAATTCTTGAATAGCTAATTTTTTTTTCATTTTTTGTCTCAAAAACATAGGTTATGACCCCTCTTTGGAACGAGCTCGTCGAGCTCGTTCCAAAGAGGGGTCATAACCTATGTTTTTGAGACAAAAAATGAAAAAAATAATGAAAATTATTTGGCGATTTTTGTGAATAGCTTGGCCGGTTTTGGTCGTTACGTTGGGTAAAGGTAGCTCTCAGTCAGTTCGGGGCGTGACAACGGTTACGTATTCCAAGAGTTCCTTGTTCAACATTCGTTATCAACCAATAGAATCGGTTGATAACGAAGGTCGAATAAGCAACTGGGCATAAGTAACGGTTGTCACGTCCGTAATAACTTCCCGAGGACTCCTGTCTTCAACAACAAGATCTTCACTCGTTTCAATGTTCAAACTCGTCTTCATTTTCAGAATCACTATTATCTCTCACTATTCACTACCTCCTTCAACTTGAACTGCTTCTTCACTGTCGTACCCAGTCACCTCTGCTTGAAGTAGAGGAGATTGGTGATGGCAGTGAAGAGGGAGCTGAAGCCAGACGGTAGCGGTGAGAAAACTGGCGCTTCTGAAAATAAAGACAAGCTGGAAGCGGGTTTGGGTTTTCATAATTCTCTTAAAACTTAAAAGAACTTTTCCGTGTGAAGATGGAAGGTTGCCATTAAAATGCTCATTTTCTCAAAAATAAATGCTCATGGTCCTCTCGGAAATTCACTTGATATTATCCGGGACATTTTCCGGATCCCAAATCCCGGTTCTAAGTGTAATTTCATTCCCGTTCCCGTTACTATAGTAAACCGGGAATGTATTAAACCATACTTGTAACTGCGCAACTGTCTCTTGAAACTATTCTTACCACTCTTCGGCCAATTTCGGCGAAAATGGATGCCACAGCCAAACGCTAGGAGGGGCCATGCGAAAAGGATTCTGAAGGCAGTAGGCTTATTCACTTGGCTATTTGATAGCTAATGTCTATAATATATCCAGTCTACAACAAATTTCAATTCCGTGATCGTCTTCCATTGTTGGTATACTATTTCCACAACAGCTAAGACTGCTGGACCTTGCCATTACCAGATTATTGCTTATGGCACTATTGGACTCTATTCCCACATTGGCCGCTTCTACATTCATTTGCCATCATCTCTAACTTCTGTACTTTTCTCCTCTACCAGTATAGATCAATTGTAGTATCGGTGCGTTTTCTACCAGCAGGCCTTCACGTTATAAAAACAATTATTAGAAAGGCACTCAGCAATTCATTTGACAACTATCAACAAAAAGAACACATTTTGTCGCCAACCAAATTTGTGAGGGGAACCGGTGTTACTATTTCGTCCCCTGAGTTCTAATGTATTTTATGTACCTTCTGACACATAGAACACTTTGGAACTCAGAGGACGATTTCTGTCTATCGCCGCCGACTCCAACTGTAATTGCGGTTGCACGATTTGAAGAAAATTCTAGTGAAATTTCGCTTCATTTTAAAAAAATAGTCCCTCAAAGATTTCCGTTCCGCTCATGTGTGCGGAACAGATTTTCATTTTCCGTATGTTTTAGTGTTGCTGGAGATGAGGATTCAAAAAGCAGACGTGTAATAAAAAAGGGATTCCATACAGCCAACGTGAGACTGTTGATCGACCATACCCACTTTTTACCGTATGATGATAAAAGGAACTTAATGTTAGAGCTCAATGGGGTTTTTCGTCATGCCCCCATGCTCTCAGACAACGAAAAGGGATTCTATCACCCCGGACTGACAGTCGAAAAGGATTGCATTAGTGGCATTCCCGTGAGCGTGGGACTGGTGATCGACAGAATCCCCTTTTACCTGAAATATGACGTTAGGCCTGAAATTGGATTCTGTAGCCATGGTTTGCACATAGAAAGTAATCCCATACTTGGGATTCACGTGAACGTGGGACTGATGATCAATAGAATCCATTATTCACAGGAACTTTCAGTGTTCCAGCTCTGCAAAGATGTTTAGTGGACGCAATCTGTGGAGTACATGTGTTTGAGTTCTCTGCTTCCGTATGGTCTAAGGGAAGTAACTCTTAGTTACGTTAGTAACTTTTAGTAACATTTTGTTGTTCAGTTCTCGGATTGGAGAGAGAAAATGTTATTGGGAATCAGCAAAGCACATGTATCCTAGAACGAACAAATAAATGCCAAATGTTCCTATAAATGACCTTTTCGATGCAACAGATTTGTCGACGAGGTAGCAATTGATCTGGTGGGTGGGTGGGGAGGGGGGGGGGGAATCAACAAACATACTTCAACGCGCCCAACTGCTGAGGCCTTCGAAGCCCTTAAAGGTGCACTAAGCTCACAACATGTTTAGCATATTATTCCCCAGATGCGAAAACCTCATTTGTGATGGTTTACCTGTGGGGATAGGTGTGACGGTTGTTCAAGATAAACCTGATGGCTCTAGAAAACCAGTCGCGTACGCAAGTTGGTCTTTAACACCAGTCTCTTTGAAGGCGTGGGTTAATCAAAGATAATAAGAAGCCTGACTTTGCCTATTTTTTAGTAAGGGGAGGGTGTGGTGTACATGTATTGAGTCCCCTGTTTCCCTATGGTTAAAGTGAAGTAACTCTTATTTACGTTAGTAACTTTTTGAGAGATTCGTTTACGTTAGTAACTTTTTGAGAGATTCGGTCAGATTTGCATAGTTTGGAATAAACATCATCACGAAGCCCACGGTTCCCAGAAACGACAGTAACCCTGAGACATTAGTCGGCGCTGGAGCGTGAACATGGCAGCGATCTTGTCAAGATCGGGTTGATTTCCCGAATCTGAAATGATATGCCCCAGGAATTTCACACTTTTGAGGTTAACTGACATTTGTCTCTGTTCAGTTTCAGATTTCGTTCAGGGAAACGCTGGAACACTGCCTCTATCGGAATCGCTAATTGCTGCACTCTCCATTCGAAAATAAAATCTACAGACATATCGCGAATTGTCCCAGTTATATAACTGAATCGACCCGAGAATCCAGTACCGATCGAACGCATTTAAGGTTACTGAGAAATTAGATCGACGCAAACAAAGGCCGAAAAGAAGACTGAAGTGAACAAAGACTGGCTGTAGAATCAATTCTCAGTTCATAATAGTTATTTAAGCTCCCTTTTTGTGATATGCGTGCTTTCTTAATTCTGAAGAGCTGGAGAGTAACGACCGCAACTGTCTCTCGTAACTGCTCTTACCACTCTTCGGCCAATTTCGGAGAAAATGGATTCCGCAGCCAGACGCTAGAAGGAGCCATGCGAAAGGGATTCTGAAGGCAGTAGGCCTATTCACGTGGCTCCTTGATAGCTAATGTCCATAATATATCCAATCTACAACAAATTTCAGTTCCGTGATCGTCTTCCATTGTTGGTATACTATTTCCACAACAGCTAAGACTGCTAGACCCTGCCATTACCCGATTACTGCTTATGGCACTATTGGACTCTAATCCCACATTGGTCACTTCTACATTCATTTGCCATCATCTCTAACTACTGCACCTGTGTCCTCTACCAGTATAGATCAATTGTAGTATTGGGTTGTTTACTACCAGTCCGACAGGTGGCTAATCACACAGCTGTGAACAGAGGCGGCGGAAGCACGATAGAAGTGAAGGGGCAGAAATTTTCAAAGCCACCATGATTCGGCCCAGTGGGAGAAATGTTAAAATAGTATATCGGTAAATGTACCGTGATACACTAAAGTCTTTCGTTTAGATGAGCGCACCGGAGTGTGGTCAGTGCCCTATCAATTTCTTCTACTTCAATCATCTTCCAACCCGAAGGCTTGCCTTCGGGTTGGAAGATGATTGGAGTAGAAGAAACGAACCGAAGAGACCGAAAGAGGGGTTCTTTCGTTAAATGTTGTTTGGATTTGCAAATAATATGTTACAGGAATGTTTGTATATTGACATGTTTGCATACGTCAATTTTAAAACTCATTGTGTAACCGTGTATCATGTCTGTGGAAAAAAGTGGAGGGGTATGTGTACCCTGTGCCCCCTGGTTCCGCCGTCCCTGGTTTAGAACTTTGAAAAACAGAAGCATTACATTCAATACTGTTCGACTAATCTGGGAAAATAGATTCTACAGCCATTACCAGGTTCTAGTAAGGGATTCCAGAAGTTGGATTACTGTGAAAGTCGGACTTGTTATCGATGGAATCCATCTTCCATGGCATGAGAATATTACGACTCGAGATTAGACCTGAATGAGGTATTTCCTCATAGCCTATTCTCCTCGGATTTATTAGATTTATTATTTATTTATTTATTGATGTTTAAGGTCACATATTTATGCACAATGGCTAATCATGACCGTGACAGGTTTACGGGTGGAGGAAGCCGGAGTACCTGGAGAGAACCACCGAGCAACGACGAGCAGCTGCCAGCTCCCTAACATCGTAACTCCGCACTGCAGCACAAGCAGGGTTAGATTAGTTGAAGACATGCGTACCATCGACGTGCAGTACGCCTTAGTACACGGCGTCATCGTGCCCCCATTGCGTGCAATGGAGATGAAGTGTCTTGTCCAAGGGGCACAACGCGGTTGTCGCAGGTGGGATTCGAACCGAGGACCTCTCGGCTTGCAGCCTGCTCCTCTACCTACTGAGCCACCGCGCTCTCTTCTCCTCAGATGATGAAAATGGGACTCTATCGCCACAGGCTGGCCACAGTTACACAGAACGACACGCGCGTGTAAATGAGTTAACCGATATGGCACGCCTGCCAGCGCAGAAGGATAAAACGAGAAGCCGCAGGCCTTCACGTTTATAACAAAAAAACAATTATTAGAAGGACACTCAACAATTCATTTGACAACTATCAACAAAAAGAACACATTTTGTCGCCAATCAAATTTGTGAGGGGAACCGATGTTACTATTTCGTCCCCTGAGTTCTAATGTAATTTATGTACCTTCTGACACACAGAACACATTGGAACTCAGAGGACGTTATCTGTCTATCGCCGGCGACTCAAATTGTAATTGCGGTTGCACGATTTGAAGAAAATTCTCGTGAAATTTCGCTTCAATTTAAAAAAAATATAGTCCGTTAAAGATTTCCGTTCCGCTCATGTGTGCGGAACAGATTTTCATTTTCCGCATGGTTTAGTGTTGCTGGAGATGAGGATTCAAAAAGCAGACGTGTAATAGGGATTCCATACAGCCAACGTGAGACTGATGATCGACCTTACCCACTTTTTACCGTATGATGATAAAAGCAACTTAATGTTAGAGCTCAATGAGATTTTTCGTCATGCTCCATGCTCTCAGATAACGAAAAGGGATACAATCACCCCGGACTGACCGTCGAAAAGGATTGCATTAGTGGGATTCCCGTGAGCGTGGGACTGGTGATCGACGGAATCCCCTTTTACCTGTTCGAGATATGACGTTAGGCCTGAAATTCGATTTTATAGCCACGGATTGACCATAGAAAGGAATGCCACAAGTAGGATTCACGTGAACGTAGGACTGATGATCGATAGAATCCATTATTCACAAGAACTTTCAGTTGTCCAGCTCCGCAAAGATGTTTACATGTATTTTGAGTTCTCTGCTTCCCTGTGGCCTAAGGGAAGTAACTCTTATTTACGTTAGTAACTTTTTGTTATTCAGTTCTCGGATTGGAGAGAGAAAATGTTATTGTGAATCAGGAAAGCACATGTATCCAAGAACGAACAAATAAATGACAAATGTTCCTATAAGTGACCTTTTCGATAGAACAGATTTGGCGACGAGGTAGCAATTGATTTTAACTCGTCCAGCTGCTGAGGCCTTCGAAGCCAGTAAAGCTGCACTAAGCTCACAACATTTTAGCATATTATTTCCCAGGTGCTGTGGGGATCGGTGCGACGGTTGTTCAAGATCAACCCGATGGCCCCAGAAAACCACTCGCGTACGCAAGTAGGTCATTAACACCAGTCTCTTTGAAGGCGTGGGTTAATCAAAGATAATAAGAAGCCTGACTTTGTCTATTTTTAGTAAGGGGGGGGGGGGGGGGTGGTGTACATGTATTGGGTCCCCTGTTTCCCTATGGTTAAAGTGAAGTAACTCTTATTTACGTTAGTAACTTTTTGACAGATTCGGTCAGATTTGCATAGTTTGGAATAAACATCATCACGAAGCCCGCGGTTCCCAGAAAGGACAGTAACTCTGAGACATTTGTCGGAGCTGGGGCGTGAACATGGCAGCGAGCTTGTCAGGATCGGGTTGAATACCCGAATCTGAAATGATATGCCCCAGGAATTTCACACTTTTGAGGTTAACTGACATTTTCTCTGTTCAGTTTCAGATTTCGTTCACGGAAACACTGGAACACTGCCTCTATCGGAATCGCTAATTGCTACACTCTCCATTCCAAAATAAAATCTACAGACATATCACGAATTGTCCCAGTTATATAACGAATTCCGCATATTATTGGCTCCATGTACGGTTCCATTTTTCATTGTTTTCCAAGTCAACTGAATCGACCCGAGAATTCAGTATCGATCGAACGCATTTAAGGTTACTGAGAAATTAGATCGACGCAAACAAAGGCCGAAAAGAAGACTGAAGTGAACAAAGACTGGCTGTAGAATCTATTCTCAGTTCATAATAGTTATTTAAGCTCCCTTTTTGTGATATGCGTGCTTTCTTAATTCTGAAGAGCTGAAGAGTAACGACAGCAACTGTTTCTTGTAACTGTTCTTACCACTCTTCGGCCAGTTTCGGAGAAAATGGATTCCGCAGCCAGACGCTAGAAGGAGCCACGCGAAAGGGATTCTGAAGGCAGTAGGCCTTTTCACTTGGCTCCTTGATAGCTAATGTCCATAATATATCCAATCTACAACAAATTTCAGTTCCGTGATCGTCTTCCATTGTTGGTATACTATTTCCACAACAGCTAAGACTGCTAGACCCTGCCATTACCCGATTACTGCTTATGGCACTATTGGACTCTAATCCCACATTGGTCACTTCTACATTCATTTGCCATCATCTCTAACTACTGCACCTGTGCCCTCTACCAGTATAGATCAATTGTAGTATTGGGTTGTTTACTACCAGTCCGACAGGTGGCTAATCACACAGCTGTGAACAGAGGCGGCGGAAGCACGATAGAAGTGAAGGGGCAGAAATTTTCAAAGCCACCATGATTCGGCCCAGTGGGAGAAATGTTAAAATAGTATATCGGTAAATGTACCGTGATACACTAAAGTCTTTCGTTTAGATGAGCGCACCGGAGTGTGGTCAGTGCCCTATCAATTTCTTCTACTTCAATCATCTTCCAACCCGAAGGCTTGCCTTCGGGTTGGAAGATGATTGGAGTAGAAGAAACGAACCGAAGAGACCGAAAGAGGGGTTCTTTCGTTAAATGTTGTTTGGATTTGCAAATAATATGTTACAGGAAAGTTTGTATATTGACATGTTTGCATACGTCAATTTTAAAACTCATTGTGTAACCGTGTATCATGTCTGTGGAAAAAAGTGGAGGGGTATGTGTACCCTGTGCCCCCTGGTTCCGCCGTCCCTGGTTTAGAACTTTGAAAAACAGAAGCATTACATTCAATACTGTTCGACTAATCTGGGAAAATAGATTCTACAGCCATTACCAGGTTCTAGTAAGGGATTCCAGAAGTTGGATTACTGTGAAAGTCGGACTTGTTATCGATGGAATCCATCTTCCATGGCATGAGAATATTACGACTCGAGATTAGACCTGAATGAGGTATTTCCTCATAGCCTCTTCTCCTCAGATTTATTAGATTTATTATTTATTTATTGATGTTTAAGGTCACATATTTATGCACAATGGCTAATCATGACCGTGACAGGTTTACGGGTGGAGGAAGCCGGAGTACCTGGAGAGAACCACCGAGCAACGACGAGCAGCTGCCAGCTCCCTAACATCGTAACTCCGCATTGCAGCACAGGCAGGGTTAGATTGGTTGAAGACATGCGTACCATCGACGTGCAGTACGCCTTAGTACACGGCGTCATCGTGCTCCCAATGCGGGCAATGGAGATGAAGTGTCTTGCCCAAGGGGCACAACGCGGTTGCCGCAGGTGGGATTCGAACCGAGGACCTCTCGGCTTGCAGCCTGCACCTCTACCTACTGAGCCACCGCGCTCTCTTCTCCTCAGATGATGAAAATGGGACTCTATCGCCACAGGCTGGCCACAGTTACACAGAACGACTCGCGCGTGTAAATGAGTTAACCGATATGGCACGCCTGCCAGAAGGATAAAACGAGAAGCCGCAGGCCTTCGCGTTTATAAAAAAAAACAATTATTAGAAGGACACTCAACAATTCATTTGACAACTATCAACAAAAAGAACACATTTTATGGCCAACCCAATTGGTGAGGGGAACCGGTGTTACTATTTCGTCCCCTGAGTTCTAATGTATTTTATGTACCTTCTGACACGCAGAACACATTGGAACTCAAGAGGATGATATCTATCTATCGCCGGCGACTCAAATTGTAATTGCGGTTGCACGATTTGAAGAAAATTCTAGTGAAATTTCGTTTCAATTAAAAAAAATTGTCCGTCAACGATTTCCGTTCCGCTCGTGTGCGGAACAGATTTTCATTTTCTGCATGGTTTTGTATTGCTGTTGATGAGGATTCAAAGACCAGACGTGTAATAAAAGGGGATTCCATACAGCCAACGTGAGACTGTTGATCGACCGAATCCACTGTTTACCGTATGATGATAAAAGGAACTTGATGTTAGAACTCAATGAGGGTTTTCGTCATGCCCCCATGCTCTCAGATAATGAAAAGGGATTCAATCGCCCAGGACTGACCGTCGAAAAGGATTGCATTAGTGGGATTCCCGTGAGCGTGGGACTGGTGATCGACGGAATCCCCTTTTACTTGTTCGAGATATGACGTTAGGCCTGAAGTTCGATTTTATAGCCACGGATTGACCATAGAAAGGAATGCCACAAGTGGAATTCACGTGAACGTGGGACTGATGATCGATAGAATCCATTATTCACAAGAACTTTCAGTGTTCCAGCTCCGCGAAGATGTTTACATGTATTTTGAGTTCTCTGCTTCCCTGTGGCCTAAGGGAAGTAACTCTTATTTACGTTAATAACTTTTTTGTTGTTCAGTTCTCGGATTGGAGAGAGAAAATGTTATTGTGAATCAGCAAAGCACATGTATCCAAGAACTAACAAATAAATGCCAAATGTTCCTATAAGTGACCTTTTCGATACAACAGATTCGGCGACGAGGTAGCAATTGATTTTAACTCGTCCAGCTGCTGAGGCCTTCGAAGCCCTTAAAGCTGCACTAAGCTCACAACATGTTTAGCATATTATTTTCCAGGTACTGTGGAGATCGGTGCGACGGTTGTTCAAGATCAACCCGATGGCCCCAGAAAACCAGTCGCGTACGCAAGTAGGTCATTAACACTAGTCTCTTTGAAGGCGTGGGTTAATCAAAGATAATAAAAAGCCTGACTTTGTGTATTTTTAGTAAGGGGAGGGTGTGGTGTACATGTATTTAAGTTCCCTGTTCCCTACGGTTAAAGGGAAGTAACTCTTATTTACGTTAGTAACTTTTTGAGAGGTTCGGTCAGATTTGCATAGTTTGGAATAAACTTCATCAGAAACCCCGCGTTTCCCAGAAAGGGCAGTAACTCTGAGACATCAGTCGGAGCTGGGACGTGAACATGGCAGCGATCTTATCAGGATCGGGTTGAATTCCCGAATCTGAAATGATATGCACTAGGAATTTCACACTTTTGAGGTTAACTGACATTTTTCTCTGTTCAGTTTCAGATTTCGTTCACGAAAACGCTGAAACCCTGCCTCTAACGGAATCGCTAACTGCTCCACTGACATGGCATGACAAACCACATTATTTCCAAAAAACCCAAAATACTGCGTTTTGATTGGCCGAGAGGCACGGTGTAACTTGCAATCCACAGTAGCCCTTTTTTACCCCGTGGTTTCCCGATTACTGCTTGAGGCACTATTGGACTCTAATCCCACATTCGTCACCACTACATTCATTTGCCATCATCTCTAACTGCAGCTCTTCTGTCCTCTACCAGTATAGATCAATTGTAGTATTGGTTTGTTTAAGACCAGTCCGACAGGTTACTAACCACACAGCTGTGAACAGAGACGGCGGAAGCACGATAGAAGTGGAGATACACAATTTTTCAAAGCCACCATGATTCGGCCCAGTAGGAGAAATGTTAAAATCGTATATCGGTAAATGTACCGTGAAACACTATAGCCTTTCGTTTAGATGAGCGCACAGCAGTGTGGTCAGTGACCTATCCATTTCTTCTACTTTAGACATCTTCCAATCCGAAGGCTTGCCTTCGGGTTGGAAGATGATTGGAGTAGAAGAAACGAACCGAAGAGACCGAAAGAGGGATTCTTTCGTTAAATGTTGTTTGGATTTGCAAATAATATGTTACAGGAATGTTTGTATATTGACACGTTTACATACGTCAGTTTTAAAACTCATTGTGTAACCGTGTAACATGTCTGTGGAAAAAGTGGAGGGGCACGTGTACCCTGTGCCCCTGGTTCCGCCGTCTCTGGCTGAGAGCTGAAACAGAAGCATTACATTTAATACTGCTCGACTAATCTGGGGAAATAAATTCTACGCCATTGTCAGGTTCTAGTAAGGGCTTCCAGAAGTTGGATTCCTGTGAACGTCGAACTTGTTATCGATGGAATCCCTCTTCCGTGGCATGAGGATATAACGACTTGAGATCAGACCTAAACGAGGTATTTTCTCATAACCCCTCCTCCCCAGATGATGAAAGTGGGACTCTGTCGCCACAGGCTGGCCACAGATACACAGAACGACAGGCGCGTGTAAATGAGTTAATCGATATGGCACACCTGCCAGCGCATAAGGATAAAACGAGAGGCCATAGGCCTTCACGTTTATAAAAACAATTATTAGAAGCACACTCAGCAGTTCATTTGACAACTATCTATAAAAAGAACACATTTTATGGCCAACCAAATTTGTGAGGAGAAACCGTGTTACTATTTCGTCCCATAAGTTCTAATGTTTTCTATGTACCTACTGATACATAGAACACATTGGAACGCAGAGGGCAATTTCTATCTATGTTTGCGTACCCAAGGTTATGGAATGATCTGGGCGACGAATTTCATAACCTCTTTAACCGTAATGAATTCAAAAGAAAACTCAAACTCAAACTTTTAGCATCATATCGTCCCCTGAGTTCCAATGTGTTCTATGTGCCTACTGGCACATAGAACACATTGGGACTCAGGTGACGATATGCCGCTAATGTCCAATGCAACAATCCATATTATCCCGACTGTAATGCGTAATACTCCTTGCATAAACACCATCATTATCTTTTCCAGGGTTAAATAGACTTTCCTTAAATTGTTGCGTCCTCCATCAGGTCAACCGACAAACACATCTTTCTCCGAGCTTGAAGTACCTCTGAGTATCTCGTCCCGTTACCTTTTACAGTGAGCCACCGGGTGTAAAGAAAAGATTTTAAAAATAGTACTGACTTATGGATGTCCAAGGTAGAGCTACATATTTAATATTTAATAATATTAAGTTCCTAGTCGATTTGCAGTGTTGGGGATAACATACTTATTACAAGGGGGTGACAGGTAGACAGCCAATCTGGCTATGTCACCTCCGTGCAGTGTATACATCTGATTTATGTTATGTAACAATAACTCTGTAATGAACTCTGTAAAACATGTATATTGATACCGCAAAATAAAAAAATCTGAATCTGAATTTATCTATCGCCGGCGACTCAAATTGTAATTGCGGTTGCACGATTTGAAGAAAATTCTAGTGAAATTTCGCTTCAATTTAAAAAAAATAGGCTCATGTGTGCGGAACAGATTTTCATTTTCTGCATGGTTCAGTGTTGCTGCAGATGGAAATTTCAAAGAACAGACTTGTAATAAAAAGAGATTCCACATATAGCCAATGTGAGACTGATGATCGACGAAACCCTGTGGCAACCACTTTTGTTACAACAATTGCCCACTTTTGTTCCACCTCACCACGTTTTAGGTCACCTGACTGAAAGTGAGGCTGAGCTATTCTGATCACTTTTCGTCCGTCGTCCGTTGTGAAGGTGGTGTTTTGGCCCTTTTCTCCAAAACCACTGGCCGCATTTTAATGAAATTTCACATGCGTAGTGGTTATATAGGAGCATTTGGGTTTTTCTTCAAATTGGTTTTCTATTCATATTGAGGAGGGAGTGGGACCAAAATGCTCCAATTTTAAAAAAAAAATCTTCTCATGAATCAGCAGTAGCAGAGACCTGATATTTGGTACACTTCTTCCCTTTGAGGTGTAGACTCACGTTTGTTCAAGAGAAGTTTGAGCTGCAATATTTTTAGTCGTTACTGGAGGGACAAAATTTTTTGCTCAGCCCAAGATTTCTATTTTCTAAACCGAGAGGCCGATTTGAACCAAATTTGATTTGAAGTATTAGTGGATCATAAGCACTTGATTTATGCCAAATTTTTTTTTCAACATGCTTCGTGGGAACACCAGGAGCTAAAAATAGAAATATTTTCAAACGCCCATATTTCCCAAACTGCACAGAACAGAGATCTGTTATTTGGTGTGCTGCTTCCTTAAGCCCCAGTCACACCGAGCGTTCGCATGCCTCTCGTTCGAAAAATGGGGAAACGAAGTTACTTGCGAGCAGAACGTGTAAGAAACGCAGTTAAACGCACTTGAACGTAGTTGAACGAACACCTAAAAATCGTGCGAGTTGAAACTTCAAACTGTTTCAAAGTATTGCTCGTTCTGGAAAAAAAATCCATACGAGTAAAACGTAAAAGTAACGTATCATGAAAGAGTCTTAAACGAGATATAAACGAGAAACAACGAAATGCAACGAGCCATGCGTGACTTGAACGAGTAATGATTTAAGTAATAATAAATCATTGGCATTTAATTGAAGTGCTGCATTCATTAGCTGAAGCTGTTTAAGTTGATGAATATTTGCCATTTAATTTCAAAATTGTAGAAAAAAGAAGGAAAAATATCTCTGGCTATGTAGAAAATCGGAATACAAATGATGCAAATCTGCTGCCCAGCAGCTATATATATATATATATATGGATCCAGAGAACGAGATGAAGCGAAACACAAACGAGACAAAAAACGAGGGCAACGTGAAGAGCGAGAGAACAGCGAGTTAGAAACGCAACGAACGTACAGAACGAGTGACACGAGAAACGAACGTATCACGAGCGAGACAAGAAACGAGTATAAACGTAAAAAACGAGACAAACGTAACAAAAACGTAACAAAAACGTGATTAAAACGTGCCACAAACGTAATAAAACGAGAAAAACGAAATACTTACGAGATACGACCGAAATACAAACGAACCAAACGTATCTACCAAAACGAGACTGAAACTTACTATAAACGTAATAACAACCAGACGAACGTAATTCGTAAGTCATACAAACGTAATTACACGTGACAGAAACGTGAAAGCGGACAAAATTGCTACATTTCACCCGAAACGAGCCAAAACGTGCATTTCTGGAAATTTTCACAAATTTTCACAAACGAGCTCCAACGAGCAAAACGTACTTTTGGTGTGACTGGGGCTTTAGGGCCAGTAGAATGGAATGGTGAAAAAATATTGCCATCGATTATGTTAGGGTGCTCTGTAGAGGGCATCGAAAAAATTAGTCAGCATATTTGCAAAAAATGTTTAAAATCTTTTCTTCAAAACCAATGGTCAGAATCTTTTGATATTTGGTTGACAGCATCCATATGGAGGTCAGATACAAGTGTGTTAAAATGAAGCCCATTGGTTCATATTTGGGCTCAGCACTGGAGCCCGAATTTTTAACTTTGGACAATATGTGGAATATTCTTTAAAGATCCTCTTCTTCAGAACCACCAGTCAGAATCCTTTAATGTTTGGTATACATCATTGCTATCAGGGTCAGATTGAAGACTGTTCAAACCAAGTCCCAAGGTTAATATTTGGGCTTCCTATGGAAGCCCAAATTTTACCTTAGTGCAATATGGGGGGTAATTTTAAAAAATTTTCTTTTTCAGATCCACCATTCAGAATGCTTTCATATTTGGTGTATAACATCTCTAGGGTGGGGGGGGGGGGGGGGGAGGGGGTCAGATTCCAGTTTGTTCAAATCGGATCCTTAGGTATATATTTAGGCTCGCTATGGTAGCCCAACTTGTAACTTAGTGCAATATGAGGAAATGTCCTTAAAAATCTTCTTCAGATCCACCATCCAGAATGCTTTCATATTTGGTATACAAGATCTCTAGTGGGGTCAGATTCTAGTTTGTTCAATTCGAGTGCCTGGGTTAATATTTGGGACTCCATATGGAACCTGAAATTTAACTTAGTACAATATGAGGGAATTTCTTCAAAAATCTTCTTCTTCAGATTCACATGTCAGAATGCTTTCATATTTGGTATACAACATCTCTTGGGGGTCAGATTCAAGTTTGTTAAAATCGTGTCCATAGGTTAATATTTGGGCTCGCTATGGTAGCTTAAATTTTTAACTTAGTGCAGTATGAGGAAAATTCTTTAAAAACCTTCGTCTTCAGATACACTGGTCAGAATTCTTTCATATTTGTTATACAACATCTCTAGGTGGGTCAAATTCAAGTTTGTTCAAATCGGTTCCCTGGGTATATATTTGAGCTCGCTATGGTAGCCCAAATTTTAACATAGTGCATAGTGTAAAATCTTCTCCAGTTCCACCAGTCGGAATGCTTTCATATTTAGTATACAACATCTCTAGGGAGGTCAGATTCATGTTTGTTCAATTTGAGTGCCTGGGTTAATATTTGGGCTCCACATGGGAACCTGAAATTTGACTGCAATATGAGGGAATTTCTTTAAAAAATTTCTTCAGATTAACCTGTCAGAATCCTTTCATATTTGGTTTACAACATCTCTAGGGGAGTCAGATTCAAGTTGGTTCAAATTGGTTCCCTGGGTTAATATTTGGTCTCCCTATGGTAGCCCGAATATTAACTTAGGGCAATATGAGGGAATTTCTTTAAAAATCTTCTTCAGATCCACCAGCCAGATTGCTTTCATATTGTGGTATACAACATCTCTAGAGGGATCAGATTCAAGTTTGTTCAAATCGGGTCCAAAGGTTAATATTTTGGTCTCGCTATGGTAGCCCAAATTTCAACTTAGTGCAATATGAAGAAATTTCTTTACAATTTTTCTTCTTCAGATCCCAGTCAGAATGCTTTTTATTTGGTATACAACATCTCTAGGAAGGTCTGATTAAACTTTGTTCAAATCGATAGTCTGGGTTAATATTTGGGCTACCAATGGAAGCCGGAATTGGCCATGGAACTGAAGAGTTAGAAATTTTGTATTCAGTGCCCTCTAGAGGTGTGTAACTAAGATTGATCCACATAGGTTGTATTCAGGGGCTTCATAGGGGAGCTCCACATTTTACATTATGATCAACTGAAGAAAAAGCATGATGCTCGAACTAGTTTTGTCACTCCCGAGGGGCTCAAGGATTAACAATGTATCCTATGAGGATGGGTTGCTAAATGTGGACTCATTCTTGTTTTGCTACCCTTGCCTCATTGCTTTCCACCCCCTTGAGCTTTCTACTCAAGTATGCAGCACATTTGACTTTTCTGCTCATTATGGCCTTTTTAGATCACTTGACTGAAAGTAAGGGTGAGCTATTCTGATCACTCTTCGTTGATCGTACGTCGTGAAGGTGGTGTTTGGGTCTTTTTCTCCCAAACTACTGGCCATATTTTAATGGCATTTCACATGAGTAGTGATTATAACAACATTTGGGGTTTCCTTCAAATTGGGTTTCTGTTCATGTTAAGGAGGGTGTGGGGCCAAAATGCCCCAATTTTTAAAAATATCTTCTTCTCGTGAACCAGCAGTACCAGAGACTTGATATGTAGTATATACAGTTTTCACATTTGTTCAAGAGAAGTTCGATGGGCAAGATTTGCCGTCGTTACGGGAGGGTAAAGAATTTTTGCCCCGCTCAAAATTTCTACTTTCCAAACCAAGAGACCGATTTGAACCAAATTTGATTTGATGATTTTAATGTGTCATGAGTACTTGATTTATGCCAAAAAGGTTTTTCCCGTGGGAATCACAGGAGCAAAAAATAGAAACAATTTAAAACGCTCATATCTCCAAAACTACAAGGCACTGAGAAGTCTTGTTTGGTGTGAAGCTTCCTTAGGACCTACAGAATGGAATGGTCCAATAAACTTGCTATTGGTTTTATCATAGGGTACTTTTTCGGGACTTTGAGAATATGCTGAGTCAGCATTTTTTAACACTGCGGGTAATGGAGAAAACATTTAAGACTCGTCTTCTCCCAAACCACTGTTCTAAAAGCTTTCAAATTTCACATATAACATCTTTGGAAACTTTTTCACATGTTGGTTGAAATTAAATCCCTGGGTCCATATTTGGACTCTCTATGGGAGGCCAAATGTTTAAATTAGTGCAGTTTGAGGAATATTCTTTAAAAATCTTCTTCCGATCCACCAATCACAACCTTTTGATATTTGGTATGCAGTATCCTTAGGAAGGTGTGATTCAAGTTTGTTCAAGCCAAGTCTCTGAGTTGATATTTGGGCTCCCTGTGGGTAACTTAGTTCAATATGAGGAACATTTTTTAAAAATCTTCTTCTTCACATCCACCAGTAAGAATCTTTTGATATTTGGTATACTGTATCGTTAGGTAGGTGAGATTCAAATTTGTTCAAGCCCAGTCCCTGGGTTGATATTTGGGCCCCATGTGAGAGCACGAATTATAACTTTGTTCAACATGAGGAAAATTAAAAAAAATATTTGTCTTCAGATTCAGTAGTCAGAATCTTTTGATATTTGGAATACAGCATCCTTAGGGAGGTGAGATTCAAGTTTGCTCAAATTAGGTCCCTGGGTTCATATTTGGGCTTCCTAAGTGAGCCCAAATTATAACTTAGTTCAATATGAGGAATATTTAAAAAATTATTTTCAGATCCAACGATCAGAATGTTTTGATATTTGGTATATGGTTTTCTTTAGGGGAAAATGACAGTTTGTTCAAATCAGGACCCTCGATTGATAGTTGTCAGTGTTAGGTTAGCGCTCTCAGGCCCCTTGGGACCGCTTATGTTACAAAATCAACCACTTTTGTTACAAAATGAGCTCACCGCCTTTGTTACAACCACCGCCCATTTTTGTAACAGAAAAACCTCGCTCATCACTTTTGTTACAACAATCGCCCATTATTGTTACAATTTTTGTCAGTATGAAAAATGAAGTAATCTGCAAGTAATGCGAGACGTGATGTGCAGTCATGATTATCGGGGGCGCCGTTGCTTAGTGGTTAGAACGTTGGTCCTGAGATCGGAAGGTTGTGAGGTTGATGCGTGGTCGGGATAACTTGCGTTGTGTTCTTGGGTAAGGCACTTCCCCAATTGCCCGCTTCGGAGCACGGTTGCGCCATGTGCTGAGGCGTATCGCGCGTTGATAGCACTAATGCCTATAACTAATGCTAACCCTGCTCCTGTGGAATTAGTGCGTTGAAGGGTTGACAGTTATCGCTACTGCTCTGTGGTACTCTCCGGGTATTTCGGCTTCCTCTACACGTACAAGTATCTTGGACACAATAAAACACCAATAATCCAATAATGACTATCAAACCAAAACATTTTCGCGCAAGTTGAGTAGTAATGCCACTCCCTTGCTTGTTATTGGGTGATAGTATCCTGGCACCTTGCGGCATCATTGCCGTGGCGATACGTAGCGTATCATGCGCATGCGCACACGAATATCTGAAATGGCACATGCCTATCGGTGTCAATTATAGGAGATTCTAACTCCTTGAACCTTGGACCTTAGAAGTATATGACGTTGACTTCTAGCCTTTTAGCAGATTATCATGCAGGTTTTCATCTGACGTCATCAGTCGCGTGACCGGAAGGGACGGGGCGAGGTTGCAATGTTAGCGGCCATCTATGGCGGGATTCCCATGGTGACACGGGGTCTCACTGTGCATGTGCAACGCGTGTTTCTAAGATGATGCGCTCTTCCGCCAGCCATTTTGACTATGGTTACCTCCATCTTGGTTGCAAGGGGTAGCTCGTGGTTGCTGTGGAGGTCAATGCTCTTCTTGTTGGATAGGGGCATGTTCTGAGGGCGTGTTCGATTCAGCGGGATAACATCGGTTCAACACAAACAACACAACAACGACCCAAACCTACCCGAACGGGCCTTTTATTAGACTGAATCCCCACCGAATCTTACCCAAAGGGACTTTGTGTGCTTTGCCTCACACGAGTACAAGATACCTATGGGAGAGGCCTCACTGAGGACCCAACTCATAGCTCCCAAGGCCTTCCCTACCTCAGCCTCCACCTCATAGCCTTCCCTAACTCATATCCCTAACCTCATGGCCTCATCTTGCTCTGATAGCCCTCTAATGATTTATCTATCTATTTACCGTATGATGATAAAAGGAACTTAATGTTAGAACTCAATGAGGTTTTTCGTCATGCCCCCATGCTCTCAGATAACGAAAAGGGATTCTATCACCCCGGACTGACCGTCGAAAAGGATGGCATTAGTGGCATTCTCGTGAGAGTGGGACTGGTGATCGACAGAATCCTCTTTTACCGGTTTGAGATTTGACGTTAGGCCTGGAATTCTATTCTATAGCCATATTTGGGATTCACGTGAACGTGGGACTGATGATCGATATAATCCATTACTCACAAGAACTTTCAGTGTTCCATCTCCGCAAAGATGTTTGGAAGGAAACACCATCTGTGGAGAATATGGAGTTAAGTTCTCTGTTTCCCTATGGTCTAAGGGAAGAAACTCTTATTTACATTAATAACTTTTTGTTGAACAGATTTCGGATTCGAGAGAGAAAATGTTATTGTGAATCACCGAAGCACAGGTATCCAAGAACGAACAAATAAATGCCAAATATTCCCATAAATGACCTTTTCGATACAACAGATTTGGCGACGAGGTAGCATTTGATTTGATGGGGGACCAATAAACGACAAACATATTTTAACACATAAAGATGCACATGGTTGTGGGATCGTCCAGCTGCTGAGGCATTCGAAGCCCCTGGTGTACATGTATTTGAGTTCTCTGTTTCCCTATGGTTAAAGGGAAGTAACTCTTATTTACGTTAGTAACTTTTTGAGAGGTTGATCGGATTCGCATATTTTGGAATAAACTTCACCAGAAACCCCGCGGTTCCCAGAAAGGACAGTAACTCTGAGACATTAATCGGAGCTGGGGCGTGAACATGGCAGCGAGCTTGTCAGAATCGGGTTGAATTCCCGAATCTGGAATGATTTGCCCAAGGAATTTCACATTTTTGAGGTTAACTGACATTTTTCTCTGTTCAGTTTTAGATTCCGTTCACGAAAACGCTGGAACATTGCCTCTAACTGAATCGCTAACTACTGATCTGACATGACATGACAAACCACATCATCCATGTATGAAACCACAACTTCTAGCCCAAGCAAAACTAATGGCTTACTAGATTTGAGAAAAGACCAAATATTTTCTCAAAAGGTTTCAAATCATCTGAAAGACTTTTCCGGCATTTACCTGACTCGAGTATAGAAGTTAAACTTACTCAGTATTTTATCGGTTTGTAAACCTGTTTCAGTTCTTCAAGTGTTACTGCCTTATGACCCCGACCTTGCACAGATATAATGAAATGTACATAATCATCTGATGATTTGAAGGTTAAATAAGCAGAAACTGGTCCTGGAACTGGAAGTCTGCTAAGCATTCTTAGGCAATGCGGAGGCACCATCTCCAAGTATTGTCAGTGGTGGTCCTCAAAGATTCTTTCTGAAGAATTTCAAGCTTATTGGACTAGAGGGGGTGGGGATGTGGCTTCACTTTTGGGGTAAAGATCTCCATTCGAAAATAAAAAAATGGAAGACTACCCCACGCCTCCACACAACATAAACAAAGCAGAAAGCTTAAATGTAGACTACAGACATATCGCGAATTGGGGTGGGGTTGGGGGTGGGTGGGTGGGGGGGGGGGGTGGAGGATATTCACTCAGACATCTCATCTAATATAATCGAGGTTGGATGTATTGTAACAAAAATGGTTTTAAAAAAGTACTTCTAAGTTTGTAGGTGGCATAACATAACATGTTGATAACATTGAATACGGTGAATCACAGTTAAATAAAGAATTCCGCATATTAGTGATTCCATGTACGATTCCGTTTTATTTTTCTTTGTTTTCAAAGTCAATTGAATCGACCTGAGAATTCAGTACCGCACCTGGAGCAATTATTATCCCAATATACACGCGCACACGCGCGCTAAGTAAGTAAGTCTTGGTCGAACCCAAACTATTGGAATATATAGAACCACAGAAAGGAAGGGGACTGTTCAGAACAAGGAGACGAACGGGAACGAAGATCGAGACCTCTACACATTGAAGATTACTGAGAAATAAGATCGACGTAAACAAAGACCGAAAAGAAGATTGAAGTGAACAAAGACTGGCTGTAGAATCCCCTTACCCAGATGGGTTAATGACAGAGGCGGCGGAATCAGGGGGGCACATGGGATACGTGCCCTTCCAATTTTTTCCACATGGTTACACAATGAGTTAAAATGGGCGCATGCAAACTTGCCGATATACAGGCATTCCTGTAAAATATTATTTGCAAATCGAAACAACATTTTGCCAAGGAATCCCACCTTCGGTCACTTCGGTCTGTTTGAATCGAAGGCTAGCCTTCGGGGTTGGAACATGTTTGAAGGAGAAGAAGTGGACAGGACAATGACCACACCGCAGCATGCTTATCTAAACGAGAGACTACAGTGTGTCACGCTACATTTACCGATTGATATACAATTGTATTTTTTTTCTCCCACTGAGCCGAGCCATGGTAACCTTGAAAATTTGTGCTCCTCCACTTTTATCGAACTTCCGCCGTCTCTGATTAATGAGTCATATGTTTCTGTTACGGAATAATGTATGCATACTTTGTTGAAAAGGTTAAATCTAAGGAAAAGAAACGCTTCAGTTTGTTAACTATTGGACTGATGGTGAAACAAATCAAGACTACATGATTCGTACTGGTAAAGGTATGTAGTGCAGTGACACGTGATAATGGTAAAGGAATACAGCGAAAGCCACAGTGGTGCAGAAGTCAATTGTACTATAAATAGTACCTGGAAATAGTACTGATAGGGTCCAACAGTAGTCGTTGTAATAGTTCTAGACTATAGAAATGTAAGTGGAAGCCAATCACATGACTACAGAAGAATGGGCGTAGAATCGCCGTCTTGGCCTAGTCTCTAAAATTGGTTGGGTAAAAAATCAACCCAAATCAACAGAGTTGGTCGAATATGAACCCACTTGGTTACAACTCTCTTGCTCTGTGCCATGTATGGATGTAAAAAATCAACCCAAATCAACAGAGTTGGTCGAATATGAACCCACTTGGTTACAACTCTCTTGCTCTGTGCCATGTATGGATGAATAGCAGGGTCGTAGCCACGAGGGGGCCATGCCCCCTCCCAATAACATTTCCCACCGGAACCTAAAAATACTGATTTTTGCGATCTGTATGGGACGTTCGTTTCTGAAATTAATGAAATTATACATAATATTCCACGCTTGGCGAAAATTGGATTTTTTTCGAAACTCAGAATGTCTCCTTATAGTGCCATTGGGGCTTATTATTAAAAAATTGAACCTCCGCCCATTGAAAAATGAGTGGGATACCACCTTCATACTTCGCCAACTCAAGATTTTGTTTTCCTAAACATGTATGTGGCATAAAAACGCTCCCACCCCAAGACGAAAATATCCGCCCTTCCCAATATAGATACCAGGCTACGCGTTTGGTGAATGGTGCGAAAAAGGTAATATAAGGTGGTTACCGAGGGGCACGTTGTTATTTACTGAAGATTTAGGTCCGTTGACATAATGATCTTTTGCAGTCGAATGGACAAGGACCAGAAATGACTTGCATGTTGACCTTTAGAAGTCGAAATGACACGGAACCGAAATGATCTGGGGACCGAAATGATCAGGTACGAAGTGACTAAGGCCAAAATGTTGTCAGGGTCGAAGTGACCAGAGACCGATTTGACCTGGGGCCGAGTGGCCATATATAAAAAGGTCCCCCTCTTTCATTTCCTGACAAGTCGTCCTTTGAGTGAAACAAGGCGCCATATGCACTGCACTTATCCAACATCGGGGAATACAGTCGACGTGGAAACACATAGAATAAATAGGTACTAGGGTCGGTAATCAGTTTAAACCACGAGTTGGATAAGGGTTTTAACCACTCGGCTTGCCGAGTGGTTAAAACCCTTATCCTACGAGTGGTTTCAATCTGATTACCGGTCCTATAATACCTATTTGTTTTATTTATACCATGCTCTTAAAAAATAATCGTCTTTGTGACTTAAAATGGAGAAAAAAAGACACTTTCGATCGTAGACACATGGGTTTGCTTTGTTTATATCTGTGCCGGTGGGCAGTACTACCGGCTGCACGTGAATGCCTGATTGACAGTTAGACACATCGTCAAAGTTGACTGAATTTACCTTGTTTTTTCAGTCAAATTATTATTAATATTCTTAAATTTTATTTTAAATATTTAATTGTAGTTATTTTAAACTTAATAAGTCGTAGCGCGTGGTAGATAGTACGGCAAAACGTCGTATTGTTTGATGGAACATCACGAATTGAATTGAATTGACTACTGTATTTCGCAGCATAATAATATAATAGTATACACGTATTAACCCTTTACCCAACGAATCGCCCGCATTCGCCCACGTAATATGCAAATTCAGCAGCTGAAAAAATAGTATTTTTCGAAAGATTTCAACAAAACCATATCATGTGACCCCTCTTTGGAACGATCTCGTCGAGCTCGTTCCAAAGAGGGGTCACATGATATGGTTTTGTTGAATTTTTTGGAAAAATTTTAAAAAATGATATTTAAAATAATAAATTTTGGAATCGTCTGCGTTGGGTAAAGGGTTAAACAAAATTAACTCTATTATACTGCGGGAGACAGCATAGTCACAAGGACTGTCTTCCTGCCGTCCCCTTGAAGTGTGAATGTATCGAAGTTGGCAAATTGCATCATGTCAAAGGTCAATTTGGATGAATTTCCTACTTTTGGTGTAATTTTTTTTTAACCGGAATAGAAGCTTTACACCGGTAGTGGGGTTAAAAGCTAAAATTTAACACTAGGCTTTTCACAGGTAGTAACATAGGCGAGCATGGTATAAAGTTTTTCAAACGGCTAGCTTCGAGATATCTACAGGGTTTAAACTATATATATGTTAATATAAAAATGAAAGTAGGCTATTTTGTGCGTTGTTACGTAATTCAAATTAATATGATTATTTTTTTTCTCACCTATTGGTATATGAATATGAGTCTTTCAACGAGATTATCTGAGAAACGAGATTATGAGAGAAACAGTGTACAGGTCATCGGAAAATTTCCTGGTGGGTCTTCTCTCTTGGAGTTCCCCTGGGTCCCATCGAGATAACCTCCATTGAAATAATCTGTTTTAAACACACTTCTCGGTGAGTTGATCAATGGCATTGATGCAACCATTTTGAGTCGCTTTGGTCCCGATTTTTTTTTCTTTCAACGGGGCTAATCCATCGTCAGCCCCATGGGTTTGGCGGCATTGAAATCCTCGATTGATAACGAATGTCGAATAAGGAACTCGGATTAAGTAACGGTTGTCACATCCCTTACTGTTTTGGAGTACAATCGAAAAACAGAGGCAGCGTCCCTCAATGAGGTGGTTGCAGCACCGTCTCACAGGCAACCACAATTCAACTCTTCTTGGACAAACTCACACGCAGGCCCACCTTTTAAGTAATAGAAGAGAGGTTTATCAGGCTTCGTCATCGGCATACTATGCCACTAGACCTAGACTTGGAGAGACCACACGACGGCGATTCCTTCAAATTCACCGGGCTGGTAAGGATATCATGGATCCACATGAGGGGGAGTTTTTGCTGAAGTCCTTTGGAAAACCCAACGCCGAAGATGCAGTGTTTTGTGCCACCGTTAACCTCTATGACATCAAATGGTTTCTTCCCAGACATTCTGGTTACCCCCAGTTAAGGGCTGAGATAAGCGCCGGTTAATATAACAACATAAGTCGTATTTTAACCCTTTGGACCCTCGTTCCTGGAATGGTATCGCCTTTATTACAGTAAGATGGATGGTTCAGTCCAATATCAATATACAGGGAGGATAAAATAATAACTGCAGTCTGCAGCCAATCGTACCATAATAAGCACCTGCTGTTCCAAAGACATCATGCCGGACAGAGATACACTGCGTGCAGAGGTGATGGGCGGTGGACAAAAGTCGAATCCCAAATCTCCGGACTTTTGCTGATGCACCTTTTCCGGTGCAAAATATCGGCTCCATCCAACTGGATCCTGCCAGGGGAAAACAAACTGCAAATTGTTTTCAGTAAACCACAAAATTCGCATCATTTCTACATGTACGTATTAGGCCAGAAAAAATTAAATAATTGATTCTCAGACATTTTTTTTAAACGAATGAGGGAGGGCGGTTTTTATTTTTTATTCCTTATGGAATGGTCGTCGATGTCTAAAATCCAATTATGAGAGCCTAAAATTAAATCTAGAGCTTCCATGTAGATTTCGCTGATAGGTTTTTTTTGCAACAGCGACCACACAAAATCAATATAGAACAACTAAAATGCTGACATTGTTGTGCACGAGGCTGAAATGTCACGGAGGACAGTGTTTGACAGCTATTTTGTTTCTTTAATGTGGGACATTCCCTATTGGAATCGCGGACGGAACCTTCATTTGGATGTCCACTCACGTACATAATATGCCTTAGTTTAACCCTTTACCAACGAATCGGCCGCATCCGTCCGCGTAATATGCAAATTCAGCAGTTGAAAAAATATTATTTTTCAAAAAAATTCAACAAAACCAAATCATGTGACCCCTCGTTGGAACGAGCTCGTTCCAACGAGGGATCACATGATATGGTTTTGTTGAAAATAATAAATTTTGATATCGTCTGCGTTGGGTAAAGGGCTAAATCCAACATCACACATTTTCTGGATACCAGTTGCACGTAAACAGTGTGTTACGTATGTTGTGCTACAATGCCGACATTTTGCATTTCGTGAAATGTCAGGCATAAATTTTAAGAACTGATATTCTTTTACAAATTACACACTCTTGTCACTGAACCACATACATTCAGTTGATGGTATATTTATTTATTTATTGGAGTTTAAGGTCACATACTTATACACAATGGCTAATCGTGATCGTGACAGTTTTACGGATGGAGGAAGCCGGAGTACCCGGAGAGAACCACCGAGCATCGACGAGCAACTGTCAGCTCCTCAACATTCTAACTCTGTCCAAGCTCCGCCCAAGCAGGGTTACAGCAGTTGAAGACATGTGCACCATCGACGTGCAGTACGCCTTAGCACTCGGCGTCATCGAACTCCCATGTAGACAATCGGGATAAAGTGCCTTGCCCAAGGACACAACTCGGGTCGTCCCGGACGGGGATCGAACTCGGGACCTCCAAATGCCACTATTAGGAAACATACCCAGGTTCGAAAAAATCATGTAACTCGTCATTGAACCAACTCGACGAGCTTCTTCCAATAAAGGGTGACATGATATGGTTTTACTGAAATTTTTTATTTTTTCCACTGCTCACTTTGTGAATTACGTGGGCAGATGTGGTAAATTCGTTAGGTAAAGGGTTAAAAGAATGCCTGGAGATTTGTAACACACAAGCACAGTGACAATACAGTGAGAAGGCGAGTTTGAGAACGAATTGTGTTTGGGCCGAAATGACTAGGGCCGAATGACTTGAAGGAGGGTAACCTGTATTCGTTTTTATATTATCACGTCATTATTTGACCCCTGCCTCAATCGATTGTCGATAATATCGGATTGTATTTCGTTTGACGATGAGAGAAAAGCTATTACTTGTGAGAGGCCCTCACTGTTTGTGAAGACAATATTTCGGCTATATCCCTTCCCCATATGGTCCGCCAGGTTCGATCCAAACCTATTTTGTCGAATACCAGGACATCTCTAAAATAGATTTCTATTTATTATCATGAAATTATTCTAGCTATACTATGTGAAATCTAAATTGGCGGCGACTTTTCAACTCTACCCTCCCACCCCTCCCCCCTCCCCAGCCATGTTCAATTTCCCCACGTCACATGATCCCAATTTAAATCACTGGACATTTTTTCATGGTAGAGTTTTTTTGCTGATGTGTTGACGCACATAATGATGTCATTTTCGACACTTCAGACCACAACAGCCTTCAAAATATGCCTAGATATACAAGGAGAAAAATTTACCGAAATGTTTCAAGAAACTTTCACGTAGAATTCCGTAACATAAAAGAATTCTGGACAACTTTATCTCAAACTAATTTCTTATTAGGCTAAAAGAAAATTAATCTTTTGAATCTCAGGCACCGGCACATTCGTTTTTTCGGACCGCGTTCGTCATTTTTATTTCTGAGGCAAAATTCAAAATGCACAAAACTACCATGTGATTTTAGTGGTATCACATCACGATTTCCGATGCGTTTTGTCGTATACATTGATATAGTATTGTTATTCTCCTCGCGAAATGCGACACGATTCTCATATATATACAAAATAAATATTTATTTAACTGGTTGAGGACAAGATTATATTTGGTGGTCTGAATTTGTTCATCAAAAATTGTTCTATCACAAATTATTGAAGAGTGCCAACAGGCACTCTCCAATAATTTGCAATAGAACAAATTTGTATAGAAAAACTATTACTTACGTTTAACTGAATATGAAACATCGGTAGGTTCCTGCGAATATTCGAGATTCGATTCGATATCGATACCATACGTATGCTTCGAGATCGATCCCGAATCAGTCTCAGGATTCGATTTTTTCGAATTTCTCGTACTAACTTCAATTTGTTACATTTCCAACAAAAATAGGATAAAACTGTCACTAGAAAATTCATTCATGTAGGCTCAATTCCTATTTATTTGAGTAATTGTTAGGTCAGATGTGAATTTGGTCCAGAACATTATCCATAGTTTTGGTTTTTGAAGGCTTAACTTGTTACTATTCACGTTCTTAAGAACGTGAATAGTAACAAGTTAGGCCTTCAAAAACTAAAACTATGGACAATAGGCCTAGCTGTTTCAGCGACGGTGCTACAGAGAATGTTTAGTTATTGGTGTTTAAGGTGTTCACTCCGTCGCGTAAGGGTCATCACAGTGTTCCGTAACTGCCGTTTGATGCAATATGAAATAACTTGTCTTTTAAGATTCGATTCGGGATTCGATTCGATGTCGATATCAGAGACACAATTCGATTCGAGATTCGATTCGAAAAGAAATTTGTGATTCGCAGATCCCTAAACATCGGTAAAGAAATTGTTACTTTTGCACTGGTACCCTCATTTTATTGAAAGGCCTGATTGTGGCTTCTAGCACTCGATAAGTTAAAAACTAATTATTTTTTATCGTAATAGTACAAGACAATAATAATGATGGAAGGGTCCAACGATAGTAGTCCTAATTGAGCAAGACAATAATAGTAATTTTAGGGTCCAACTGTATTAGTCATAGGCCTAAATAGTATAGCAGGAGAATGCCGTGTCCTATTGCCTGGACTTTTGCCGATGCAGCTAGTGTTAAATTCCCACAGGAACCGGACTTTTGCCGGTGCAAAATGTCGGCACCATCCAGCTAGATCCGACAAGTGGTGTACGTACTGTATATATATAATATGCTATGGTATGTATAGTGATATATATACACCCTGGGATTTGGGTATATATTATGGGTATGTGATGGAAAATTGAAGGGGAAGGGGAGTTTTCTTGAAAGTTTTTTACCGATATACAGTTGTCGTTGCTATTGATGTCGTGACGTCATGATGCGCATGCGACAATACAGACATGCTGTCCACTGTGGTTGTCCACGATACAATCTGACAGAACGTTGTTCAGTGGGTGTCGGACTTCTCGTATGGTGTGGCGGTGATATGGTAGTAGTAGTATATATCCATGTTGGTATACTATTAGCCCTTGGGCCTTCATATTATCCTATGTCTGCTATGGCTTGGTCAAGCAGTATTGTTGATATGGGGGTTATGTATGGTCGTCCAGTGCAGTATTGCAAGATAGTCCTTGGTGGTTAAGATTGGCAGTATATGATGAATGGTCTGTTGGTCTAATACCCCCTTAATACTATTAACCTACCGAATCATTTGTATTATCTTATGGCTGGTATTGGTAGTTCGTAATGCTAGGTCAGGCAGTATTATAATCGTTTGTTTAGAATGGGGGCATTCGATGCACTGTATAAACTCACGTAAGTCCCCTGTTAGTCCTCGGTATTATTAACCAGCCGATTGCTTTGTATTACTATGACTGATATAGGTAGTACGTTATGGCAGGTCAAGTGGTATTGCGGGATGGGGTGGGGGTATTGCCTTGTAGTAGAGAAGAGCAGGATAGCAGGTAATGCCTGGTAGTTTAGAACGGTAGTATAGAATGCACCGTATATACCCTTGTAGGCCCACTGTTAGTGCTTGGTACTATTAACCAACCGATTGCTTCGTTTTATTATATGGCTGCTACAGGTAGTACGTTATGGTAAGTCAAGTTTTATTATGGGGTGGGGGTAATGCTTAGAAGTTTAGAACGGTAGAACAGCATAGACTGTATATACCCCTGTAGGTCTCTTGTTAGCCCTTGGTACTACTAATCCAGGAGATGCTACATTTGATCCAGCGGTAATGGTAGGGTCCAACATTAGTAATTGCAATAGTACAAGACAATAATAGTAATGGTTGCGTCCAACAGTAGTAGTCGTAACAGTACAAGACAATAATAGTAATGGTAGGGTCCAACAGTAGTAGTCGTAACAGTACAAGACAATAATAGTAATGGTAGGGTCCAAAAGTAGTAGTCACAATAGTACAAGACATTAATAGTAATGGTAGGGTCCAGCATTAGTAATTGTAATAGTACAAGACAATAAAAGTAATGGTAGAGTCCAACAGTAGTAGTCGTAATAGTACAAGACAATAATAGTAATGGTAGAGTCCAACAGTAGTAGTCGTAATAGTACAAGACAATACTAGTAATGTTAGGGTCCAACAGTAGTAGTCGTAATAGTACAAGACAATAATAGTAATGGTAGGGTCCAAAAGTAGTAGTCACAATAGTACAAGACAATAATAGTAATGGTAGGGCCCAACATTAGTAGTCGTAATAGTACAAGACAATAATAGTAATGGTAGGGTCCAACAGTAGTAGTCGTAATAGTACAAGACAATAATAGTAATGGTAGGGTCCAACAGTAGTAGTCGTAATAGTACAAGACAATAATAGTAATGGTAGAGTCCAACAGTAGTAGTCGTAATAGTACAAGACAATAATAGTAATGGTAGAGTCCAACAGTAGTAGTCGTAATAGTACAAGTCAATACTAGTAATGTTAGGGTCCAACAGCAGTAGTCGTAATAGTACAAGACAATAATGGTAATGGTAGGGCCCAACCGCAGTAGCCTTAATAGTACAAGACAATAATAGTAATGGTAGGGTCCAACAGTAGTAGTCGGTATAGTACAAGACAATAATAGTAATGGAAGAGTCCAACAGTAGTAGTCGTAATAGTACAAGACAATAATAGTAATGGTAGGGTCCAACAGTAGTAGTCTTAATAGTACAATCAATAATAGTAATGGTAGAGTCCAACAGTAGTAGTCTTAATAGTACAAGACAACAATAGTAATGGTTGGGTCCAACAGTAGTAGTCTTAATAGTACAAGACAATAATAGTAATGGTAGGGTCCAACAGTAGTAGCCGTAATAGTACAAGACAATAGTAGTAATGGTAGCGTCCAACAGTAGTAATCGTAATAGTACAAGACAATAATAGTAATGGTAGGGTCCAACGTTAGTAATAATACAAGACAATAATAGTAATGGTTGGGTCCAAAAGTAGTAGCCATAATAGTAGAAGACAATAATAGTAATGGTAGGGTCCACCAGTAGTAGTCTTAATAGTACAAGGCATTAATGGCAATGGTAGGGTCCAACAGTAGCAATCGTTAGTACAAGACAATAATAGTAATGGTAGGGTCCAACATTAGCAGTCTTAATAGTACAAGACATTAATAGTAATGGTAGGGTCCAATAGTAGTAGTAGTTGTAATAGTACAAGACAATAATAGTAATGGTTGGGTCCAACATTAGTAGTCTTAATAGTACAAGACATTAATAGTAACGATAGTGTCCAACAGGAGTAGTCTTAATAGTAAATATAATAATAGTAATGGTAGGGTCCAACAGTAGTAGCCTTAATAGTACAAGGCAATAATAGTAATGGTTGGGTCCAACAGCAATAGTCGTAATAGTACAAGACAATAATAGTAATGGTTGGGTCCAACATTAGTAATTGTAATAGTACAAGACAATTATAGTAATGGTTGGGTCCAACAGTAGTAGTCATAATAGTACAAGACAATAATAGTAATGGTTAATGGTAGGGTCCACCAGTAGTAATCTTAATAGTACAAGACATTAATAGTAATGGTAGGGTCCAACAGTAGTGGTCGTAATAGTACAAGACAATAATAGTAATGGTAGGGTCCAACAGTAGTAGTCGTAATAGTACAAGACAATAATAGTAATGGTAGGGTCCAACAGTAGTAGTCGTAATAGTACAAGACGATAATAGTAATGGTAGGGTCCAACAGTAGTAGTCGTAATAGTACAAGACAATAATAGTAATGGTAGGGTCCAACAGTAGTAGTCGTAATAGTACAAGACAATAATAGTAATGGTAGGGTCCAACAGTAGTAGTCGTAATAGTACAAGACAATAATAGTAATGGGAGGGTCCAACAGTAGTAGTCGTAATAGTACAAGACAATTATAGTAATGGTAGGGTCCGAAAGCAGAGGTCATAATAGTACAAGACAATAATAGCAATGGTAGGGTCCAAAAATAGTAGTCACAATAGTACAAGACAATAATAGTAATGGCAGGGCCCAACATTAGTAGTCGTAATAGTATAAGACAATAATAGTAATGGTAGGGTTCAAAAAGTGGTAGTCACAATAGTACAAGACATTAATAGTAATGGTAGGGTCCAACATTAGTTATTGTAATAGTACAAGAGAATAATAGTAATGGTAGGGTCCATCAGTAGTAGTCGGTATAGTACAAGACAATAATAGTAATGGTAGGTCCAACAGTAATAGTCGTAATAGTACAAGACAATAATAGTAATGGTAGGATCCAACAGTAGTAGTCGTAATAGTACAAGACAGAAATAGTAATGGTAGGGTCCAACAGTAGTTGTCGTAATAGTACAAGACAGAAATAGTAATGGTAGAGTCCAAAAGTAGTAGTCACAAAAGTACAAGACATTAATAGTAATGGTAGGGTCCAACATTAGTAATTGTAATAGGACAAGAGAATAATAGTAATGGTAGGGTCCATCAGTAGTAGTCGGTATAGTACAAGACAATAATAGTAATGGTAGGTCCAACAGTAATAGTCGTAATAGTACAAGACAATAATAGTAATGGTAGGATCCAACAGTAGTAGTCGTAATAGTACAAGACAATAATAGTAATGGTAGAGTCCAGCAGTAGTAGTCTTAATAGTACAAGGCAATAATAGTAATGGTTGGGTCCAACAGTGGTAGTCATAACAGTACAAGACAATAATAGTAATGGTAGAGTCCAACAGTAGTAGTCGTAATAGTACAAGATAATAATAGTAATGGTAACGTCCAACAGTAGTAGTCGTAATAGTACAAGACAATAATAGTAATGGTAGGGTCCAAAAAGTAGTTGTCACAACAGTACAAGACGTTAATAGTAATGGTAGGGTCCAACATTAGTAATTGTAATAGTACAAGACAATAATAGTAATGGTTGCGTCCAACAGTAGTAGTCCTAATAGTACAAGACAATCATAGTAATGGTAGGGTCCAACATTAGTAATTGTAATAGTACAAGACAATTATGGTAATGGTAGAGTCCAACAGTAGTAGTCGTAATAGTACAAGTCAATACTAGTAATGTTAGGGTCCAACAGTAGTAGTCGTAATAGTACAAGACAATAATAGTAATGTTACGGTCCAGCAGTAGTAGTCGTAATAGTACAAGACAATAATAGTAATGGGAGGGTCCAACAGTAGTAGTCGTAATAGTACTAGACAATAATAGTAATGGTAGAGTCCAACAGTAGTAGTCCTAACGGTACAAGTCAATAATAGTAACGGTAGGGTCCAACAGTAGTAGTCATGATGACAATAATAGTAATGGTAGGCTCCAACAGTAGTACTCGTAAACACAATAATAGTAATGGTAGGACCCAACAGTAGTAGTCGTAATAGTACAAGATCGCCTTTTATTACTTTCCAAAGTGTGATTTACTGGAATTTCCGGGTTTGATTATAAACGATAACATCGCAAGTGAATTATGCAATCAACAATTGGGTCATGCATCCGTGCGCGCAAACGAAGACGCTTTGCCGATGGTGTAATGGGGACTCCATTGTTTTTTGTTTATTTGATCCTTTACCTAAAATGAAAAGCAGACGACACTTGCAAACAAATTCTTGAGTAACTATTATTTTAATTTTTTGTCTCAAAAACATAGGTTATGACACCTGATTGGAACGAGCTCGATGAGCTCGTTCCAATGAAGGGTCATAACCTATGTTTTAGAGACAAAAAAATTGGCGATTTTTGAGAATAGCGCTGGCGGGTTTTGGTCGTTACGTTAGGTAAAGGGTTAAATAATATAATTATCGTTAATAATGAAAAGTAATAAACAGAGTAATTGCTTGACTGGACTGGTTACGTGAAATAATTCATTCGATGGGAGGGACTATATTGTAAAACACTCGTGCGCATTCGCGTACTCGTGTTTGTACAACGTCCCTCACCTCTCACGAATTAGTTCACGTAACCAGTCCAGTCAAGCGATTACTGTATATGTCATATATACTAGAGGAAAACATAACAGCTAGTAAAATATCTTCGAGGTCGGAGCATTAACCAGTTACCCAGAATGCAATGCTACAAATTTCTGTTGTTGCTACAGATTTATAGATTGAGAACAAATTTCCTTTGCTGTAAGGAGAACCCCCATAGCCCATTGCGCTTCATACCTTCAGAAAATCTTCATGTGAAAGTTTCGTGATCGTCCCGTGTTTCTTCATTTTCGACGTCCAAACAAAAATGCGGAGATCTACCCCCGAAACCACCAGAAGCTTTCATTCGATGATTGCTCATTGCATTCAGATACCATGGACATCTGTCCGGTTTCCTAAACCGTTTTCCAAACCCGCGTTCCTAACCAGCGTCCCTAACCAGCGTCCCTAACCTTCGTTCCTAACCAGCGTTCCTAACCCCGCGTTCCTAACCAGTGTTCCTAATTTGCGTTCCTAACCCGCGTCCCTAACCTGCATGCATAACCCACGTCCCTAACCCGCGTCCCTACTCGCATCCCTACCCCGAGCAGAGGTTTGCGGTATATGAATGAAATGCTATGATCCTAAAAGGCCTTTTTTGATTTTTTCACACTTGTCCCCTATTTGCACCCCCACACCCGAAATATTTTCTAGCGCCCTAACTGATATTGCTGTTGCCCTTTCGTGTCTATCACCGAATAACAGCAGCGCCTTCGCAAAGATGGCATATTTCGGGTGTGTGTTTGGGGGGAGGGGGTGGTATGTCCGATTTATCTCGGCTGTCATGGCTCGACTGATACAACATGTCAATTATATCAACAAGACATACCTTGGTCGAGGACATACCTTGATGATGAAGTTAGAATATTAGTCAGTTGGGATTATAGTTAAACTAAAGATATATTGAAAATTTATTTATGATTAGGTACAGTAAAGATCACAACTTTAAGGTAAGAGACGAAATAGATTAATTGAGTCAATGTTAGAACTTGAAGTTTACTTTTCAAAGTATGATTTTGGTATAGGGTAATATGTAGGAATTAAACACGAACATGTTGATACAATAGTCAAACTTTGTAAGTATATACGAATAGCTGCATCTACTTTATAATCATGAGCATAAGTGTCATGGCGTCCATTTAAGGGTGGTTGTTTATATATTTCAGAAGTACCAGTTTGAACTATGGTTACGGGTCGAATGATCAGAACATGTAACCTGGGTTTTACTGATAAACCATGCTATCATAAAAAGCCCGACATTAACCCTTTTAAAGGCTTTACCTAACATGAAAAGCAGGCGACACTTGCAAAAAAAATTCTTCAATAACTAATTTTTTTCATGTTTTGTCTCAAAAACATAGGTTATGACCCCTCGTTGGAACGAGCTCGACGAGCTCGTTCCAACGAGGGGTCATAACCTATGTTTTGAGACAAAAAATGAAAAAAATAATAAAAAATAATTTAAGAGTTTTGAGAATAGCGCTGGCCGGTTTTGGCCGTTTCGTTGGGTAAAGGGTTAAATGAAAAACCATGACATTCCTCCACATACCGTGGTGATGAAGTTAGAATATTAGTAAGACGGAATTATATACACCTGGAATTTAATTAAGCACTCCCTGTTTTTTCGCAGTGGTGTTAATAGAAACTGTTATTACTTTCATGCTATCTTTCAGATGGTCAAAAGTGGTTGTTTACGGAAAGAATGGTCTATTGACAAATGAAAGACAATACAATGACGAAAATATGCAGTATTTCAATGGCGTTAAATACACCTATCTATCACTAATGGTTTGATGGGAAAATCTCGACAAGCCTGGTGCTTGGAACAATGCCGGAAATTACTGACAAAAAATGTAACATATGATCGCCGGAACACAATAGCAATGTCTGACGTCAGTAACGAGTGTATCCACCACGTGCCTAGTTGACAGTCTGAACCCCCCTCCTAATGCTACCAGTGAGCCTTATGATACGGCCCAGAGGCAACTGCTACCATTCAAGCAATGCAGCTTCCAAATCGGCCAGAAAGTCCCAGATGTGTTCTAAGGGATTCAAATGGGGCTCACTGCAGGCCAAGGTAGTGTTGTAAAAGCGTTGTTCTGAAGGAATGATTTCACAGCATGGGGACGATGTGGCCTTGCGTTGTCGTCCATGAATACAGGGCGAGTAGTTGTACAGAAGTTCTGTATAAAAAAACTGATTGCACTATTTTCGGTATAAAATGGCTGCCGGTGGCCATCTTGAATTTCGGACCGCACACAAAAACACTCGTTCTCCTCCCGCGGTGATAACAAAGGTACCCAAGAAGTTTCGTAAAGATCGGTTCATAAATACGGCCTCCAGCTCGAGCCGTATTGAATTGTTGGCGGACAGGCAGACGTTCGTCCGGACAGACGGACGACGGGCCATGACAAAACCTCAAATGTGTCTACGTCAATCTTGAGCTAAAAAAACATGTCCGTGTACATCTCCATTCCGGTTAAGCCTAACTTTCCTTTGACCATTCTTAGTAGTTCTTGGGGATCAATTGATAAGCCCATTGAGTCCAAAAAATCCCATAAATTTCATCCGTTCTATCTTATGTTCTTAGTGTTACATTTTCTCCCTTCTTTACTCACTCGTCCTGTGCACGAGTCAATAACAGAGCCGGGGAGATGATGAGATGATGAATACAAGTTGCCACTGATGTAATGAAGGAATGTGAGTGTCCTGTGGAGATGCTTAACCATTTGAACCCTCGTTTCCTGGAATAGTATCGCCTTTGTGAACACTTACAGTGAGATGGGTCAGTCCAATATCAATATACCGTGATGATAAAATAATAACTGCAGTCTGCAGCCATCTGGCTGCAGACTGCAGTTATTATTTTATCATCAATGCCTCGTGTATACACCTGTTTAGCCTTACAACATCACACGCCTAAAAATTAACCAATAATGTAATTTTAAGCCTCATTGAACTGTCAAAGTTGTTTTCCTTAGTAAAAAAAACAATTATATATTTAGAAGAGTTTTAGAAGAGTTTAACCCTTAGGGTCCTACCTTCAATTTTTGATGTGTTTCTTGTCCTACATGCACATCATATGTTCTGACATAACGCTTTTGGTGATATTGCTGATCAGGGATCAAGCTTGTAAGTAGCCAGTGTGAATTTGACTACCAAAATTCAGATTTGGCGCCTAAATCTTTAATATAATCTTCTAAGTTGACTTGCAACCGTAAAACCCCGGTTCGTCCATTGGTTACTTTCGGCAGCCAAGACTTGACTTGAAACTATTGTGAAAATGAATGCTTACTGTGGAGTAATATAATTATTTTTCAATCATTTGAGAAACAACTTTAATTGTGCCTAAAGAAGATCAGTTAACTGGTAGATTGCTTGATGCCGATATGAAGCTGCATCTTCTTAAAGGCTTCATGTTCTGTGCATGTACTTCATGTTATCTTTGAAGTGAAATTATAGTATCTGTGTGGATTTACCGTGTTACAACTTATGGGAGAGTGTATAGGCGCTCTCCCCAAATGAAGTACTTTACGGTTGAGAAGTAAATCTGTCTTCTACATTTCAAAAGTAAGCTCCAAGTCTGGCTTGTATTTTTAAATGCTCAGGTCGTCCCTGTTGCTGATGGAAGTACCTTGGCTGTGGTTTGTAGTGAAGTCTTGGTTGTCTGTATAGGTAGCCTAGACTTCACCAGACATCACTCCTAAGTCAAGGTGTTACCTTATTAATTATGAGGGGATAAAATAAGTAAAATTATTCACGCCTTTAAGAAGACTTTCAAGATCTCTGGCAAGATCATATGAACATATTGCCAGAATCAAATTTCATTCTCTTTGTTTTCTTTGCGATAATCATTTGAGACAAATCGATTCTGATATTCTTATTAAAGGATGAATTTTGAGCTCTGAAAAAGCAGTTACTCATTAACAGTTCGGTTAAAATTTAAGCAATACATCTTCCCCCGAGTTCCAATGTGTTCTATGTGCCCGTAGGCACATAGAACACATTGAAACTAAGGGGACGACATGTAAATTGGCAAAAGGTATAGCTAATGGGTTAGTCTACAGTGATTTTCATAGATTTTGAACCAAACGTTTGACATTGACATATGCAAAAGCCTTAAGAATATACTGAATTGGAGGAACTTTGAGAGTGAGGAAGCTTTATGCTGACAAAACGCTATGTAAGAAGTATGTAATTGATTCACCAGTTCTAGGTAGCATCTGGAGTGGAACTGTACGATAGAATATTTTCCAACATGCAACATTATCAACAGTATTATACAACCACTGCTTCCTTCTTCAGGCAGATCTGAACAGCAATATGCATACGTCCCCAAGAACGAAGAAGATGAAATGTTTCTTTTCATGTATCACATCGCTTCCAAAGTTTCTTCCTACAACACAGTGCCACAATGGGTTGTACATTTTGTCAAACGCCTTTCTGATGTAAGCAGCAATGTCTTTTTCAGTGCTGTACTTCTCTAAGGCTTGGGTAGCGCAGTCCACTGCAACCTGTTGCATGTCTTCTGACATGTCAGCGTTCTTGATTACAGCTTTGCGCTCAGTCATATTTGATTCTGAAAGAGGAAAATGAAATCTGTTTGTGTCGTGTTTGCACCATATTGGGCTCTTATAGAACCATTTGGCAAATCGGGATTTACCAAAAGAGTTGGAGAAGAAAGTAGATGAGTTAGGTGGCTTTCTAAAGCCAGCTCTTCCCACCCCACACATTGTTTTTCTGTTTTTCGACAGATTAGCGTGGGATGGGCCAACCAAACGGTTAAATGCTTTATTTGAGCATTACAAGATAAATTTAAACCAGTTGAAGTCCAAGATAACTTTGGCTATGCGATCACCCCATGGACTCGAAAATATAGACTTCAACAGCTTTTCGGCGCGTGCCTTGATCTGGGCTCAAAGCCAACCCGTAGAGGGCTTCACTGGGTCAGTAAAGCAAACCACTCCCTGACTGATTAAAATTTAATGAAAGCCAATCAATAGGGCGTCATCTAATTTGTTTGGACGACACAAACTGAGTTGTGAAAAACAAACTTAGGACATCTCAGATTGAAAAGAATTATCCAGATGAGTGACATTTGTCAGCTTTTCATCGAGTTTAATTATGGACTGAGCTGTGAAAAACACCCCAGCCCACATATGGATATATACCAGGCATGCCCTCCCAAAGTTGAATTCCAACCGCGTGCATACCCCCTTAGACCCCATTTGAGGCAATAGGAAAGATACGCCTGTGTGATCCAGGTGAAATAAAATAAGATTAACCGGGTCGCAAGGGATTTGTAAATCCCACATCGTCCCTGCGCGACTTCGGCGCGCTAAAACCTTTCATTCATTAAAGTTGAATGACACAATAGAGGGTTTGCGGTCAGAGCTTGAAGCCCAGAAGCGGCAGGCAGATAAAGAAAAGGCTCAATTGAGAAGGGAATTGGAAAAGGCAATTCTGAAAGCCAAACCAGATAAGGAGGACCATGCTCCTCCAGTTCCTGATTTACCATGTATTGACGCCGCTACAGAAATGAGAAGACCTGCATCCGCCGGCTCACTGGCGGGGATATCTGAAATAGATTAACATCTAATTACTCCCAGCGAGGATAACTGCCTTCCATAGTAGAAGAAGCTACCAACACGGTCGCAGCTTCCCCGGCTGAGGCGGTTGAAATTCGATTGGATAAAAATTCAGCTAAAATCCCCAAATCGCAGCGACAGAAAAAATCACCAAACCAAAATCGGACGAAAAGGAAACTCTCCAATGAGTTCCGTGAAAATGATGAAACCGAGGACGTCGAAGACAAAAATGATTTCTGTATGACTATTGATCGGCATGTCAAGAAGACAAAAACTATCAAGCAAAATTCACTGAGCACCGCTACTGAAAAGGACTCGGTGGTCACACCAAGAAATGGGGTCTCTGTTAGCGCAACATAGTCTACATCACCGGAAATAGTGAATGTGACTGCGACAGCTAGCCCAACCGATAGCGCGACGTACGCCGATAAAGTAAAAGCCAAAACGCCCCCTAAGGTGACCAATAAAACCAACAAGACACAGGTCCACCCGCAACCAAACCCCTGTGCGTCCACCCGAAAACGAAAAAACCTCGATTGATAAAGCCCTTCCAGGATGCGTGTGGGAGAGACTAATCTCCAAAGCCACGGGCAACCATACTTGGGAAAATAAAAGTAAAATGCCCCATCAGAGCAACGAAATTAAATCTGATAAGCAAAGGGGTAATTATCAACGGCAAAGAATACGAAACCGAGGAATATCGTGTTCTTCCGCAACCCGTTCAGTGTCACAAGTGTCAGCAATTTGGGCACTTGTCACACAAATGCAACGGGGAGCAACGATGTATGAAATACGGTGACAAACACATCGCGAAGGCATGCAGTGCTAAAACTCTCAAATGCCCCAATTGCGGTGGTCAACACCCCAGCAACTACCGGGGTGTAGCCACTTCAAAAAAGTTAAAACAAACATCCAGCTCAAAGCTCTAAATGTAAGTAATGTCGAGAACTCATCTTCCCCTTATTCCATGTGTTCTCTAATGGCTGGCTCTATTTTCAGCATAATGAAGAAACACTTGGACACCAGTCTTTCAGACGTTTGCAAAGAGATTAGTAAAACAGCCTCTAAGTTATATAATACTCAAATATCTCACACGCTATTAGAAGCGGCCGTCAACAGAATATAATTATGTAATAATATTACAAATAGTAATTAAACTTAAATAAACTTAGTACAGTTATTCCTAAACCATTCATGGATACACTAAAATAGTCCAGTGGAACGCTCGAAGCGTTAACCAAAAAAATTTGCAAATGTCACATTATTTCAAAAAGGAGGACGTAATTGGAATTAGCGAAACATGGCTTAAACCAAACAAAAAAAATCTCGTTATGTGGATTTGATATTATTAGAAGAGATCGCCCCGTCCAAAAAGGTGACTGTGTCGGTCTGCTAATAAGACAGGAGATTAAATACAAATCAATACCATGCGACCACATCAATGCTGAAGTGATTGCAGCTGAAATTGAACTTGACCACAAACACGTGGCCATCATATCATATTATAACAAGCCGCAAGCAACAGTAGACAGTAAAGTATTTGAATTTTTTACCAAAAAGTACAAGCACTGCATATTCTTGGGTGATTTCAATTCCAAACAACAGGTATTCGGTTGTCATAAGACTGAGCCTAATGGTGACGCCCTTTTCCACATCAATGAAGTACTCGATTTATTCGTGGTAAATAACGATCAAGACGTAACATACATAAGCAACAACCCACTCCATCAATCAGATATCCTAGACTTCATTATCAGCAGCAAATCACTAACCAGCCAAATGCAAGACATATTTGTTGGGGATAATGAGCTAGGCAGTGATCACCTGTCGGTTCACGCCACTTTGAAATGTAATACTGGTCCCGCAAGGTATCCCCCCGTGAATAGGAGGAACCTATCAGAAATTGACTGGAACCTCTTCAGAAACATTATCGAAGTAAAAATAAAGGCAAATGACCCCTTAAATGCTCATGAACTAGAAAAAGCCTGCGCCCATCTTAATGAGGTTATCAACAGTACACTAGATGAAATTTGTCCCAAGCAAACAGTAAAGACGCGGATTAACAGAATAACCCAAACAACTCTTCAAATAATCAAACAAAAAAGAAAAGCCTTCCGGGCTTACCAATCAGAGAATGATCAAATGAAAAGAGCAGAACTTTAAACCGCATATAATCGCCTACACGGAGAAGTGAAAAACGCCATAGCTAACGACAATCGCGTGAGATGGGAAAAAGCAACAGAAAACCTAAATGGGCCGAGAGAACATTTAAGACTCTGGGATACATTTAAAACTCTTACTGGACAAAAGAGCAAAATTGCCAACAGTAATGCGCTGAAGACTAGCGACGGAACTATGGCCATGGACGGCAAGGCAATGGCCAGCGCTTTTGCCGAACTTCTAAAGAAGGCGCATCGTCCACAAGAAGGGAACGGATATGACAACGATTTTAAGGTAAAAGTAAATAAATTTGTCCAAGATAACAACTCAATTTTCAATGAACCGAACTTCGACCAAAGGCATGAAGACGGGGACGACCATGAATTAACCGAATCAATAAGCGTAGAAGAGGTCATGGGTACAATCAGAAAATGCAAGTCATCTTCGTCCCCAGGAGAAGACTAAGTCTCTGACAAAATAATGAAACAGTGCCTCAACATCTTCTACTACTACAGACTTACCAAACTCCTAAACTGCTGTCTCTCCTGTGGGTACTTCTCAAAATGCTGGAAAGTGGCCACAGGAGTCATGATACCTAAACCCGACAAAGACCTCACCAACCCTTCTAACTACCGCCCAATCAGCTTGCTTAGCTGTGGTGGAAAAACATTTGAGCGGATTCTCACTACGAGACTTCGCAGCTATCTCGAATCAATCAACTTTTTCAACAACTGGCAAAGAGCGTATAGGAGTCAGAAAGAGGGAATCGAACACGTATATAGACTGGTCGATTATATGAAAACAGCATTTAGTCAAAACAAAATCGGAACAGCGCTTTTCTTGGATGTAGAAAAAGCGTTCGACTCGGTATGGCACAATGGCGTGAGATATAAACTAGCGAAAATGGGATTACCCACTAAAATTCTGAGGATCATATCATCATATCTTACTGACCGAAAAATCAAGGTGAGGGTTTATCGCGAGATGTCAGGGGAAGTAATACTCGAAGCGGGAACACCACAAGGGTCGGTTCTATGTCCGCTTCTTTTCATAATATATGTGAATGATATAGAAAAAGTAGGGAAAAGTAGCACACCTCTTGAGCGAGGTAGTGATCCATTGAACATGTGTTTGTTTAAACACACGAGAATAATTTAACCGAGGAGGTTTTAACATTTTTTTTTGTGGTTGGGAGACGTGATTTGGTTGTACTCACGCAACTCGTGTTTTTTTATCTTGTTTAAAAAATAGCTTTCCCTGGTTAAACTTTCGTTTCTCAATTGCTGGTGACATTTATCTTTTTGGCGAGGAAATCATCGATCATCGAGATCGTTCCAATGAGAGGTCATAAGCTATGTTTTTTTAACAAAAATTTAAAACATAATAAAATTTGAATGGAGATTTTTGTGTATAGTGCCGGCCGAATCTGGCTGTTGACGTTGGGTAAAAGCAGAAAGCTTGCTAGCGGTTTTCATGCTTTTTCCCGCATATTGGAAGATTAATTTTTTTAATGAATATTACATTCTCATTTTAGTTCATCTAAACTATTTCGGTAAAATGCTCATGCTACAATAAATATTAAATCATCTGGTTTTAACTTTGAAATGTTCGGGCACTCGGCACAGTATAGAATCCCGTATCGGAAAAGCTATTGCCGCAGCGAAACGCCAGGGTGTATCGCCAAGACTGTCACATTGTTGTTTCAAAAACACAGTACACGAAGAACACATTTTATTCACTGAAATACTCATTCTATTCCATAATTTCATTTAAAAAATACAGATGAAGCGTTACGAGAATGAATGAAGACAAGATCATTTCGGCGGAGACAATCCGACCTTCAGTTATACAGAGAGGTGGGGTGGGTGGTGGGGGAATCCAAATCATATATCAGCGAAAATTTTATTTTAATATGAAAACAAATCGAAAATCTCACGAATTAACGAACGGATTTTTTCAATTCCTATATTAAACCGCAGTACAGAGTTCTGGAAATGAAAGATATTGCATTTGTATCTAAATATTTTATTAAATGTAGGGTTTAGAAATTTTCTGACTGAACAATATATAATTGATAATCAGGGACAGTCTCTGAAAGATTTTTCTCGCCAAACATTAATTGGTTATGTAATCCTTCTCACATGACCGCACTAAAACAGCTTTTCATACCCGGTCGTTTCTACACAAACGACGGGGGTAATTAACAAGTGCGGTTTTGTATGCAATGTACACGTAATGCTAAGATGAGGGCGTTCTTGTTATCAAGGTGCTTGAAATGACTTCTCATTCACAACAAACTTGTTGTCCATCATTTATGCTGTATTTTTGTTTAAATAAATAGTTGATTCCTATTGGGGAACAAATAATGAATTAGTGTACATTCGTTTTTATCATGTTTGAAAACGAATCGATGTATTAATTTCATAAACACAGAATGTTTTTCATATGCGACTGGATATCAGTAATTCGGTTTCATCGAGAAACGAACCGCCTTTGAATTAGCCTCGCAAAGGGGGTTGTGGACCCGTGAAGACAATGTGTTCTCCGGGTGTGACGAAAGGGGGATTTAAATGGAGCGTACACGTAATGCCGAGCAAAACCAACATTCAGAAGCTACAGAGGGTTCAAAATTATGCTCTGCGAGTGGCACTATGCAAACCGAAATGGACACCGATAAAAGAACTTCACGAGCTAGCAAAAATAGAAACTATTGATACGCGATTAAAAGACCTACAAAACAAAACCGTCAACAGACTCCAAGATAGTGAATAAATGGTTGAGCTGAACGAACACCGATCCCTTAACAGAAAAACAAAATAAGTTTCCGGAAAAAAAAAAAAAAAAAAAAAAAAAAAAAAAAAAAAAAAAAATTATACAATATAACTAAATCGCGTGGAGTCAGTGAGGATTGCCTCGCTACACATTGAGAACTTTAGGATAGAGTCTGTGAGGACTGCCTCGCAACTCTGCTTAAGCGCGATTGAAATGCGTTTAATAAGATCTACATAACAAAACCCTCCACATACTCCAGGATAGTGAATCAATGGTGAAGCTGAACGAACACCGAACCCTTAATAGAAAAACAAAATAATCCACAGTAAATTAAAATTACTCAGTAGAATTAAACTGCGTGGAGTCAGTGAGGATTGCCTCGCTACTCATTGAGATCTTTAGGATTGAGTCTGTGAGGATTGCCTCGCATCTCTGTGTGTGGGGAGTGGGCTCCGAAGAAACACACCCCTTACCCCATCCATAGCAACAATCACACAAAAGGCACAATATACAATAGCGGATACCTATCCTTCTCTCTACCTATAACTTTTCTAACTGAACATTCTCAAATTTTCTTGCAACTCTCTTATAAAGAAGACGCATGGAAATGGTAGACAAAGCGTAGGAGGAATTGGTGCAACCTTCCTTTTTGCAACATACACAAGAAACCACCAAACACTAGGCAAGGATTGAAACAAGCTTGTCTGGCTGGGGACGAGTGTACATTTTATATAAATAAACATTTGAATAGAAATTTAACACCCCTTTTAAGGTCTTGCTGGTGTGTGTCTGTGAGAGGGTGTTTGTTTTGGGGGGGGGGGTGGGGGGTGGTGGGGGTGGTGGAGGAGGTCATTTGGAATTCCCGAAGGATAACCAGATACCTCATAATCACATACGGCATCCTATCTCCCAGAAGGCTTGATGGATGACTCCCGGTTTTTCAAAACTAAACTGTTGGAGCTTTCTCCACTCCTTTTTTTGTAACCGCTATGGTCACATACCGGGGCCGCTACCAAACCGGCGTTGATGTTTGGTTTTCTTTTCTCTTCTTCCCTTAAATTTGCCATCGCACAACATTACATTCTGGCTAGCCACCGTGGTGGGACTCAAACCTCTACCATCGCCGAGCTGAAACCGAATAGAGCCCACTCTCTAATAGTTTTAATGGCGTTGGGGGATTGAGTATTGACAATCTAACCCTCCAACGTAAACTGCCTGGAATTCTAACCGCGTGCATACCCCCTCAGACCCCATTTGAGGCAATAGCAAAGCTAGGCCCGTGTGATTCAAGTGAAATTAAATAAGGTTAACCGGGTCGCAAGGGATTTGTAAATCCCACAACGTCCCTGCGCGCCTTCGGCGCGCTAAAACCTTTCATTCATTCAAGTTGGAACCTAAAGCTTTTCAAAAACCTTTCATTCATCAAAGTTGGAATCATATTCCTCAAAGTCTCTTTGAAGAAGCTAAACTAAGCAAAACGCGGATTATTTTCTACCTTTGCTGAAGACGACAACCAATCCAGGTATCTTCTTTAACAGGTAATATCTAGGTTTTCATTTCCATTTATTTCATTTTTTCATTTTAATTTTTATTGTCAATTCATCTACCTAAATGGCTAAAAAAGACAGAAGCATCAGGGAAAGGGAGTTGCCCAGTCTGGAAGAGGCCTGAAACAATCGTTCCAGGCCTATTATAGATTAGTCATGGCCGTTTTTCAGGTGACTCAGTGTTTGCACCACATTGGGCTCTTAGAGCAGCATTTGGCAAATCGGGATTTCCCGAAACAGTTGGAGAAGAAACTAGATGAGTTAGGTGGCTTTCTAAAGCCTGCTCTTCCCACCCACACATTTTTTCTGTTTTTCAACAGATTGGTGTGGGATAGGCCAACCAAAAGGTTAAATGCTTTAACTGAGCATTACAAGATAAATTTAAACCAGTTGAAGTATAAGATAACTTTGGCAATGCAACCACCTCCTGGACTCGAAAAAATAGACTTCAACAGCGCTTCGGCACGTGCCTTGATCTGGGCTCAACACAACTTTAATAGTACGTTGACAGATAAGACGATGTCGGCCTATGAGTCTTATATTTCGAAACTTCGCTCAGCGTCTGGAGTAAGGAACAATAAGGGAGGGAGCAAGCAAACTTCGGCACGTGTTGTCCCTCTACCCCAACGCGAAAAGCATAATAAGAGATAAAGTTAAACCAGTTGAAGTATAAGATAACTTTGGCAATGCAACCACCTCCTGGACTCGAAAAAATAGACTTCAACAGCGCTTCGGCACGTGCCTTGATCTGGTCTCAACAAAACTTTAATAGTACGTTGACAGATAAGACGATGTCGGCCTATGAGTCTTATATTTCGGAACTTCGCTCAGCGTCTGGAGTAAGGAACAATAAGGGAGGGAGCAAGCAAACTTCGGCGCGTGTTGTCCCTCTACCCCAACGCGAAAAGCATAATAAGAAAAGATCAAGGCAAAGTACTTCTCCCTCTTCTTTTCCTTCTACTTCTCCTGCCTTCTCTCAGAGTAAGCGCCTCAATTAGCAAACATCTCCGGTCCACATTGTGACTGAAGATGCTCGCAAATTGAGTAACGCTGCCTCGCCTCGTCTTGCTCCTCTACCTCCTACTCCTCCTCAGCCTTTCTTCTCCGGCTCTCCTTGTGCTCTCACTAGAACTCCTCCTGCTGTTTCCTCTGCTGCTCCTTCTGTTTCCTCTCCTGCTTCTGTTTCTTCTCCTCCTTCTCCTGCCTCTAGTGTGGTTCAACCAGGTATATCGTACTCAGAGAAAGTCAAATCACCGAGTCGCAACTCAGGCCGCTCATTTGATTCTAAATTCTCCCAGTTTCGGCATAAGAGCGGAGTTAATGTTGACAAAAGAAATTGGCGCCTCCCCGATGTTTGTAAAAACATCCGTATGATTGGTAGTTCAAATTTAGGACGCATTGATCGAAATCCCCATCCGGACATCCAGGTGGAGTGTTACCCGGCGCCAAATTCAATCATTTCCGCTCTATGTTTAAAGGGCACGGGTGCCAGTCCAGACCCCCAAAAATATTATTAAATATTGGCGTGAATTCTCGAAGTGATAATACTGATCTCGTAGTTAAGCAGTTGCGGAATATGCTTAGCGATATCAGAGTCAAGTTTAGATTAGCAAAATGTGTTTCACTGAACTAAACGTTTCTAAAAAACTCCCTCAGGCTGGGAGGAGAACATTGAGCATCATCAATAAAGCCATTCGGAATGTGAAGGACGTTAATGGGATACCAAAAGTTGATGACGCGAAGTTTCATGTTGCTCAGGATATAATACATTGGACCACAAGAACCGCCAATATTATGTACGATCACTGGTTGAACAATCTAGATTTAAACTAAGTAAAGGCAAAGGTAACAACCGCCTAACAGATGTGGGATTAGAAACTAATGTAGTTAACCTGTCTGACACCAATGACCTAAGAACCCAAGAGAAGTCTCTTTTAGATCGCGGTTTAACTTTTGTACCAGCACCGAAGCCTAAAACTGGTAATCAAACAAATATACCATCATATAACTGTAATTGTCTTAGGCAAATGAAATTAGCAGACCGCTTTAGAAACTCCAGCGGTCGGAAACTTCTTTTTACAGAATCATCTGGTTGGTCACCTCCAGATAGTGAAGTAGATCCCGAAATTATTGAGGTTAACAAACGAATCCACCAAAAGGTTTTCAGCATGAATATATTCGCCGATAAAGACAATTTAACAGCTGGTGAACGGAGAGCCCCCAGTAGTAGTGTATGTATCTTTCAGGGGTTAGTTGGGGGACCTCGGTGGGGGACCTCGGAAGTGACGTCATGTCACGTGACCCAGTGGCGCCATGTTGTGTTGTCATGGTAACGCGCGTGAGCGGCCATCTTGTGACGTCATTCCCATAGTGATACGTGGTGTTAGTGCGCATGAGCAGCGCGTGTTGTTAGGGTGATACGTGTTTCCGTCGTCCATTTTGTATACTGGAGGCCGCCATCTTGGTTTCTATGGTAGCACGTGATTGCTATGTTACCCAATTTTTCTGCAATAGGATGGGGTATGTTTTGAGGGTATGTTTGATTGTAGAAGAGTAAATCTAATTACCACAAACAACCCGACAATCCCTCCAAATCACCAAAATCCACCCCAAATCACCGAAATTGACTTAATTTGATACGGATTTCCCATTTTATCGGTTTAGCACGTAGTGCTATAGTACCGATGGGGTACCGGGGGTGTGTTCGATTGAAGTGGAGTATTTTTCTGACTTACAATTCTCCCAGAATTCTCGAAGAATTACCCAAATAGACCCGACCACCCTTACATACCACCAAAATCTCCACCAAACCACCCAAACGGGCATGTGAAGCCCCATTTTGGGCATATAAAAATAACACCTTATGCTATAGTACCAAGGGATACAGGGGGTATGTTCTATTGAATAGGAGTACAGGGCCTGATTTTCCCAGAATTCCATTTTAATGCCTTTTGCATATGTTTCTCTATCACTAACAGTCTATCCAGTCCAAACTATCTCTGGTTCTCTCGTCCAAGTCTTATAATTACCATTGCTTGATTTCCCATAATGCAGTTATCTCCCTTGTGTATATCAAAAGCATTTCCAAACCCAATAAGCAATCGAGCAGTTACTGATCAACCATTACTTGAATGGCTCGAATCCCATAGAGCAAATGAGCTTTAGAGTAATTGCTTGATCGAGTGACTCGGCATATTGCTCGAACGACTCGAATTCCTTCGAGCAAATGAGCCAACGAGCATTTGCTCGTTCGAGTGACTCCTCGAACGACTCTTAGACTCATTTCAGAAAAAGGGGATTCCATAGCCACAGGCGTTTTCAAAAAAGGGATTCCACAAATGGGATTCCAAAAAGGGATTCCAAAAGTGGGATTCCGTATTATGTCGAGTGACTCCCAACTATTGCTCGAATGACTCGAATCCCATCGAGCAAATGAGCTATCGAGCAATTGCTCGATCGAGTGACTCCTCGAACGACTCGACGACTCATTTCAGTATTTGAGGATACCTGCGGCCCAGGTATTGTATTATTTGAGGATACCTATCGAGGATACCTTTTAGAGGATACTTATCTGAGGATACTATTACCTGTACCACAAGACATACCTATCCCATATATCCCTTATAAGCCATCGAGCAGTTACTGAAACGTCATTGCTCGAACAACTCGAATCCCATCGAGCAAATGAGCCAACGAGCAACTGCTCGTTCGAGTGACTCCTCGAACAACTCTTCGACTCATTTCAGTATTTGAGGATACCTATGACATGGCTACGTATCAGTTGAGGATACCTTTTGAGGATACTAAATTGAGGATACCTATGGCCTGGTATTGTTGGAGGATACCTGTTGTTGAAACCTTACATCTGTGTACTTCTGTTATTCAGCCCCAAATCTCATCCATTACATCCTAGCTATACCTATCTCAGTCTCGACTATAACATTGATCAAGGTTAAATCAGATATCTCCTGTATACATATAAGGCATTCCGTAATTGAGATTGCTAGCCGAGTCCGTAAAATTTGGATTCTGTGATTTGTCATCAACACACGAGGGTATGGAAAGGGATTAATAACACCCAATTCAACAATGACCACAAGAACCTGAACAGAGACAACCAGTCACTACAAAACAGCAAAGGTACAACAAAACGAAGATCCAACAGAACCAAGATCGAAGTGAACATAACAATGTGAAAGAAGGTCAAACTGGTCGGATTGATCGAACTAGTTTGACAGACTGAACAGATCTGAATTATGAACAGATACAAGACAGCTCTTCGAATGAAGTGAACGAAGATCCAACAGAACCAAGATCGAAGTGAACATAACAATGTGAAAGAAGGTCAAACTAGTCGGATTGATCGAACTAGTTGGACAGACTGAACAGATCTGATCAAATACAATCAAGATCAAAGTCAACATAACAAAGTTCTGAACTCGAACCCTAATGAATGTATAAAAAATTAACCCCTTTGAACTATTTGAATGAACTTTATTTTTTAACTATGTCCCTAATGAAGGTATTAACACCCTCTTGAACTGAATGAATGAACTATAACCCCAATGAAGGTATTAAAACCCTTTTGAACTGAATGAACTTTATTTCTGAACTATAACCCTAATGAAGGTATGTAATATGAACACCCTTGAACTGAACAACGTTCAACTAAATTAATTTTTGAACTATAATCCCAATAAAGGTATTATCACTAAATATTAACACTCCCTTTTGAACAAATTTTACAGCCTTAATGAAAATATAACGAAAGATGATCTGAATTTTTAAACTACAACCCATTAAACTGAATTCTTCTAATAGGGAAGGGGAATACCCTCGAGTGTTGATGACAAATCACGGAATCCAAATTTTACGGACTCGGCTAGGAATCTCAATTACGGAATGCCTTATATGTATACAGGAGACATCTGATTTAACCTTGATCAATGTTATAGTCGAGACTGAGATAGGTATAGCTAGGATGTAATGGATGAGAAGTGGGCAGAATACCAGAAGTACACAGATGTAAGGTTTCTACAACGGATATCCTCCAACAATACCAGGCCATAGGTATCCTCAATTTAGTATCCTCAAAAGGTATCCTCAACTGATACGTAGCCATGTCATAGGTATCCTCAAATACTGAAATGAGGCGAAGAGTCGTTCGAGGAGTCACTCGAACGAGCAGTTGATCGTTGGCTCATTTGCTCGATGGGATTCGAGTCGTTCGAGCAATGACTTTTCAGTAACTGCTCGATGGCTTATAAGGGATATATGGGATAGGTATGTCTTGTGGTACAGGTAATAGTATCCTCAGATAAGTATCCTCTAAAAGTTATCCTCAATAGGTATACTCAAATAATACAATAGGATGGATGAGATGTGGGCAGAATAACAGAAGTACACAGATGTAAGGTTTCTACAACAGATATCCTCCAACAATACCAGGCCATAGGTATCCTCAATTTAGTATCCTCAAAAGGTATCATCAACTGATACGTAGCCATGTCATAGGTATCCTCAAATACTGAAATGAGTCGTCGAGTCGTTCGAGGAGTCACTCGATCGAGCAATTGCTCGATAGCTCATTTGCTCGATGGGATTCGAGTCATTCGAGCAATAGTTGCGAGTCACTCGACATAAGACGGAATCCCACTTTTGAAATCCCTTTTTGGAATCCCATTTGTGGAATCCCTTTTTTGAAAACGCCTGTGGCTATGGAATCCCTTTTTCTGAAATGAGTCTAAGAGTCGTTCGAGGAGTCACTCGAACGAGCAAATGCTCATTGGCTCATTTGCTCGATGGGATTCGAGTCGTTCGAGCAATATGCCGAGTCACTCGATCGAGCAATTACTCTAAAGCTCATTTGCTCGATGGGATTCGAGCCATTCAAGTAATGGTTGATCAGTAACTGCTCGATTGCTTATTGGGTTTGGAAATGCTTTTGATATACACAAGGGAGATAACTGCATTATGGGAAATCAAGCAATGGTAATTATAAGACTTGGACGAGAGAACCAGAGATAATTTGGACTGGATAGACTGTTAGTGATAGAGAAACATATGCAATAGGCATTAAAATGGAATTCTGGGAAAATCAGGCCCTGTACACCTATTCAATAGATCATACCCCCTGTACCCCTTGGTACTATAGCATAACGTGTTATTTTTATCTGCCCAAAATGGGGCTTCACATGTCCATTTGGGTGGTTTGGTGGAGATTTTGGTGGTATGTAAGGGTGGTCGGGTCTATTTGGGTAATTCTTCGAGAATTCTGGGAGAATTGTAAGTCAGAAAAATACTACACTTCAATCGAACACACCCCCGGTATCCCCTCGGTACTATAGCACTACGTGCTAAACCGATAAAATGGGAAATCCGTATCAAATTAAGTTAATTTCGGTGATTTGGGATGGATTTCGGTGATTTGGAGGGATTGTCGGGTTGTTTGTGGTAATTAGATTTACTCTTCTACAATCGAACATACCCTCAAAACATACCCCGTCCTATTGCAGAAAAATTGGGTAACATAGCAATCACGTGCTACCATAGAAACCAAGATGGCGGCCTCCAGTATACAAAATGGACGACGGAAACACGTATCACCCTAACAACACGCGCTGCTCATGCGCACTAACGCCACGTATCACTATGGGGATGACGTCACAAGATGGCCGCTCACGTGGGTTACCATGACAACACAACATGGCGCCACTGGGTCACGTGACATGATGTCACTTCCGAGGTCCCCACCGAGGTCCCCCAACTAACCCCTGAAATGTACATACACTACTACTGCCCCCACGAAGCTTCGAAAACATAAGAAGTTAGTAATTAAACCAGCCGACAAAGGTGGGTCTGTAGTCGTTCTATCTCGAGATAATTATATAAAGGAAGCCATGAGACAACTTAGCAATACTAAACATTATAAGAAAATAGATTAATTTATTTGGCCTAGTGATGTCGAAAAATTCAATAAGATCTTAAAATTTCTCCGCGACGAAGGTCACATAACCAAAAAAACAATTGAAATATTTACTAGCTAAGCTCAGTGCTCAAACAAGACAATTTTACATCCTACCAACATGCTGCTTCCGACAGCGCTTACACATTTACATTCATGGACAGATGACGTAACTCCACCCGGGAGGCCAATTGTATCAGATTGTAATTCGGAATCTTATGCGACCCCGGAACTAATTGATTATCATCTGAAACCTATATCAATTAGACATCCTAGCTATCTAAAAAATACACAGGATTCCCGGTCCAAAATTTCGAAATTGAAAATATCGACAAATGCTATCCTGCCTACTTTGGATATCGACAGTATGTATACGAACATTGATATTGATAAAGATGTTGAATCGGTTAAAAATGCATTTGAAAAATATCCGGATGCAAGACGCCCGGATGAACAAATCTTGAATCTTTTAGAGCTGAACTTAAAAGGTAATAACTTTCAATTCAATGGAGAATATTTTCTACAAATAATGGGTTGTCCTTTGGGCAGAAGATTCAGTCCTAATTTTGAAGCATTAATGTAGCAGAATGGGAGGAAATGCCTTAAGCAAGTGTACAAAGCATCCTCTCGTATATTTCAGATATTTAGCTGATATTTTTATTATTTGGGAACATTCAAAAGAAGATTTTGATGAATTTTTAGAAATTTTGAACAATCATGATCCAAACATTAAATTAAAAGCTGCTATCACTGTTGATTTTCTCGATGTGACCGTGTATAAAGGCAAGCAATTTCAGGCATCCGGTCATTTAGATTATAAAGTATATTTTAAACCAACTGATTCACATCAATTGTTGCACACAAAATCATTGCATCCTCAACATACATTTAAAGGTATCTTCAAATCACAGCTCATTCGTTTTCACCGCAATACAAGTGATAAGGTACGTTTCAATGAGGCTTGTTCTACTCTATGTGGTGCCCTCAGATCGAGGGGGTCCTCACTGCGCTTTTTGTGTAGCCTGAAATCTCAAACTCTGAAAAAGCTCGAAAGTCCAGCTGAAACTACTGATTTCGAACCACTGAAAAATGAACACAACAGACCGTTGCAGAATGGTAGTGGCGTGGTATTTAATTGCAAAAAGCCTCGTTATCGATTACATACTTTTATGCCTGATCAGAAAGAGGAATTTTTCCCCGAACACACGAAAAATCATTATCAGATCCGTAACCCCCTCCATTGTGATTCACCAAATATTATTTACCTTATCACGTGTAAGCGCTGTCGGAAGCAGTATGTTGGTCAAAGTCAAAATCCTTTCCGAGCACATGCTACTAGACACAAACAGGATATAAAACACAATGCTGATGCCCCAGTAGCACAGCATTTTAACCTTCCTGGTCATTCTTTGGACGATTTCGAAATCCATCCTATTGAATAACCACCAATTAAAGACACATTAGAATGTTTTTGGATCAATACGCTTCAAACCCTCTGGCCATTTGGTATGAACATATCAGAGAGAGGGAATGCGAAAGGAGGTCTATGATTCCTTTCACTTTAAGATACAACAGAATGAATATCGAAATAGCAAAAAATGTGAAAAGATGAATTCAATTGAACCAATGCTAAATTAAATGAACCTTGAATCTTCGACCTGTCATCGCCTCTAAGAAAAACATTAGCTTGCGTAACATCCTTATAAGAACTAAATTAGAGCCCATCAATGAATAACATCAATTAGTGCCAGTCAGTTTAACCAGTTCCTAAACTCATCATTTAGTTTAAATCAGTTTTATGTATTTTTTGTCATGTTTGAAACCCACCAAGGTTCAGGAAATGAAAACAATTTTTCGGCGGCATATTAAAAGAAAAAAAAAACGTTTCAGTAGAAAAGGTCTGTGCCAGTGCGAATTTCTAACACACACACCACACACACACACACACACACAGAGTCTTGTCTACCCTACATACCGAGGTACCCCATTGTTTGTCCTTTGTGTGGACTAACGGTTTCTACCTCGTTTTGCCGGTACAGTTCTGGGAAAACAACCGAGGTAAAGGGTTTCTTTTGTCTTTTGTACCTCGGTAAGGCGAAACACGCAAACTCTTTTGTCTAGTTACCTCGTCAAGTTGGTAAGACACCCCCCCCCCCTCCACACACACACACACCCACAGTCTTGTCTACCCTACATACCGAGGTACCCCATTGTTTGTCCTTTGTGTGGACTAACGGTTTCTACCTCGTTTTGCCGGTACAGTTCTGGGAAAACAACCGAGGTAAAGGGTTTCTTTTGTCTTTTGTACCTCGGTAAGGCGAAACACGCAAACTCTTTTGTCTAGTTACCTCGTCAAGTTGGTAAGACAAACCCACACACACACACACACACACACAGAGAGAGAGAGAGAGAAAAAAAAGAGAGAAAGAAAGAGAGAGAGAGAGAGAGAGAGAGAGAGAGAGAGAGAGAGAGAGAGAGAGAGAGAGAGAGAGAGAGAGAGAGATAAAAGCAAAACAAATTCCGTTGGTCTCTGTATCTAAATAATTCGAACACATTTAAACCTTCAGAACACTGATTTCAAGCCACAAACTTTTCCCATAATGCAACTAGGAATCTAATGAATTCAGTCTTGAATTGATTCAGCTCTTTGGGTATGAGTTAAAACCGGGACGTTACAACGTTGTCATAAATTGCAATGTGAAACTCAATTGTATTGGTATTATAGATAGGTGGAATCTTGCTCCACTCAAGGAACGATATAAAGCTTTAGAAATCACCCGTCGATTGTATACCTTCTTTGTTTGGTGTTTATCAACCAAACTCCATCATTATATCTGATACTCCCCCCCTCCCAATTGGCATTAATTAGTTTTTGGAAAGTAAAGCTTTTTCAACTAGCTCACTTCTGACGAAAAAGTGCACACTCTGCCCCAGGGCAAGGGACAGCTGTCTCCTGTTTCCGACGCCCTTGATTACGGAGCAAAGGGTTAAACATCACTTTATTCAAATCAGGATCGGGATGGTAATATCCCTTCAACTAACACAACCAGAGAACGACGTCCCCTCTCCACTGGCATAAATTAGTTCCTGGAAAATAATTTTTTTCAAACTAGTTTACTTCTAATGAAAAAGGGCACGCATTGCCCCGGGGGGGGGGGGGGGGCAAGGGCAGTTGTCTCCTGCTTCCGGAGCTCTTGATCACGGCACAGCGGGTTAAGGGGTCGTCTAACGTAACTTTAGTCAATTTTTTTTTACATTTTTCCCAATGCCTGAGAAACAGATAAGAGAAGTAAGGAAAGCAAATTATATATCAAAATAATGAGTAAAGTGCATAGAAAAGATACATATAATTTTTTTCAGGAAAAAAAGTGAATTTTATGATTTTGACGAAGATTAATTTGCAAATGGCGTAAGTAACGAACCGGTAAAACCACAAAATAATCGGTAATTTGAAAGACTTGTCCTCAATATAATGATACCATACTACAGACTCGGAGAAAGCATTTTTTTGACACACACTCTGGTGGGTTTTGACGTTTGAATGTAATAACACCAAATCAAATTTTGAATGTTCCGGATGTGGCCATGTTTCAATGATGTTTATTCCGGTCATGTGATTACGATGTGGTTCTCAATTTGGGCAATCGGAAGAATGCAAGGACGTGATCACGGTCTTTATTTGTTCGAGACAATGTATGAGCGGATTTACAAACAGGTGACAGCAAATACTTGAGCTGTTAATGTCATAACTGCAAAATATGGTTCGAAATTCCCTCTCGTATTTATAGGCCGTCTGAACTTTTTTGTTGACAAAAAATCTGAATTAAAGCGCACTAGAAAGACAACATGAACCACTTGTAAAAAAATAACCGAGTGTATAAAATCGGGATGACACACATAAAATAAGGCAATATTCATAACAAAGTAAGCAGAATGCTTCAGAAATCACTTTTTCACGAAATATATTCCAAGTGACCTGGAACTATATTGAGCGTGTTGATTTCCCCCGATGTTGTGAAGTTATTTACTTCCTAGTAACCATGGAATTTGTCGCGGCTGTGTTTGATGTCTGCAAAGGACCGATTGAAGATGGGGTGAAAATGATGCATTCGCGCTTTTAAATAAGGTGCGCTTGGACGATGCTGAGAATTTAGTTTTTTCTTGCAACCAACCATACTAACACAAGCGTCGATCAGTGTCTTTTGTCATCGTTTTACACTGACAAATGTGACAAATCTCCTTCCCCGGAAACTTATCTCCCAATTTGCATATCACAATAAACATAACCGCTGTCAGCATGGCCGTGTGGTCAAAACCGAAACGAATTATCGAATCCACGGTCAAAATTAGCTGCAATTGGCTTTTAAAGAAATGAAATACACGAAATATTCGCAATTTCTTCATTATCCATGCCGAGTAACTTTTTAACCAGACCACATGCGTTCAGTTTCGTTTGTCGGCATCAAACTGATACTGTTTGTGGTAATTAAATAGTACGAGAAGGCGAAAGACGCCAAATACTTCCCATCATCTATAAATTAATTAAAATTGATAATTCCTTTTATTTTACTGAAATTATCAATTGATAAGGTGGGTGTGTTGCGATTATTATGCCCCAGACCTGGAAGTTGGAAAATCAAAGGTGCATCTAGGGCCGTGCAGTGCTAGTGGTGACCTCTGACTGTCCTCTTACCCATTCATCATTACATGTACCAACATTCTCCCTTGTATCTCAACCATTGCTACTCCAATTTGAAGGATATTTGGTGTTGTGATCGAGCATCATGGGGAAACAATGCCTGTGTAGCTGCTGTAGCATGTGTTTCTTCCCACATTTTTTCAGAGTTGTGGTACGTTTTCACTCTTTTGAGTTAGAAAATTTTGTTTATAACTAGTTGATTTGTTACAATTTGTTGCAAAGTGCCAGCTGATACCCTCAAATGTATTGCTGCAAAATATTTCTGGTGAAGATTTTGTTCCTATTATCAAGCAACAACCTAATGAATATTCTGTATAAGGACACCAACCTGATGTTTGACCCTTTTATCGGAACTGTTTTGGAGGCTTATGGAACTCAAAATGTTGATTATGGCAGGTCTTTTCTATTCACCGATTAATCGATAAATTAAGTGTTATAGTTGGAAGTAAGAAGCATGAAAGGTCCAGAACTAAAAGGCTAAAAGGAATGTTTTGCAATGTGTAACACGATTTTTGCAGGTACACTTATTTGGAGAGTTACCTGTCTGATAGTGTTTGGAACATGTGTGGCCAGGATCTTCAAAACGAAAAAAAGAGTTAAACTTTGAGAAAAAGGCATTTGCCTTGAGTGCCGGAGGTAGATTCATACAAGTTAGAGAGCCCCCCCTCCCCGGGAATTTTTTTGTGTCAAATGGAGCTCACTTGTCACCTTTTGGGGATTGCTTTGTGTACTGCATTCTTGAAAAAAATATGTGAGACCCTCTAGATGTGCCCTTCTGATCGCAATATGCCAATAAGCCTCCCTGGGGAAAGTACATGCAATAATGGTTATGTAAGGTTGATTTGATGTGTTTTGAATAACAATGTACTTTTAAATACATTAGATGGTTTATTGCAGTGACAGGTTACAGTTACCCTTATTTCTTCTCCAACAGATATCATGAGTGTATTGGTGTCCAAGAGTAAACAAAGCTATTATACTTATTGATAAACCAGACAAATGTAACAATTTAATCACTATCAAATTGATGCATGGGATAAAAGGGGTTACAGTGCAAGGGGTTTGTAAATATATTTATTCAACTACAATGTATGACTTTGCAGTGCATTCAACATAGGAGAATATCATAGTTTCTTTCCAAACCACTACAGTGACACATACATCTTTAAATTGGGAGACACTCTTTTGTCCTTCCATACTTCTTCTTGTGGACTCCTTCAAGTTGACCTTTGTTAAACTTCCCAAATCAAAACATAAACAAAAGAAAATGTCTGCCTTCAATCAGTGAGCACTCCACTTATACATTTGGTCTCAATCTTTATTACTTTCATAAATTAGGAAAAGATTTCTTCGGGTATGTACTTCAATGTTTATAGAATACAGCTGTTATTTTATTTTGAGGTATTTTATTGTAAAACTTTTGTTCTCTTACTTATGCCATAGCAGACTTTCAGGTGGTGCTATTTACACATGGCAGCAGTTCCATGGCAAATTTCAGTTTCCACATGTTCTTTGTTTCATTCCAAGCATTTTGGTATATAATTTATTGAGGGTATTCATTTTAGGCCTTTTTTAGACTTGAAAGAAAATTACATGAAATTTGACCAAAGTTAGGTTGGACGTCCCCTTAAACACTTTCGTCAAATCAGCGTCGGGGTGATAATATCCCTTTAACTTACACTACCAGGGGACGAGATGTGCTGAAAAATTTATTTCCCATCAAAACATAGCTTATGATCACATTTTACAATGAACTTTTTTCAACGACAGAACACAAACTGGGCTTTGGAGACAAAAATTGAATGAAAAAACTGAATGACGATTTTGTGAATAAGGCAAGCCATGTATGGAATTTGTTACTTTCCAAAGTGTAATTTACTGGGATTTTCTAGTTTGATTATAAACGATAACTTCACAAGAGAATTATGCTATGAACAATTGTGTCATGTATCCGTGCGCGCAAACGAAGACGCTTTGCCGTGGGTGTAATGGGGGCTTCATTGTTTTTTTTTGCTTTTTTTAACTCTTTATCTAACATGAAAAGCATACGACACTTGCAATAAAAAATAATTCTTGAATAACTATTACTTTCATTTTTGTCTCACAAACACAGGTTATAACCCATCCTTGGAACGAGCTCGACGAGCTCGTTCCAATGAGGGGTCATGACCTATGTTTTAGAGAAAAAAAAATGAAAAAATAAAGGAAAATTAATTGGCGAGTTTTGAGAATAGCGCCGTTTTTGGCCGTCACGTTAGGTTAACGATAATTAAATAATATAATTATCTTTAATAATGAAAAGTAATAAACAGAGTAATCGCTTGGCTGGAATGGTAACGTGAAATAATTCATTCGAGGCGAGGGACTATATTGTAAAACACCCGTGCGCATTCGCGCACTCGTGTTTGTACAACGTCCCTCACCTCTCATGAATTATTTCACGTAACCAGTCCAGTGAAGCGTTACTCTCAAAATATTTGAGGAATGGTTAAAGTGAAGGAAAAAATCAGGCAGAGAACATCTACTGAATCGCACCTGGGCCATGAGTGTAAAAACTCCGCTCTCCTGTCCATAATAACACTGTTCAGTCTTATCTGTCACAAAAGAAATATTGAACATTGCGTATGTCAGATTCAAGTATTGTTTGTTTCTCTTGAATCAGTTTTAATTTCTCCATGATTTACGAATGAAATCTCAATTCAGGTGAAAATCAATCGTAACCATGTAGAGATCGCGATCTAATCGAGATTACTGCTGTACTGTGTTGTAATAAACTGCTGGACAAGACTCGCGGAGAGAGCTCTTCACATCAGTATATTATATCACACTGATGTAGAATTTCCGCGACACACGTGAACCAATCACTGAACGCTTGCTGTGAAAACAGGCGTGGCAGCTGTTTGCCTACGATGAGCCTCCCAGAGTAAAAAACTTCTCGTTTAGGAAAAGATATGGTGATCTGGGAGAAGGGGAGGGGAGTATCAGGAATAAAACTGCATGTACCCAGGATGAATTATTTTTTTTTCGGACCAATCCCGCCGATACATCTCTTCTTTTCTGCATTTTCTTCTTTTACTCCGTTCCAATTTTTTGCGACCAGGGGTTCCGACCACTCATTTCAATGAAACGTCCGCAAGACTTATTTACGCCCAGTCGACCTGTTTCATTGAGCCAAAAGCATTCCATCTTTTAAGCGACCCCATACCGGGGGAGATAACTCTATTCAAAACTTGTCAGTGTTGTTCTACAACACGTGTACATGTAATTCAAGAGAATATATTGCAAAAGAGGACATAAATCATCACTGAAATGGACATGAATGTTATCTTTTCAAATGAAATGTTGTATGGGTGATAAAAACATTAGACCCATATTTTGAAAGCTTTCTATGCATTATAAGATCCAACCCTCTTGCCATTTCAGCGGGGGAGCTAAAAAGCCTATGATAACTAAAACGTTTGGAAATTTCCTCATCTCTGATGTGTATTCCATGTTAAACAGTTTTTCTCCGGTGAATTGTAACTATTGTGTCTTTCTATGGATAAAAACTGCCTTAAAACTTTCATTGTATGCATGCAACATAAACTCTGAGATACCGTAGCAATGGTCCAGCCCCACTTGCCCTTCTGTTCTATCGCAGTACCTGATTTCATACATATACGATAATACCATAGTGTGTTTTGATATGTTTGATATCTCAACGAGTTGAAAGTGAGTTTTTTCGCGAGGCTTGCCGAGCGAAAAAAACTCACTTTCAACGAGTTGAGATATCAAACATATCAAAACACACTATGGTATTGTTGTATTTATCTTATACCGATCATTTTTGTTCTTTTCTGCATTTTTAAAAGGGTTTTGGGGATGATTTCGTGTCAAAATGTCGACTCATCTGGAGTGAAGTCGACTGCTTTCTCTTGTTGGGCATGAATACATGTGATGTGCCCGGAAAAGCTGTTGGTGCGTAACAAGGCTACAAATTCAAGTGAATGATAGAGTATAGTTCCCCTTAGAAAGTGGCCCTGTAACTGGGAAAACAATTACAGAAAATATACTTACACCTCAATTCTTATGATTTATGACAAAAATATGTTTGATAATCAATTTCACCAGATTTGACACGATTTATAAACAATTTTGCGAATGTCATCATTATATTATAATATAGAAAAAGACTATAGTCCGTTCTCCAATCTATATGACATAGGGGTATGTGTTATTGATAATCTATAACACATGGGCTATATCTTCAACAGGTATAAGATAAAACCTATTCCGGTACCATTTATCCACCGAAGCATGGAAGACCATCACCTCTCTGCAGGCCTTACAATCTGTCCCGATTCACAAGAAATGGTTTTGATTCTCGCGAACTCCTGGAGCAAGAATCTACTTTCAGTATTTAAATAATTTATAAGATAAGAACACCCAAAACCCTTGTGAGTGTTACCAGTACATTTTCCATAGTTAAAATCAAACATCTTATTTATATATTTGCTTGAGTTTAACACAAAAATCACCATCGAATTTTCATTATTTTTTTTCACTTTTTGTCTCAAAAACAAAGCGTGAGACCCCTCATTGGAACGAGCTCAACGAGCTCGTTCCAATGAGGGGTCATAAGCTATGTTTTTTACGCAAAAAATGAAAAAAATAGTTATTCAAGAATTTTATTTGCAAATGTCGTCTGCCTTTCGTGTTTGGTGAAAGGTTAAAATAAAACCTCATATTTATATGTTTGCTTGAGTTTAACACCTTAAGACTGAGAGCCTAGTACCACTTTTGGTGAGTTTCTTTCTTGTGTATACAGGGTTTTGGTGGTCTTGCTGGCGGTAGTCATAGTACATTGAAAGTGTGTTTTAGTGAAGTCTTGACTGTCTGTATAGACAGCCAAGAATTCACTAGACGCCACTTCTAAGACACAGTATTGCCTTATTATGAAAGAGCAAAAGATAAAAATTCTCCAGGCCTTTAGGGATAATTCAGAACCTGTGATGAGAATCAAATCGACTTTTTGTGAGAATCAAAATTGATTGTCATTGTTACCTTGTAGTGAATCGATATCATTCGCGGGTGAATTGTAAGCCTTGTCTATGAGTTCGGGACTGGGCCTTCTATATATTGTGCGTCGAGAGGGAAGTAAATTCCACAGTGGAATGGCCGGATCGATAGAGTTGCAATATTTTGTGGTCGGTGTAGACCAATGTAGACAAGCAACAGAACTGCACGGTTGTATTTAACTGAGATGGGTCAACTGAATTGAAAATCGTGTAACCATGGCAATTGAATTTGAAATTCATTTCACGATAATCCTCCAGGATCCAACAGGATCTTTAATTTTATTGCTAGAAGCTTTAGTAATCTATCCAGGTCTATTCCTAACCATATTAAAAATATTGAAATCCTGCGCCGGAGAGGATTCAATATCTCAAAATGTAAACAGAAGATAGCATCTTGTATCTATATACATCTAGTACGAACTATAAGTTTCCAAGCATATTACACCAATAGTATTGGTTATCTTGGAGATAGACTGTATTGAAATTTTAGGTTCGGTCTCGGTACCGGTATTTTTTTTGATCATGTATACACAGAACGACACTCGTGTGTGAATGGTTAATTGATATGGCACGAGTGCCAGCGCGGAAGGATAGAACGAGAGGCCGCAGGCCTCACGTTTTATCTTTCCGCAATGGCACAAGTGACATATGGATTAACGCATTCACACGCATGTGTCGTTCTCTGTTTATTATACACCTTCGCGTCTATAAAACAATTATTAGAAGGACACTAAGCAATTCATTTGATAACTATCAACAAAAAGAACACATTTTATCGCCAACCAAATTTGCGAGGGGAACCCGTGTTACTATTTTAACCCCTGAGTTCCAATGTGTTCTATGTGCCTACTGGCACATAGAACACATTGGAACTCAGTGGACGATTTTCAGCTATTGCTAGGGAATCCAACTGTATTTTCGTTGCTCAGTTTGTAGAAAATTCCAGTGATGTTTCGCATCTATTTAAAAATAGTCCGTCAACGATTTCCGTTCCACACATATGTGCGGAACAGATTTTCATTTTCTGCATGGTTTAGTGTTGCAGTAGATGGGGATTACATAGAACAGGCGTGTAATAAACCTCGGTTTTGGTACGGTATTCGGCACCTACATAAAATAGCTTTAATGAACCAAAATGTTATGTTTGACCTATACTCTCTTACTCAACACAACGAAATAAAAGAAAAATTAGATATTTAAAAAAAAATTACATCACAAATGTTGATAAAACCATGCAGATATGGAAGTCATAGGAACCGGCTCATTGGGCCGATTCCCATGACATACAAAAATGTATATTGTTATTCAGAATATTTCAAGCTATTTTGGCTGCCTTAGCCTTTTTCTGGCCATTTATTGAGCTATAAATTGACCATGTTGGGTCAGAATCAGCATATCGTTAACTCTGGTGGTTCCTTTATATTTTGTATGTTTGCGACAGATATTTTAAAGTATCGGGTTTTGGGTATCTTCGTCCTGCCTCGGTTCCATTTTTCGGTTTTTAATACCTTTACCGTTCGGTATTTTCGGTGTACCGCCCACCTCTATAGTTCATCAATATCAATATAAATTTTTAAGCCAAGTGTTATGTTTATGATATATCTGAAGTTTTTTCTTTAAGAAAATTAAAGCTACTTAGTAAATTTAATCGAGATGTGACCTATCCCCCACCCACCACCCTTCATAGTATTGTAGTGTTTTCAGATTCATCATAGACCATAGAAGTGATTTAAAAATCTTCATCAGATCCCCCAATCAGAATCCTTTATTATTTAATATACACCATTCTTAGGGGATCAGATTAAAAATTGTTCAAATGGGGTCCCTGCGATTATATTTGGGGTCTCTATGATAGCCCTAAGTTTAACCTTGTGCAATATGAGGGAATTTCTTTAAAAATCTTCTTCTTCCGACCGATTAGTCAGAATCATTTAACATTTGGTGTACAACATCTCGGGGTGGGGTGTGGGGGGGGGGGGGTGGGTGGTCAGTCGTAAGTTTGTTCAAATCGGGTTCCTGGGATAATACGAATTTGAATTTAGTGCAATATGAGAGAATTTCATTAAAAATCTTCTTCTTCAGATCCACCCTTCAGAATAGTTTCATATTTGGTATACAACATCTCTTGGAGGCTCAGATTCAAGTTTGTTCAAATCGAGTCCATGGGTTAATATTTGGGCTCCCTATGGCAGTCTGAATTTTAAATTAGTGCAATATGAGAGAATTTCTGTAAAAATCTTCTTCTTCGGATCCACTAGCCAGAATACTTTCATATTTGGTATACAACATCTCTGGGGTGGGGGTGATGGGCGGGGTCAGATTCAAGTTTGTTCAATCGAGCCCTTGATTTAATACTTTGGCTCTCTGTGGGCGCCTGAATTTGAACTTAGTGCAATATGAGGAAATGTTTTTAAAAATCTTCTTCGGATTCACCAGTCAGAATCCTTTCACATTTGGTATACAGCATCTCTTGGTAGGTCAGATGCAAGTTTGTTAAAATCGGGTCCCCTGGTAAATATTTGGGTTCACTATGAGAGCCCGAATTTGAACTTTGTGCTAAATTTCTTTAAAATTCTTCTTCAGATCCATCATTCAGAATCCTTTCATATTTGGTATACATTATCTCTAGGTGGGTCAGATTCAAGTTTGTTCAAATCGGGTCCATGAGTTAATATTTGGGCTCTCTATTGGAGGCCAAAGTTTAATTTGGTGTAATGTGAGAACATTTCTTTAAAAACTTTCTTCTTCAGATCCACAAGTCAGAATTCCTTCACATTTGGTATATAACATCTCCAGGAGGATCAGTTTGAAGTTTGTTCAATTTGAGTCCCTGGTTTGATATTTGGGCTCTCAATGGGGGTGGGGGATATGGGGAGGGGTGCAGGTTATGCTCAAGTTTGTTCAAATCCATTCCTTAGTGCTTTTCCATAAAATTATAAAATTTGCCTTTCATGACTTAATTCCTCTGTAGTGTTGATGAACCATAACTAACTGAATGTGACCTCAAGTACTTCTTTAAACCACTTTGTCAGGTGGGCGATTAAGGCCCCTTTTGGCCTTTTGTTTTGTTTATACTTGCTCAACAACTACATTCAGAAGTCCAAAAAAGCGAGATTCAATTCATATTTTGACACCTTATGCGTTCACACAGGTCCGCTGTGTGAAAATTACTAGAAAGGTTCGTGACTCAACACGCAACGACCGTTTCATCCATTTCTCAATGGCCCACACACCGGCTGGTAATTAATCAATAAATCTATCAGCCAGTCAATCAATAAAGGGCGCGGATGATATGTATAGTGATATAAGCAAACACATGGCTCTGTGCATATAGTATGGGTGTGTGATGGAAAATTAATGAGAAAGGTGAGTTTTCTTGAAAGTTTTTTTCCGCGAAACGGGTGATGTTGCTATTGACGTCGTGACGTCATGATGCGCACGCGACGTCATAGAGACGTTGACCACAGTTGTTGTCCGCTATACAATCTGACATAACGTTGTTCGAGTCGGGAGTGTCGGATTTCTCGTAGGGGGGGGGGGAGTGATCTGGTAGTAGTGGTATATATCCAGGTTGGTACACTATTAGCCCTTGGGCCTTCATATTATCCTATGTCTGCTATAGCTAGGTCAAGCAGTATTGGGGGTGGGGGTAATGCATGATCACCTAGTGAAAGGTAGTTGTTGGGTGTTTGGATTGGCAGTATACGATGAATGGTATGTTGATCTATTATCCCCTTGTACTATTAACCTAAAGATTCCTTTGTATTATCTTATGGCTGGCATTGGTAGTTCGTAATGCTAGGCCAGGCAGTATTATAGTCGTTTGTTTAGAACGGAGGCATAGGATGCACGGTATTTACCCCTGTAGGTCCCCTGTTAGTATTATTAACCAACCGATTGCTTTATATTATTCTATGACTGGTATAGGTAGTATGTAATGCGGGGCGAGACGTTATTGTGGGGTGGGGGTGGGTGTAATGCCTTGCAGTATAGAACGGCAGTACACCACACTGAGCTGTTTGGAATAATATGTCATCCCCTGCCAAAAAAAAATGAAATAAAAAATGAAGGTTTTGTTTCCACACGAACCAGAGGTTTAAAAGTTGGATTTACCGTACTTCCGCCTGCTTCGGCACTAGATGACCTTGGCACATTTTTTGGTTCATGTCTGATATTTCTGAGAGAGTCACAATCAAACATTTCATTCCCATCTGAAGTATAGGCCTAGATGAATTAAATTTTTAATTTATGATTTTCAAAGCTCACAGATATTGCATCAAACAGCTGACTGGCCAAATATCAAATAATAATGACGTTTTAACTTTTTAGGACTTCATAACCTGAAATCAAAGATGTGGCTAGAGGGTCTCAAGTTGGGGCGGGGGTAGTGAAGGGGTTGGATTTTTAAATAGGGGTGGGATACAGAACAGGGTATAAAACAGGCGTGGACAGGGTCGAGAAAAGCTACTAGGAAATTCGATAAAAAGGGCCCCATTACGGCACGGGGTCGGACATTGTTCAGTCCCATGTGACAAAATTTAAATTTTCAGGATCGAAAAGACGTCCAATGGTTGAATCTAAGACATTTCGTCCCCTGAGTTCCAATGTGTTCTATGTGCCAGTAGGCACATAGAACACATTGGAACTCAGGGGACGATTTGTCAATGACCCGAGTTTTGGGTAATATCGAGCGAATCTCAATGGTATCGAGCCTTTGGGGCCGATAATGGTTCAGCGTCAGGGGTGATCATTTTGATTTTCCAGACTGAAGAGACACAAATTCCTCGGATCTAAGGCATTTGCCGACGCGCCCGCGTGTCGTGTGTTATAAAGATCGAATTACACTGGTGTGGAACCAGGGAACCGACCATGATTGGCTCCGATGGAGGAAATGTGGTTTTTCAGGCCCGTGAAAAGACAAAATCCTTGCATCTAAGGTAGTTATCGACGTTCATGGTAGTGTGCAATTTAAGGGGCCGAAAAGACACCCAATCCGTGCATTTGAAACGTTTGGTGATGCCTTGAGCTGTATTTTATAACGAGAGGGTTTAGGGGATGTGAAAACCGTTACGTATTCTCAGTTCCTCATTCGACATTCGTTGTCAACTGATATTATCGCTTGATAACGAATGTTGAATAAGGAACTGTGAATAAATTACAGTTTTCACTTTCGTGAGGACTTCATTGGCGTATAGAGAAAAAAGAAGGGATTTTATGGACCAAATAGACGAATCTGTGCCATTGGTGAACGCACACAGTAGTGTGTTTAAAAGAGATAATTGCAATGGATGTTATCTTGATGGGACCCGGGGGACCCCCAAGAGAGAAGACTCCCCAGGAAATTTTCCGATGGCATATACCGGCAGTTCAATTCTGAAAAAAACTATAAGAACAAAATGAACAGTGCCCGGCATTCCGCGGAAGTGAAAGAACTGATTTCGTTTTTCAAGGTGCATCACATTTCCGGGGCGCCGGGGGATGAAGAGGGGTTGGGGGTGGGGGTGGGGGGTTGTTTTTTTTAAAAAATTATACATAAAAATGGCGCATTTTAGTGCTTTACAAACTCCTCGTTGGATTAATTTTCGCACAATTGATTCCATACAAGATCCAAATTCTCCATACTGGAATCAACCAATGTTCGTATCTTGTGATGAAAAGAGGAATGATTAAAAAAATAGGAAGAATCAAACCGTTTGAGTCGAAAACATATCTTATATCCCCTCAATGGAACGAGCTTAATGAAGGGTGAGACAAAAAAAATAGTAATGAAAATTGAATGGTCATTTTGTGAATAGCAGGTTTTGGTCATTACGTTAGGTGAAGGGTTAACTTTATTTTAGTAGAACTTATTTCATGTCAGTTTTGACGGAAGGTTGGTTCCTCTCTCATTTGAGTCCAACTCATAATGGTTCAAGTGGTGCCCTCCCTTGTTTTACAGCTTTTCGCGACTGATAACAGTTTGAAACCAGATTGGAGTCCCTGCTTTAGTTTTTTCTACGTCAAAGCAGGGCATCCACTGCGGTTTTAACTGGTTTTTAGTCGGAGTTGGAAATTTGATTAAAAGTCGTGTATCGGCGGGGTGGAGGGTGGGCGGATTTTTTTGCGACACGTTAGGTTGAATGTTTTTGCATCGCCATTTTTAATACCCATCTACTCACACGTCTTTGCATTTTTTTCCTCTGTTCAACGTAACGGCCAAAACCGGCTAGCGCTATTCACAAAAATCGCCAATTAATTTTCATTCGTCGAGTTCGTTCCAATAAGGGGTGATAACCTATGTTTTTGAGACAAAAAATACAAAAAAAATACTTATTCAAGAATTTTTTTTTCAAATGTCGTCTGTTTTTCATGCTAGGTAAAGGGTTAACAACGAGATTTAGACACCTACCGCCCAAAACAATTGATCTGCGGGATTTGTTGCTCTGATTTAGTTTCTGACATCTCAAAAACAACTGGACTGTGAGTCCTGCTGACACCCTTTGATGATACCTATTCTTTAGTGGGATATGTGAAAAAAAAACTTCAATTATTTTCCGCTTAATGGTAGTCTATTGGTGGTCCAGTTTATTTCAATTTCAAAGCCAAGTAGAGCTGAATAGTGACAGTTTCTGAACCATTTGACTGTTAACTTGTTCAATTCGCACCATATCATGATTGGTAATTATCAATCAGAAAAGATTATGAGCCATCATTCATACACTCTTCAAATAAAGAAACTAATGTTAAAACTAGAAGTCCTGTCACGAACTGTGCGCTTATCTAGGCTTAATTGCGCGCATGAGTTGCGCGCAATTGCCATATCGAATGGCATCCAAAGCACGGCAGGTTCTCCCGGTTACTCATAGCAAACACGGGCAATGTTTCTGCCAATGGACCTCCGGGTTACACGGAGGTCCATTGGCTGAAACATTGCTTGTGCACAGGCCGTATTTACAGAATTTGATAGCCTTACTATGGTCATATCGCATAGATTAACGCGCATATCGGCATGCTATTTGTGCGCATTTCAGGACAGGACTTTTAGTTTTAATTGTATACATCGAAATCCCACTGAACAATACATGTATAAAATTGGTCATGGTAAAAAGATTTTGAAATATATGTTATGAATTGTAACCAAATCATGAAATGCTTGGGTTGATGGGTCAGAATTTCTCCCAAACACACGGGGAATTGTAAACATAACGCTCTGGCGACCAACGGTACAATTTGTGAAATGACGTGCCGATGGACGTGCACGAGCCTATAGACGTCGGAACGGTCGTTACGCCAATAACTGTACACGTAAAGTTGATCGTTTTGGTGCCGGTAGTGTTATGGCGTGGGCTGACATTAACCATGCTGCCCGGACAACACCTGTTCGAGTGGAGGTTAATCTCACCGGTAGAATTACAGAGATGAAATCCTATCACGCCAGGTTGTCTGCGGATTCATTCTATGTTTTGCCCTTTCAACACGGCACTACTAGACAGGATGTTTGCAAAGCATTTCTTCAACAAAACCATATTCCCACTTTTCACTGGCCAGCACGTTCATCTAACTTACCCCCATTGAACACCTTTGGAATGAGCTTGATCACCGCTTTCACCAGAGGCAGAAGACACCACAGACACTCGAGGAACTCTTTGCGGCACTACAAGAGGAGTTGCAGAACATTCCACAGCGTGTAATTTAGACTCTAGTAGCATATATTAGGTGACGTTGCCACGCCGTTATCACTGCTCGTGATGGTTATACACGGTATTAACTTTCCCCGGTCGTCAATGCAGTAATTTTTATGTGTGTTAATGACGTTTCACGTTTGCTTGTGTTTATGCCATTTGTAGAGTGATGTTTTTACTTCCCTGTTTACTACAAATTATCCATTTATAATCTGAGAACTTCCAATACAATCTAGTGGAATTTCGATGTATAGTTTCTGTTTCTTATTCTGAAGAGTATATATTCATGTAAGACAAGAATGTATGCCATGTGTGCTGTTGAGAACCTTTGTGTTAACTATCCTATTCAAAAAGTAGGGGATATTTGATAAAAGTGAGATATGAAAAAATATATTTATATACACTCTTATAAAAGACAGTTGACGAATTGCGCTGTGACAACTGGTGAATGATTTCAGCGATAATTGGGCGTCTGACAAGCACCCATTCCACGCACTGAGCCATAGAAGACATGGGCGGTCAGTCAGAGAATTTACCACATTCAGTCCAAGACCTCAAAACCTTGTAAATCCTCCTCGGTTCGCGAGACAAAAGCGGATCCTACGTGGCATACTCCTCACCAAACGTCCAATATCAACTTGACTGATGTTATTCCATTCTTCCTGCAGTGCAGCGGCAAGTTTCTGGACATCAGTAGGGGGCTGTTGGCGTTGTCACAGGCGCCTGCAAAGCATATCCCAGACGTGCTCGATTGGTGAAAGGTCTGGACTTAGTTCTGGCCAAGGCAGTATAGTGATGTTCTTCTCCTGGAGGAACTCTGTAGCGACACGGGCCCTGTGTGCTCTTGCATTGTCATCTTGGAAAACGAATCGACGGCCGTGACGTCGCGCAAATGGCACTACATGAGCTGCTAGCATGTTGGCACGGTAGTACTGCCCTGTGACACGCCCTTGGATGACATGTAATGCTGTTCTGCTGGTCATGGTTATGTCTCCCCACACCATAACCGACCCACCACCAAAACGACCGTCCTACCTAACGGTTATGTCATGGTATCATTCGTTCCGCCGCCGTCACACTCTTTTCGCCTGTCGTGGAAGTCGAGAGTGAACCTCGATTCATCGGAAAACATGACGTTGCTCCACCGTCGATTGTCCCAGCCCTGTTGTGCTCCACACCAATTACGCCTACTGCGATGTGATGTTCGGTCAAACGTGGAATTATTCGAGGTTGTCGAACGTACAAATTCCAGCTGTGTAGATGATTTCGGATAGTCTGACCACTGACGCACATCTGTCACTCGGTGCAGCTGCTGTCCAATTTCTGAGCCACTTTGATGGCGGTTACGTTATGCTGTCGTTCGGATGAAAGGATCCTGGTTAGCAGTTGTCGCCCTTTGACGACCTGACCGACGTCTGTCATCAACATTGCCTGTCTGACGGTAGCGCTGCTAATCACCGATTGAGTAACGTTGATAATTTGAGCCACTGCAGTGTGTCTGTTGCCAGCTTCCAACATGCCAACGGCACGTAAACGTTCGTCAAGTGTTAGTCTGCGCATACCTCAAACGTTACGCTTCGACCAGAAACTTTTGATGAACGAGTTTATACCAAAAAAAGAACGATGAGAAAAAGTGTAAAAAACATTCGAAAAATTCAAGTGATATACTAAATTTACCCTCTGTGAACCTCTCTCTGGATCAAGATCTCTGGCCTAATCAGAAAGAAGCATTTGTAGCGTGTGTAGCCATCTATTGGAAGCCATTTTTGGACTTTTTGGCATGCGAAATTTGCATTGATCTAATTTGGGGGCTTTATTTGGTTTGGGGAGGGGTGGGCAGCGAATGTTTTAGAGGCCACCTACTGGCGGCGGTTATAAAAGTTTTGATTTTTACGGGCTTGATGGAATGACCTTAATGAAGAGCAATCAAATTGAAATACGCTGATACAGTACCGTGTTCACAAAAGTTGATAAGAATTTTGACCGGATCGCGATTGGGTTGGCTTTCTTCCCCGCAACACTGTAGAATCTCTCCCACGGAAAGAAAATGAGAAAACATTGAAACTTGGATGATGTTTTCGTTTGTGTTTTATGTGGTCTTGATTTCGCTAATGGCGCTGTTCGTGATGGTTGGGTTGAGTCAGTTTTGTTTGTATTCCGTACTGGATGAGAGTTACTTTTCTGCTAAACTCAAACCTCACGAACCCCAATGGCGCCACTGAGTTCGAAATAACGGTGCGTTAACAAGATTTTGAATAGGAAAGAAAAAAAAACGAAGGGTTCAAGAGAATTCGGGCAAGTTACGCAGTTTTTTAAGGCAGTTGCAGTGTCCATTTGGGGAAATTCTAATAATTAGAAAACCCCATACAATCGAACAAACCCTCTGAACACACCCCTTTGCTGTTGTAGATCTTTGGGTCCTATAGAAACCACGTGCCACCATAAAAGCGAAGATAGCAGCCTCAGTCATTCGAAATGGACTACGAAAATACGAATTTCCACATAATTGTGACGCGCTGCGCACGCGCACTAACACTGCATATTACCATTGCAGTGGCGTACCGACATGACCGCTCACACGGGCTACCGTGACAACCGACATACAGCCCATCAGAAACTGCGACGTGATGTCATGTCTGAGGAGGTGCGACAGAAGATGTAAGATCTCAACATGGTATTCCACTCACTTCTTAGAAATTCAGGAAAATTCACTGGAGCCTGTACAAGTTCCGTCACTTCTAGATCAACCATTAGTGTGGATAATAGCTTTAAAAAAATATTTATTGACTTGCACGGCGACTCTTGACCTATCTACACAGATAAAGGTTTCCAGACTTTGGCAGACAGGGAGTACGGTAATCAAGAGATAAAAAATGCAGAACTTACATTTTTGGTTGTATTTTTATATTTCTTGATTCGGTTAAAAGATTACCGGTGTTGCGAATGTCATTGGAAGGAATTCTATACGCACTGGTCGGATCAGATAAGAGGGAACGAGTCAATAGGGGAGAAAATATGACAATGAGAACACGACGTATCGCCCCCTTGCCCTTTAGACTAAGTGACGCGGGCCACCAGTACAGTTCCCTCCCAATAAGATAGTTTGGTCAGTTTATGCACAAACACACGAAAACCGTTCAGTTGGTTTTCCACTTTGGCGCAAAAAACGGCACCAAATCGGAAAACCGAAAAAACATCCCAGATAGACAATGGGTGCTGCTTTTCAACACAGGAGAGTGGAACTCACAAAATAAAGTAAAAATTATTCTTCTATGTTGATATTAACAGAGTTTGTTATATATTTTTTATATAATTTCTTTTAAATATTTCATTCTATTATTATTATTGTTGTTTTTTCCCAATCTGCCTCTCCTAATTGCTTGAATAAATCTAAATGTTTTAATTAACTGAACAAATTCCACATTCATTTCTACATTTAATATCGAATGTATGTACATACACGTCTTTGATTGTCTATTGGTACACATTAACAGGTCATATAAAAACAACATGTGTAAAAAAATGATTCCGTAAAAAATAAATTTCACTTGTGAACGTTTTAAACTCTGCCCATCCCATATGGAGATTTTAAGAAACACTAAATTACAGTTGTGCATGTTCTCTTTTATATTGTAAGGTGGGAACTTTGGATTCATGTTTAGCCTTACAACATCACAGGCCTAATAGTTAACCAATAATGTCATTTTAAGCCCCGTTGAACTGTCAAAGTTGTTTTCCATAGTAAAAAAAAACATTATATATTTAGAAGAGTTTAACCCTCCAATTTTGATGTGTTTCTTGTCTTACAAGCACATCATATATTGGCACATGAGGATTTTAGTGATATTGCTGATCAGGGACCGACCATGTAAATAAGCAGAGTGAATTTGACTACCAAAATTCACATTTGGCTACTGGATCTTACATATAGGCTTCTAAGTTGGCTAAGACCGAAAGACCCCTGATCCTCCATTGGTTACCTTCGACAACCTAGACTTGACTTGGAACTGTTGTGAAAATGAATGGTTACGGTGGAGTAACAGAATTATTTTTCAGCCAGTTGAGAACAATTTCAATTGTTCCTAAAAAGGAATGTGTCTACGGATGTCCTACACATCTGAAAGTTTCAAAAAAAAGAAGATCGTTATCAAAATGTAATATAACGACAGTTAACTGATAGAGTGCTTCATGCCCATATTTATGCCCATATTTGGGTTTTATGCTAGTATGAAATTGCATCAACTTAAAGGCTTCATTTTTCTACACATGTTCTTCATATTATCTTTGAAGAGAAATTATATCATCTCTGTGGATTCGCCATGTTATAATTCAAGGGAGAGTTTTCGCACTCTCTCATAAATTGTAACAAGGCAAAACTCGCGAACAAAATCAACAATAATAGAGCTCTCTATTACTGAGAAGTAAATCAGGCTTCTACATTTCAAAAGTATGCTCCAAGTCTGGCTCTTATCTTTAAATATTTATGTCGGTCTCTGTTGCCGATGGAAGTGAAAGTACCTTGGCGGTGGTTTCTAGTGAAGTCTTAGCTGCCTATATAGGCAGCCAAGACTTCCCTAGACACCACTCTCCCGAGTCAAGGTGTTACCTTATTAATTATGAGGGAACAAACTAAGTAAAATTATCTGCCAGATTTCAATTTGATTCTCGTTGTTTTCTTTGCAAGAATCATTTGAGACAATCGATTCTGATTCTCGAATGAATTTTAAGCCCTGAAAAAGCAGTTGGTCATTAACAGTTCAGTTAAAATATAAATAATACATGTAAATTGGCAAAAAGCATAGCTGATGGGTTAGTTGACAGTGATTTTGAACCAACAGGTTGATCTTGAAATATGCAGAAGCCTTAAGAATATACTGAATTGGAGGAACGTCAAGATTGAGACGCTTCATGTGGACACGGCATTATACAAGCAGTGTGTAATAATTGAGTCACCTGTTCTATAGCACCAGGAATGTATGTTCAGTGGAATATTTTCGAAGATATTGTCGACGGTATTTGATAATAATAAATTATTCTACGGGCACCTCTTCCTTCTTTATCCAGATTTGAACAGCAATATTGCAACTTGTCCAAGATAAAAGTAGATGAAATGTTTCGTTTCGTGTGTCACATAGCTTCCAAAGTTTCTTCCCACAATGCAGTGCCACGTAGGGTTGTACTTTTTGTCAAACTCCTTTTTGATGAAAGCAGCAATATCTTTTTCAATGTTGTACTTCTCTAAGGCTTGGGTAGCACAGTCCACTGCATCCTGTTGCATGTCTTCTGACATGTCAGCATTCTTGATGACAGCTTTACGGTCAGTCATATTGGATTCTGAAAGAGGAAAATAAAATACGTTTGTGTCGAGACACACGCACACATATAAAAAACACAAACAATCCGAACACATTTATACCTTCAGCACACCGATATCAAATCACAACCCTTTCCCATAATGCAACTAGGAATCCAGTCAATTCAGTCTTAAACTGATTCAGCTCACTGAGCTGTCAAACGAGACAGTATTACAGTACGTGGAGAATGGATTGTAACTAATTCACCCGCGGAGTGGAGTTATCACCCGAGCTATAACTTTCAAATTTTGTACATATCGACAAATTTTACGGACTCGGCAAGGAATCACAATAACGGAATGCCTTATATGTATACAGGGGAAATCTGATTCAACCTTGATCAATGTTATAGTCGAGACTGAGATAGGAAAAGCTAGGAAGCAATGGATGAGATATGGGGCAGAATAACAGAAGCCAATAGTACTGGTACAAGGCCGCAATGGAACAAGACTGCTGTAGAAGCTAATGATAGGACAGATAGGCCATAGACCTGTAATGGCCTTGGAGCTTTGGCGACAAGATGGAAGCGGTTGGTAAGACTACATTAGACCCATTGAGGGCTTTTACATAGCCTAATGCGACAAAAAAAGGGATTCTCCAAAAGGTAACCTCGATAGGTATCCTTAATAGGTATCCTCAAATAATACAATACCAGGCCATAGGTATCCTCAAATACTGAAATGAGGCTAAGAGTCGTAGTAAATTATACCTCATTGAGGGATTTTTAATGGTTCTCATAACCTCAAAATTCAATGAGGCTATGAGGGATAATAAATGAGGACTCATTAAGGGCTTTTACATAGCCCTCATGGCCTCATACGACAAAAAAGGGATTCTCCTAAAGGTATCCTCGATAGGTCTCCTCGAATAATACAAGACCAGGCCATAGGCATCCTCAAATACTGAAATAAGGCTAAGGGTCGTAGTAAATTATACCTCATTGAGGGATTTTTAATGGTCCTCATAACCTCAAAATTCCATGAGGCTTTGAGGGATAATAAATGAGGACTCATTGAGGGCTTTTACATAGCCCTCATGGCCTCATACGACAAAAAAGGGATTCTCCTAAAGGTAACCTCGATAGGTATCCTCGAATAATACAATACCAGGCCATAGGTATCCTCAAATACTGAAATGAGGCCAAGAGTCGTAGTAAATTATACCTCATTGAGGGATTTTTAATGGTCCTCATAACCTCAAAATTCAATGAGGCTATGAGGGATAATAAATGAGGACTCATTGAGGGCTTTTACATAGCCCTCATGGCCTCATACGACAAAAAAGGGATTCCATAGCCACGGGTGTTTCCCAAAAATCCATGGGATATGGCCATTGGATATAGAGGTGATGAGAATCGGATACGACTTCGTTGTAATAAGGGGAGATAACTCTGCATACAGATTATGGGAAATCAAGCAATCTGATTGGTTATAAATGATATAGACATATGAAACAACAAGAGTACTTGGAATAGGGTCAGAACTAACAAGAATAGAACAGAATAACTAATTATAGTAATAATAAGTAAAGCTGTTCCAACTAATAGGCTCTTCTACGCTACTGGAGTATACTCCAGAACAAAGGAACATGGCCAGGTAGAGGAAAAGTATTGCATATATAAAAAGAAGCAGAGAATTCTGAAAGAATTCGAAATAGTAAAAGTTGGGTGGATTTTGGTGATTTGGAGGGATTGTCGGGTTGTTTGTGGTAATTAGATTTACTCCGATTCAATCGAGCACACCCTCCGAACATACTCCGTCTTATTGCAGAAAAATTGAGTAACATAGCAATCACGTGCTACCATAGAAACCAAGATGGCGGCCTCCAGTACACAAAATATACGACGGAAACACGTATCACCCTAACAACACGCGCTGCGCATGCGCACTCACATGTATCACTATGGAGATGACGTCACAAGATGTCCGCTCACGCGGGTTACCATGACAACACAACAAGACGCCACTACGTCAAGTGACATGACGTCGCTTCTGAGGTCATCCACCTAGGTCATCCAACCTTTCCCTCAAATGTACCTGACATACTACTGTCCTAACATCAACACTTTCTTTTCGAGCCTCTAATTAATTTGAAAAATGTTGACCAGTAAATTGGTCACAAAGTTGTGTTCATCTCGCGTTCTTCAGGTTGAGGAGTAGAATTTTCAAAATTGTTGAAAAATATGTTGTCCGAAATGGTGTTATTTTGAGACCCAACGTCAAGTGTGTTATGTGATTTGTAATTTCATTACACCACATCAGATATTAGAATTCAGGATTTTAAGGGAGGCCAGACGGAATTGGAGGGGGAATGGGCAAGACTCCCCAGCCCTCCTTTACGCCACTGGTGTAAACACGCTAAAAACTAAAGTGTTAAAAACTACACTTGAAGTGTTGTATTTAACACTTACTAAGTGCTGAACTAGCACTTTGTTCAAGTGTAGATATCCCAAAACTTGACAGGTGTTACAATAATACCACTTGACAAGTGTAATATCGCGACACTTAAAAGGAAACAACGCAGGTAACGCTGATCAGGCTCGAACTCTCGAGCCTGATCCGCGTCATCTGCGTTGTGTCCTTTTAATTATGTACCAACCAAGCGCAAATCAAATTATGGACGATTCTGGAAGAACCACCAATGCAAGACACATGGGAAGTGCCATCCATTCAAATTTCAGATGTCTGACGATTGTAATGTCTAAGTGCTTAAAGCATTGCACTTTGAGTGTTAAAATCAAACCCTAAGAGTTAGAATGGGTTTAACACCTTGAAAGTGTCAGTTTTAACAATTTAGTTTTTAGTGTGAAGTCGCAATCAGGGACGTGGCGAGAGGGGAAAGGGTGTGGGAGATGTCTCATGAGTAGTTGGAAATTTCATCTGTCTGGATTTTAGAGTTTCTTTGAAGTGCTGATGTCTCCTTTACTTCCCAAAATTCCAACTCGGGGTCAGATCGGCAAACATTCCTACTGTTACTATTTACAACTACAGTGTAAGCAATATCGAGCTTCATAAGTATGCATGACGTCAATCGTATGAGATTTCTACAGTGCGTTTACTTATCGCAAAAAAAAAAAATCCTCGAAATGCACTTCAAGAAAATCGCATCATATAAAATCGTTATCCTGAGTTAATTCCATTATTCACAGTTACAAAATGACGAAACATCGAACATTTATCATTCCTGCATAAGATCTGATTTAATGTTTGGAGAGTGTGAATTGCTCAAAGTTCCTCAGCTTGAGCATTTGAATAGCACATATTCAGTTCCCAGAATAATACCAAATAATAATAACCTGATAATTCTATCATAAATGTGTTGCCATTTTAGTTGCTAGTATCAATTTTATGCCCCCTCTCCTGGCTTCATTTTAATTTTTTTTCTCGGTAGTGAATTTCCAACTATGGGGAGGAACCGGGAGGGAGAACCCCCTTCCGGTCCCTCCTCATAGTTGGAAATTCACTACTCTAATCAGAAACCTCTAGCTACGTCCCTGCTGTCTGTTGGAAAAAAACTGTTGGTCGTCCTGACGTCAACATTTTCTTTTCGAGCCTCTAATTAATTTGAAAAAATGTTGACCAGTAAATTGGTCACAAAGTTGTGTTCATCTCGCGTTCTTCGGGTTGAGGAGTAGAATTTTCAAAATTGTTGAAAAATATGCCCGAAATGATGGTGTTTTCTGAGACTCGACGTCAAGTGTGTTATGTGATTTGTAATTGCATTAGTTGACACCACATGTAAATACTAGAATTCAGCATTTTGGGGTAGGTCAGAGGGTAATGGAGGGGCAACCCCCCCCCCCCCCCACGCCACTGATGCGATAGTTCTACGTGCACTCCATAGTGGATCTCCATGGATTACCAATGAAGAGGAGCAGTGCTCGAGCCTTGATTTCTGTGGTAAAATGGTTATAACGGGGTTTTGTTTAGATTTGGTAGAGGTATAAAAGGATCCAGTAATCAATGTCTCGATCGGGTGATTCGTGTTACGTGGGCGGGAAAGGTATAAATGATTGACTAATCTGGACAATACTTCATACTTTTGGCTGTGATATAGTTATAAAATAGATGCAGCAAATAACCTTAAAAAACCGAGCTGTCAGGGAACAAGTGATAAATAGGATGAAGAAACAATATCAAAGGATGATAGTAATATGACTCCCCCCCCCCCCCCCCCCCAACATATAACTTAAGACACAGGCTTGTTGCTATGACCCGATTTAACGAAAATCGAATATCACTCCACCGAGAAATCAGCGACAAACGGGTTAGCCCTATTCCAAATCGAAGTAATATATTTGTCGTCAACAAGAGTCAGAATGAAACCTCTACTCTGTCCTAAGGTATTTTTGTACTGACTTGGAAAATCCGTCTACAGCAGGCAAAGAGTTAATACTGTATAATACAGGACTGAATAGCTAGCGATAGCAGTCATGAATAGTTTTAACTGGTACAGCGCTGGAGGGGGTGAAGGAGGCCACGCGCCCTACACCCCCCCGCCGATAAAGGCCCAATGCACATAACATGGAGCCCTAAAAAGGGTCTCCAATATAGGGCTGCACGCGCTACAAATGCCCCAGAGTCAGATTCAGTGGATTTTGCACAATTTTCTCGAGGAGTCGTAGTCCTAATTAGAACCCCGCGGTCGTTACCCCTCCTCTCACTTCACTGAAGGGACGTGGGGGGTAACGACCACAGGACTTAGTTAGGACAAGGCAAGCCTGGCAAAGAGCCGACCTTAAAATGACCTTCCGACAATCATGTTTGCCCCCACCCGCCAAAAAAGAGTGGCTTTTATTGAATCCTAGCTATGATATTAGTATATTACTGTACAATATGTACATGTATTCCTTTTTGAATAATTTTAATAATATTAATAATAAAAAATAATATGTTGACTAAACTATTGAACTGAACTAAACCATAAATTGTAACAAGCTAAAGTCAGACGTGTCGAACAATTTTGGTGGCCAAAACTAATTTAGCACTCTTCCAATTAAAAGTTGTAAAGAAATGATGATTTCCCCTCATCGATTGTGGCATTCCTAAGGTTCCACTCAAGAGAGTTTGAAGTTTTGGTCATAGAGTTTGAGTCTAATGCATAAGGGTAAATTACCAGAGAAATTATAGGAAACAGTGGATTCGAAAAATTAAGCATTTTGTAAAATGTCATTTTTTACACGGAGTTGTTACCAGGCAAGTAACTAAAAATGAGACAGAAACATATCATTTTTTTTATATTTTAGAAACAGGGGGTGATATGCCCCAGGGTTAGTTAAGCGGGGATAGTGAGAAAATTCTGCTTCTGAGGCTGTTGGATGGCTGAAAATGACTTGTTTCGGCATTTTATAATGCAATTTTCCAAGTCGAAGCCTTTCATTTGGCAATAAATTAAAAAAAATTAAATACATGGGTTAGATAACGAAGTGAAAGAATATCCACATTTGAATAGAATGTATTTGTATGGAATGTCATTTTGGAAATGCCTGGAAAACTGTGGAGCGGAACCAAACGCTCAATAACAAAAACAGTCGGCAGTATTTAGGATATCGATGACTCGCAATCTAAATATATATTTTGATGTTTGCAGGATATCTTTTTTTTTGCATGGCTAAAATGCTGAAGGCTCTAAATCTAAGCTGTATATATACATTATCATGGCCATGTGCATGTCCTGTAATTTGTATCAGATTAGAGGTCGTGTTTACAATCAGATCACAACGAGCCCGTCAGGGCGAGTTGTGATCCGATTGTAAACACGACCGAGAATCTGATACAAATTACAGGACATGCATTTTGTCATGATAATACATTTATCTAACAATCCCGTTACATAAAGCCCGTTTTTCAGTTTAAAGTGCGTTGGAATTGGTCAAAATTTTGAATTTCACATTTTAATGCGTAATAACAATGCATACAATGATATTATTTGTCATAGCGCGGTGTTTACCGGAAGTTGAATCTATATGATACGGAATCAGAATGAGTGGTCTATATGATACGGAATCGGAACACATTATGTGATACGTACCGTTTCTCGTGGTTTTCAGCCCAAAATCTATATGATTGTTAGATACAAAAACATATTATGTTCTACAGAATGTAACTAAAAAGTACACTAGAAACATACCCGTATTACCATCAAGATGCAAGTTAGAAATTGGATGTTTACGCGTCTTCACCTCTCAAGTGTTTCAAATATTGTGAGCATGATAAGAAAATGAGGAAACTGCACAACTGCAATGTTAATCTGAATGTGCATTTCAGTACCGTGCTGCCCATTTTATAACCATTGCTTTAACGGCATGCCAATCATTGTGGCGCGAGGTTATTGATAGGCTCAACCAGGGACAGTCACACTTCTAGTTCAGAACAATATAAAAGGGGCCTTTTATGGCAGTATGAGGACTTACAGGTCAATCATTCTGTCAGCTGTCAGCAACAGGTTTGATATTTTATGCTCCTGACTTTTTTTCCAGTAATATTCTGATTTTGTTCTTCTAATCTCTATATTACAGGATCACTGTAACGCTCATTTGGAACATATAGAAAACTGTCTCTCTGGCCACTACCTTAACCTTTACCTAACATGAAAAGCAGACGACACTTGCAAACAAAATTTTTGAATCACTAATTGTTTTCATTTTTTTCTCAAAAACATAGGTTATGACCCCTCATTGGAATGAGCTCGACGAGCTCGTTCCAGCGAGGGGTCATAACCTACAGTACGTGGAGAGTGTATTATCACTAAATCACCCGCAGAGTGGAGATTCCACTCAAGCAGTAATTGCAAATTTGTTGCAAAGCATAACTAACACAAGCAACGTTTCAGCCAATGGACCTCCGGGTTAAACCCGGAGGTCCATTGGCTGAAACATTGCTTGTGTTTTTTGTCGATATGTACAAAATTTGAAAGTTATAGCTTGGGTGATAACTCCACTCCGAGGGTGATTTAGTTAGAATCCACTCTCCACGTACTGCAGATAGGATAGATAGATAGATAGTTTATTTCTGCAGTATTATTGTTACAAAGACGATACATGAATTAAGCATATAATAAGTGATCGTACATAAAAGGCAACATGTAATAAGTATTGGGAAACAACTGCAAGGAGGCGATATAGCCAGGCTGGCTGTTTTGTAATCACCCCCTCTAGGATTGTCATTATAATTCTGGTGGATTGCAACAGTATTCAAAATATACTGAAACCACGCATTCATACACATACATATACGTATATGTCTATACACCTATATAATGTACAGACACACATACATACATGTATATGCATACATGGATACAACATTATATATAAATACTTGATTACTTATTTGTTTTCGGAATTTTCTTTAGGGCAACGGTCTTTCATTGTGATACGTTATTGCATTCAGTTAAGACAAAAAATCTAAAACAGGGGAATTTGATGAGAGTCGGGATGACGGTATAGGTTTGTTAAAATGGGAGTTCATGTTTTTGATTAAAATTAATTGAAGATTTTAGAGAATAGCGCTTGTCGGTTTTGGGCGTTACGTTGGGTAAAGAGTTAACCCTTTACCCAACGAATCGCGGGCGGATGCAGGCGATTCGTTGGGTAAAGGGTTAACTCTTGCAAATTCAGCAGTTGAAAAAATATTATTTTTCAAAAAATTTCAATAAAACCATATGATGTGACCCCTCGTTGGAACGAGCTCGTTCCAACGAGGGGTCACATGATATGGTTTTGTTGAAATTTTTTGAAAAATTTGAAAAAATGATATTTAAAATAATAAATTTTGATATCGTTTGCGTTGGGTAAAGAGTTAAAGGAAAAAAATAAAATGTTCTTACCTTTGACAGTACGGCGATACTATTAAGTAACTTCCCTTTCAATTGGTCGCTTTCTTCCGAGTGAAAATAGAAATCCGATTGCTACCCCCGTCCATATATACAAATGGTATCTATGGAGATTATCCTACATTATCCAAATCATATTGGTTCAATCAATCTTTGTTCTGTTCTTCTATCGCCCCACAATGCAATTTTCAAGTGGTGACCTTTTCAAATCATTCACAGGTTTCAACCTGCCCATTTTGCGCGGACTCTGAGACAACGGAACGCCACTAGGTTATTTCCAAATGTGTAGCATGTGGTACGGTGGTTGATTTAGGCCACCCTCAATACTTTTTTTATCTCAAGATCTCGAAAAACTATGTCGAGATGCCGAGAAAATATCTCAAGATCTCGAGATAATATCTCATGATCTCGAGATAATATCTCGAGATAAGCATATCTAATCGGAGTCACCATTTGGTCATTAGCATAAATTCACTCCTGTCACACAAACTGTTTATTTACTTGTCGCACCTTTTCCGACTGCAACATATTCATGCCTCCCATAACAATTACACGAATCAACTCCTGTCCCTCAGAAAAGTGAATAACTTATCAACCAACCACTTCCACTTCGTTGCGTATAAGTTATGAGAGCCCACCAAATCTCAGTCCAGCACTAATATAAACCCAGTCCCGTCATCCAAGCTTGCACTTGCTGGTATCTTGTTCCCACTCCAATCACAAAGTGTCAACCCAGCACCCGGTACCCCCCAGTACCTCCCAGTACCTAATATAGTGCTTTTTACCCTAAAACACAACGTTTTCTCACTACTTTACAAGATGAAAAGTTTGTGTCTGCCTAACACTCCAGATCCAAAGTGTTGATCCAGTACCCGGTACCTCCTAGTGCATACTGTAGTGTTTTTTACCCTAAAACTCAACGTTTTCGCACTTCTTTTCCTTCCAGCTCCATGGATTGTAGTGATGTTACCCCAAAACACGAAGTTTACACACTATTTTACAAGACACACACCCATAAATACCAAATATTTCCTTCCAGCTCCACATTGAATGGAGTGACTTTTATCACATCTCACAAAGTGTACTGACTACTTTGCAAGACACAGACCCGTACATACCAGATAGCTCCTCCAGCTCCACGCTGAAAGGTTTCATCCCCACAGTGAAATCAATCGCCATCTCCCTTGGTGGATCTTTCGCCTACTTGTCACTTTGGTGACTGAGACACATCGTCTCTTGACACGCTGTTATTCCACGGACCCGTCCTACAGCATAACTTTAACCCCACTCCCACGTCCATTGTGACGGAGCAAATCGGCGGTGCTCCTCGTTGCATAGCAACCTTACACCAGCGACAGCTATAAACCCACCGTCGGATTCCATTTCCTCTCGTTGGTTTGAAAAGTCTGGATTAGACGTAACTAGTTACCCCCTGCGGATACTGCTTCCGGATGAGTGATTAACCCTTTACCTAACATGAAAAGCAGACGACACTTGGAAAAAAAATTCTTGAATAACTAATTTTTTTCATTTTTTGTCTCAAAAACATAGGTTATGACCCCTCATTGGAACGAGCTCGTCGAGCTCGTTCCAATGAGGGGTCATAACCTATGTTTTTGAGACAAAAAATGAAAAAAATAGTGAAAATTAATTCGCGATTTTTGAGAATAGCGCTGGCCGGTTTTGGCCGTTACGTTGGGTAAAGGGTTAAGGCCCTCACGTATTACCAACGTCAGTGTTAGAAAAGGGTATGGCCAGTACAAGGCTGCAGATGCTAGACAAAACCGCGAATTTATGGTCAATACCCAGCAATCTCCTGACCCCCAGGACCAAATTGAAACCATAACCCTGAGCCCAAGAGGTGAATGGAATCCCCCCCCCCCACCCTCCCCGGTGAATCCCAAACGTGGCAGGATGGGCATGACTAACATTGCTTCCACACAAAACCCAATTACACGTAGTAATGAAAAGACTGACCTGTCACCCGACAAGTCTCAACGACCCGTACGCCTTTCACACTTATCCAGGGAGATACCTGAAAGTGACGACTCCAACAGCGAAGTATCCAGTCCCGCGCATATAAAGAAGGACAACTTGAACCCGATTCCCAGGATCTCCGAACAAGATGAAGCCCTCACAACGTCGTTTACTGCCACCCTTAACCAGCTACAACATGGCACCCCAATTAACAAAACGATCCTCCGTGATCCCATACTCTCACCCGGTCACAGGAGAGCCCCCCCCCCCCGGTTCTTGTGACCTCCACTTGTACTTGGGCAAGACACTTCACTTTCATTGCCTATGTGGGGGCACGGTGGCGTTGTGTACTAAGGCGTACTGCACGTCGATGGTGCACCTGTCTTCAACCAATGATGACCCTGCTTGTGTGGAGTTAGTATGTTGGGGAGCTGGCAGTTACTCGCCGTTGCTCGGTGGCTCTCTCCGGATACTCCGGCATCCTCCACCCGTAAAACTGTCATGGTCATGATTAGCCATTGTGCATAAATATGTGACCTTAAACAACAACAATAAATAAATAAATTGATTGTCCCCCTATGTTCTTACCTGCTGAAACCCATTCCAACCTGGGAAACCTTAATTTCGCCACCCATGAGAGCATAGTTCCCCCAGGACCACGTGCCACAGACCACTCCCTCTTAACTCACAAGGTGACACAGACACACACCCAATTTATGAGAGCAACATCTGGCCCACCCAAACCCCAACAGCGCATCACACCATTGATTTGCCCTCCGACAATACCCAACTTTGAATACGCTTTTCTTACTCCTCCAGTAGGACTCCCAACAATACCCCTCAAAACGACACCACTGCGTGCCACCCAGCAATGATAGTTGAAACTCAAACCCGTGAACATACAGCCCTGTTTGACCTATCGCTGCTACAGTGCCCAAAAATTGTTTGACCTAATTGGCGGTACTCCCAAAGAAGCGAAAATGCCCCTCCTGCCAAACAGTGAATCCCGCAATTTTGTGTTGAAAAAATGTTCCCGCGACATTTGAAACAACAAGTAGCACCCCACTTTCCATTTTGCTACTCCCGGTCCCATAAAGGGATTTACTCCCAAATATACCCATTGTAGAATCCCAACCATAGATCTGGCCATCTGGTGCCTCCCTCCACCCTGTATCAAACAAACCCCTCTCGGGGCATAACAACAGTTTCCCTTCCTCTTAGTACCCCAAGAAGTAAAAGGGGACCATCCTCCAGAGGATTGAATCCTGCCAATCATATAAGGGAAAGATGCTGTCATGACACGAGAGGTTACAACGCATCCACCCCTCCTTCTTCGCTACTCTCTTTCCCGGCTGACCCGAGTAGCTCCCTAGATCCCCAATTCACCGGCAATCTGAGGCCTCTGGGTCCCTATATCATATATGCCCTCCTCCCCGGAGATTCTGCTTGGCTTGGGATGCATCACCACCTCCTTTTCTTATTTGAGTCTAAACACTTAAAGTTCTGGAAAACTCTCTCATCCAAATGCTGCATGTGGTAGGTAGGTATCTGTTAGATACAGGCCTGTGTGCCCAGAAATATTTGCAATTTTCATAAGATTCTTCCCAATCTTCACTGTCAAATTTGGATTAACGATTAGGGTTTAGCAGCATTCTCCCTGCTAGCTCATGTAGCGACTATATCAGTCCAATATTGGTGGAGAAAACGCATAATTGCGTTCAGAACTAATACAAACTATTGTTGGGAAGGTGATTTGACCAAGTCAGAAGCCTTAAACCGAATGCGCTTCGAATAGTTTCCTAGAGTCTGAACAAACAACTCATCAAGAACGAAAAGTGAGAAGTATATATATAACATTTAAAGGGCCACATAAGTTCGTGTTTCAATTTTTTTTTTATTTTATTACCATAAAAAACTATTTTAGCTTATTTATATGGTAAACATTGCGTTGCCGAGGACAGTTTTTTTAGCACTTTAAAGAGCCACGCAAGTCGCAAGTTGTCGTTGGGGTCACAAGTACTGGGGGGGGGGGGGGGGAGGGGGTGTCTTGTGAGCGGGTGAGAGATGTGATCACGGAGGATCGTATGGTGAATTGGGGGGTCATGTTGCAGCTGGTTAAGGGAGGCAGCATACGACGTTGAGGGGGCTTCATCTTGTTCAGAAATACTGGGAATCGGGTCAAGTTGTCCTATATATATACATCACTTTGGGTTTTGTGTAGAAACAATGTTAGTCATGCCCATCCTGCCACGTTTCGGATTCACAGGAGGGGGATTCTATTCGCCTCTTGGGATCAGGGTTATGGGTTTCAGTTTGGGTGTGTAATTGTGAGAACGGCTCCTGGGTGTCAGGAAATTGCTGGGTATTGAACATAAATTCACGGTTTTGTCTAGCATCTGCAACCTTGTACTGGGCAAGCCCTTTTCTAACACTGACGTTGGTAATACGTGAAGTCCTTAATCACTCGTCCGGAAGCAGTATACGCAGGAGATAACTAGTTACGCCTAATCCAGACATTTCAAAACAACGAGAGGAAAGTGAATCCTATGGAAGGTTTATAGCTGCCGCTGGTGTAGGGTTATTATACATCCGGTAGCACAGTCGATTTGCTCGGTCAAAATGGACGCGAGAATGGGGTAAACTGTATGTCTCAGTCAACAAAGCGAAAAGTAGGTTAAAAATCCACCAAGGGAGTGGAAATGAAATCTTTCAACGTGGATCTGGGGGAACTATTTGGTATTTACGGGTCTATGTCTTGTAAAGCAGTGAGTAAACTTTGCGAGTTGTGAAAAAATCACTCCATTAGAGCTAGAAGTAAATATTTGGTATTTATGGGTGTGTGAGGGGACGCGGTGGCTCAGTTGGTAGAGGTGCAGGCTGCAAGCCGAGAGGTCCTCGGTTCGAATCCCACCTGCGGCAACCGCGTTGTGTCCTTGGGCAAGACACTTCACCCCCATTGCCCGCGTGGGGGCACGGTGACGTTGTGTACTAAAGCGTACTGCACGTCGATGGTTCTTCAACCAATGCTAACCCTGCTTGCGTGGAGTTGGTATGTTGGGGAGCTGACAGTTGCTCGCCGTTGCTCGGTGGTTCTCTCCGGGTACTCCGGCTTCCTCCACCCGTAAAACTGTCACGGTCATGGTTAGCCATTGTGCAGAAATATGTGACCTTAAACACCAATAAATCAATCAATCAATAAATCTATGGGTGTGTGTCTTGTAAAGTAGTTAGTAAACTTTGTGTTTTAGGGTAAACATCTTTACAATCAGCATGGGGCTGAGTAGCTAATACTGGCGGGTCCTGGACCAGTCATTTCTGGACCAGCACGATTTTCTGGACCTGGTCCAGAAATCGTGGTCCAGAAAATTTTCCAAATTATTTTTTTTTGAAAAAAATTAACTTTTTTGAAAAAACTTAAATTTTTCCGTCAAAACAATGGATTTTGTCGATTTTTCTAGAAATAATTCAACTTTTCCCGGAAAAATGTTCAAAATTTGAACATTTTCTGGAACACTCGAGGGAATTTAACAAACTCGCGAACCCTGTTTCCTTCACGATACTAACGTCGATATTTCCATCTTTCGACAACGGTGACACTGATCTTTTTCGCGAATGAATCCTACCTGAACCAATTGTCAATTCGAGGAATAGAAAATAAATATATATAAGAAACAACATTAAAAAAAAAAATAAATAAGAATACAAAAAAACAACTGTTTTTTTATTAAAAAAAAGAAAGAAAAAAAATAAAATTTATAAATAAATAAAAACAATGTTTCTACACATCGGAGATTCGAAGCGAAGGGAAGAGCAGGTTCGCGAATTAATACGAAGTAAGGAGAATATTCAAGCGCAGGATAGGGCCAGACGATTGGGAGAGATGGGATTCAGACGAAAGGCGACCAAATTGTTCAGACCCGTCACCGAGGTTCAGGAACGAGCTAGGAAAGAGACAGTGGAGGAATTGAGACCCATAAAAGAAAGTTCTCAGAGGATGACCGCTTCGATTCCCGGTACTTTAGCACCGAGAACTTTCTCCGATTTCATTCCGACGGGAATCAAGACCGCTTCAAACATTTTTAGCAGATTTGACGATGGTAGTGGAATCGTGAAAGATTCGATGTACGGATTTCGTGACGATGGCGATAAAATGTTCGTGGGTGACACGGAAGTATCATCGCTTGAACGTCGTTATTTGATCGTCGGTCCGAACAGGTACGACTGACGGATTGTATACTCTGCTCTCTCACCAGAGACCTGATGATTACACCGAGGAGGATTACAAAAAATATGGAGACATTCTGGTTCAGACTCACGCCATGAAGAAGAAAAACGATCCCAAAGAGACGAGACCTAAGGATAAGAGAGGTTACAAGTGGAAGAACGTGGTGGAATCCATATGAAGGCGAACGAGTATTTCGTGAAATTGACGACTGGAAAAGGAATGACCGACACGATATTTCTTCCGCGCGATCCCGATGCCTTGTTGGGGAGATTGAGTTTGTTGATGGCAAGCAGTGAGGCTGGTAACACCGGAGTGGAGAACGAGATAGTGGGCGTGTGCGATGAATTGTTGAGGCAGAAGGTCTTGACTAAGAAGAATTATCAAAAGTTGATGAATCGTTTGAAATAATAAATAGTAAGAGAAAAGAAAAAACAACAAAAATATTAAGTGAATAAAAAATATATATATATATTAAAAAAAAAATAATAATTAAAAAAATGTTAGTGATAAATAACATGGGTACGCTAGATCTTACGTCTATGACGGATCGGGTATCGTGGATTCGATGATGCGATTTTTAACTCGTAAATTCACCGGCGATGCCGCGAAACAGATCGCGTCGAGCGCTCTCAAAATCGGAAAGAAATCGGCGATCGATGCGGGAAACAAAGCTGCGACCGACGCGAGCGGTAGAATAGCTTCCGAAGCCAGTAGAGAGGCGCCGACGCTTTGATTAATAAATTGATAACTCCACAGCCTGCCAAACGATCGAGAATCGAACCGAGAAGTTGGAGAGAGTTCTATGATGATGTCGTACCGATACAAGACTTAGCTAAAATGACGAAAGGATCGAGATTGAAAGTGATTTATAAATAATAAAAAAAAACACTTTTATATATATATATATATATATAAAGAAATTAAAATAAAAAAAAAATTAGAAAAAAACATAATTCAAAACATAAGAAAAAACAAACCAGAGAAAAAAATGAATATCAAAGACATGTCTTGAAATAATGTGATGACCAAGAGGTCGAATGACGAGTTCTTTCCCAAGAGCATAATAGGTCGGATAGTAGGAAAATCGAATTGCGGAAAGACCAATCTCTTGATGAATCTGTTGTTGCGACCTGGTTGGTTGGATTACGACAGATTATTCGTTTTTTGGCAAGAGTCTTTTTCAACCGGAATATAGATTGCTTTGAGAGTGCATGATACGTACATTACCCAAGGATGTTATGTTGAGAATCTTTGACAATCGAGACTTCGATTATATTGGAAAGAACGGCAAGAGAATTGACCAAAAGAAACGTGGAGTGTTCGAACGTGGAATGTCTGTTTTACGAGAATACCAATGACGTTCCCGATCCTAGACAGTTGAAGTCGGAGAATAAGAATCTCATGATCTTCGATGATCTTCTGTTGGAGAGACAGAATCGATGCAAATCGTATTACGTTCGAGGACGTCACAGCAACGTGGATTGTTTCTATTTGTCTCAGAATTATTTTTGACTACCCAGACAGACGATAAGGGAGAATGCTAATTTTCTGTGTCTCTTTCGTCAGGATCTCAAGAATCTCAATCACATCTATGGAGATCACGTGGCCAATGACATGAGTAGGGAAGAATTCAGGAGATTTTGTAAGAAGGTGTGGGACAAAGGACTTCACAATTTCGTGGTGATCGATTTGACTAGCGAATTTAACAACGGAAAATATCGAAGTAGATTCGACAATTTTTTATATTCCTGATAATAATAGAGAAGAAAATAAAAAAAAAACAATATCGATAAAACATAAAAAAAATATATAAATAATAATAATAATAATAAAATAATAATAATAATAAAAGAACATCATCTATTAGAACAGATAGTCAAGAATACGGCTGCGAAACAATCCTTTCAAATCGTAGTGTGTCACGACATGACTCGATTCATGACTAAATTCGAACCTTCCATCGAATTGAAGAAGGAAAACAGATATGAGATGGCGTTGGTTATTCTCGAGATTTACTTTTCGTTTCCCAACGTCACCGAAAAGAATAACGCGTTCAAGTATTCCCAAAGGAAGTTATGACATAGACGATCTTAACCGTCACATCCAGACAAGACTGAAGATCGATGGTCATGGAGGCAATATGATAAGAATTGCTCCCAATGCGAGTACTCTACAGACGATATTAGACTTGGGAGATAATTTTCGAGTGGATTTTAGTGCGGACGATTCGATTGGTAAGATGTTGGGTTTCAAGCAAAATATGTATCGAGGTCATGCCGCTTCCAAAAATGTGGTCGACGTTCTCGCGTTCAATTGCATTTTAGTGAATGTCAATGTGATCTCGGCAAGTTACGTCGATGGTAGCGCTCAGCCTACGGTCTACTCGTTTTTTCTGGACGTTTCGCCAGGTTACAAGATCGTGGAGCAACCTCGAAATCTCGTCTATCTACCCGTGATCTTGGATACGTTGTATAGCATTGATACCACATTGACAGATCAGAATGGAGATCTGTTAGATCTTCGCAGAGAGAGAGTGACTATACAATTTCACATCAGAGAGATTTGAAAAAATGAAGTAAATAAAAAAAAAATAATAAATATAATTTGAAAAAAAAAAATAAAAAATTTTTGTTTTTTTTTTTCATTTAACTAAAAAAAATTTTTTTCATTTTTTTTATATATTTATATGAGAAATAATAAAAACCAAACATAATATTTATAATAATTAAAAAAATAAACTTATAATATTCCTAATTTAAAATATTTATAATCCAGTGAAAAAAATAACAACAAATATGAGTAGTAGTCGATATATCATTAAAAACGTGAACATATCCGAAGGACAGAAAGCTAAACTTCGCAGAGCATTAGAGTCGTCGAGGCGAGGCGAGGCGAGGCGAGGCGAGGCCGTTAGATTAAAATTCAGTTACGAAGATTTGGTGAGTAGCGGTAGTGATCGGATGCCTGGACTAAAACCCAAATCAAAAGGATGGAAAAAGCAATTCGTAATCGAACGGGAATGACGGTGAGATTGAGTCCTGCTCAACTGAGATACAATCTGAAAATGAAAGATGGTTTCTTACCGCTAAAGCATTACCCATTCTCACAAAGACAGTGTTATCAGCTCTGGGTGTAGGAACTCTCTCGGGACTTGCTAGTTCGGGAGTAGACAAATTAATGGGAAGAGAGGAAACGGAATATTTTTGAAGAAGGGAGGAGCCGTGTGTCGCGTAGACCTTGAAGGTAAAGGATTGCATCTAGGACCTATGAGAAAAGGTGGCAATGCTTTCCACAGAAACGGTCTCTCTGAAGACTGGAAAGAATGTGGAACCGATTGGTAAAGGTTTATTGTTCGGTCAGAATTCGCCGTTTAAGAATATACCCATTTTGGGTATGTTATTATAAAAAATAACGATTAAAAAAACAAAATAATTAAAAAAATGAAACAAAAGGACAGAAAACGATATTTCCCATATCATTCTATAAAACAATAATGGTTTTATCGAAATACGAGAGGCATAAACTCCAACTTTCGAAAAAAAGTCATCTCTTTTCAATAATAATAAGCATGGTCGTAAAAGATGAGAAGTAGTCGTTCATTCGTTTGATGATGAGAAGAATAGATATGTTGTTATTAAAAAAAGCGTAATATTTATAAAAGAAAAAAAAATATAAAAAAATAATACTAAAAACAAAATAATAGAAAAAAAATAAATAATAAGAATAGAAATTTTTTTTTATAAAATAATTATGAGTAAAATGAACGATTCCATGGAACTGAGAGATTGGTTTCTTAGGGCGTTGTGCAGAGCTTACGCGATCTGCGCGAAAGAACAATTTCCTTGCATCATGTGCGAAAGGTGCCTCGGTTGTCGAGAGGAGAAAAAATTTAATCGTGTTGATCATTCGTGTCTCACGATGGAAGGGAAATACACCATGTATTTCATGCCCGCCTTGGAATATGTCCGATGCGACGACGTGATCGAATGTTAGAATCAATTAGTGTTTGGCGTTGGAAAACCCAAGCCCACTAAATCGGAAGAGTTGAAGTTAGCGCATCGAAGTCTCACTAACGAAGACAGAAAATGCGTTTTTGAATATTTGTTGAAAAGGGAAGACTACAAATTTTCCAACAGGAATCGCATTTTTTTATGAATTCCTTGTTTAAGGGAAGAAAACATTAAACAAATTTTTTTTTGTTAAATAATAAGGAGGTGAAAATGATAAAAAAAAATATATAAAAATAATAATAGATATAAATAAAATAAAATTGAAAATGGAACTTCGAACTAAAAACATCTATCCATCGTTAGAGAAGGTGGAGCCCACAGCACCTCTTCTACCACCACAAAGTAGTGACAACATGGCACAGAGGTATCGATTCAAACAAATCAATAGAATTCAATCATATCTGATGCGAGAGAGAGTTCTCGTTGTTCGCTCAATAAGATATATTCGCGATTAGAGAAATTTGTGAGTGGTGTGGATTTGACTCTCATCATGAACATTGCCAGAATCAGTCTATTGTCGACCGCCGTCTTTGCTCTTCCAGTCGTATTGGCCGTAGAAGGATTGGCTTTGATTTCCGGATTCGTCAGTCTGATCGGAAAGTTTCTCACTAAGAAATTATCCGTGAAGGCCAAGAAACATGAAAATATCAGCGTTTTAGCCAATGCAAAGATCGATTCCGTGTCGGATAAGATCTCTATGTCATTGAAAGATGGTAGGATTTCAGACGGTGAATTCGTCGACATATTGAACGAAAAACACAAATATGAATTCATGAAAGCGAAGATAAGAGTCAAGAGTCGTCAGATTCTCAAGGAAGAATTACGTCTGGTAATAAGGTCTAGAGCTCGGTGGGTAGCTGAAGGAGAAAAAAGCCACTAAATACTTTCTAAATTTAGAAAAACGTAATTACACTAATAAAACGATCTCAAACTTAGAAGATGATGACGGAAATAAGATTCTAGATCAAAGCAAGATACTTGCTGAAACAGTAAAATTTTTGCGCAAACCTATACAAAGAAAGAGAGGATAATATTTCTACGAACACTCCCAATAATAATAATAATAATAATAATAATAATAATAATAATAATAATAATAATAGTTTCTCCTTCTTTGAGATGGATAGCGAAATAAAAACGTTAAGCGTCACGGAAGCCGAAAACTTAGAAAGAGAAGTAAGGTGTGCGGAAGTTCTTAGCTATCTGAAAAAAATGAAAAAAGCCCCGGGTCAGACGGTTTCACAACGGAATTCTTCAAATTTTTCTGGAGAGACATTGGTAGATTCCTTGTTCGTTCACTCAATTATGGTTTACAAAGAGGCCTCTTATCGGTCACACTACGCCATGGAGTAATAACACTGCTACCGAAGGATAAGAAACCACGAGAGTTTTTGAAAAACTGGAGACCAATTACGTTGTAAAATATTTCTTATAAGATATTATCTGGTTGTCTAGCGGAACGTATGAAAGATCTATTACCCAACCTTACCAATATGGACCACAAGGGGTTCATTAAGGGTACATTTATTGGCGAAAATATTACTCTTATCTATGATGTTATTTACTCTACTGAAATTCTAAAAAAAGCCAGGCTTACTCGTTCTTATAGACTTTGAAAAAGCCTTTGATTTTGTATCATGGTCATACATCTCAAAAGTATTGGACTACTTTAAATTTGGGCCAATTTTCAAAAGATACATTTTAACATTGTATAATGGTATATCGTTCATCCTACATGTGAATGGGGAAATTTCGCCTCAAATCAAACTTGAGAGAAGCTGTCGACAGGGAGATCCCATTTCGCCATATATTTTTTTTATTATGCGCAGAACTCTTGGCTACCAAGATAAGATCGTGTAGGGATATACGAGGAATCAATATTTGGGAAATAGAATTTAAACTCACTCAATACGCGGACGATACATCTCTGTTTCTTGATGGCTCTCCCAGGTCTCTGGACTCGGCGATGGACATGCTGTACAGATTTGAAAAAGTGTCGGGATTACGAATTAACTATAACAAAACTCATGCAGTATGGATTGGTACCAAGAAAGACTGCACTGAAAAAATATGTGATAGGTGCAAATTGAAGTGGAACCCTAAATCCTTCAGAGTTTTAGGGGTAAATTTTTCACTCGACCTTAAGGCTATGACAGAACATAACTATTTGTCCAAAATGAATGATATACGGAAAACCTTATCGGCTTGGACAAAACAGAACATAAACGTTTTAGGAAAAATCACAGTAGTTAAATCCCTTGCTCTTTCAAAATTAGTACATTTATTCTTAAGTCTACCCAACCCCACGAGTAAATTTATTAAAGAATTAACGGATGTCCTATATCAGTTCATATGGAATGGCCAAGATAGAATAAGTCGTAAAACTCTAGTGCAGGAGTACGAGAGAGGTGGGGTTAAAATGATTGATATACCATTATTTATAAACTCTTTGAAAATATCATGGGTCAAACGTATTGTTTCTGAGAACACGCCTCTACAAGAGTTGTTGAAAACTATAACGCTTTCTCTAGATAAAAACTGGTTTTTATCGACTCCCCAAGTTATCAAAAAGTACGTGAAGTCCACAAAAAACAGTTTTGAAGGGATGTATTTGAAGCTTGGCACTTGTATTGCAAAGAGCTAAAGGTAGAAAGCAGCGATAATTATCTATCGTTGAGTATCTGGAATAACGCAAGTATCAAGATTTTTATGAAACCAGTGTATTTCAAAAAATGGGAAGATAACGGGGTTATATTTATTAACGATCTTTTGGATAAAAGCGTTTTTTTTTTATCTTATGAATACTTCAATGACATCTATAAAATAGAGACAGACTTTATAACTATTTCTGGAATCAAGAAAGCGGTCACCACCTACATTAGGCCTATCTGTAAAACAAGTAATTTTCGTGTTTTATCCCGCCCAATCAGACCCTTTCAGCTAGACTACCTTTTTTCAAACAGGGACTGTAAAAACACATATATGATTCTCAAGATACGGAGGGAAGAAAATAAATTCAAAGGAAAATGGGAGAAGGATTGTTGCATAAATTTTGAAAATAACTGGTGGCAATCCGTCCTAATATGTCCCTTCAAATGTTGTAATGATGGTAAAAATCAGTGGTTTCAATATCACATAAACTCTCGGATTCTTGGAACAAGGTCCCTTTAAGTGTGGTATTACGTCGGATAACCTATGCACATTTTGTAAGACGAAATCGGAAACAATTATTCACCTATTTTGGGAATGCCCGGTAATATCACGGCTGTGGGAACAATTAAGAGTATGGGTTATTGAAAAGACCGTTGAAAACCTACAAACAAGTGAAGACTCGGTATTATTTGCAACTCCAGTTGCAGGTCATGTTGAAGAACTGCATCAGTTCCTTTTTATATTCGTTAAATTTTGCATTTATAAAACAAAATTAGCTAATCATTACCCAACGTTATCACAGATAGAACATGAACTTCGACGATATTATTACATTGAAAGAGCGGCATATTACCGAATATGCAGGTATGATCGCTTTCAGAAGCGCTGGCCTAGATGGGAGGGGCTAACTTCAGAACCTGAGACATCTTCTTAATTACGAACCCAAATCCAATGCATACGCGCCATTACAGCAGCCATAGAATGTTTACACTTCGGGTCACTTGGGATCAAATCTGTGTAGCGAGTCAATTGTCGGGGCATCGTGGCAGTCTACAGTGTTATCTATGTGATGATGGGACTGTTATTGCAAGCCAGAATGAACAGCACAGCAGACAGCTCTCTCTCTCTCTCGCTCTCTCTCTCTCTCTCATTATAATAGAAAAACAGACAACCACTTCTCTTATGATTCAAGCATAAAACAGCATCTGAAATAAGCCTCTATATCATAAGAAAACCTTAATAACTTATGAACATGTATGATTGCTTTTACTATACAATATGTAACAAATGTTGTACCAATATGTACCCATGTCTGTAAATAAAAATCTATAATAAAAAATAAATTAAAAAAAATGATATAGTTATAGAATAGATGCCTCAAATAACCTTAAAAAACCGAGCTGTCAGAGACCAGGTAAAACATAAAAAAAATATCTAAGAATGGTAGTAATATGCCCCCCCCCCCCCCACCTCCCAACATATAACTTAAGACAGACTTGTTGCTATGGTCACTCAACCTTAGTTACTGAACCTGCAAACACACGGTGATTAGTGGTGGGTTGTCCACTTCAAGTAAAAATTTGAGATTTTGGTAATCCCTCGCAAAATTTATTATAGAGCACCACTAACTATTCAACTGCTGAGTATTTCCTGGAATTTTTCATAAATTCAAGTTATGGCTTCTGTGATGCAGTCATGAATTGATTTAACGAAAAATCAAGTATCACCGCATCGAGAAATCTGTGACAAACGGGTTTCCCCTATTCCAGATCGTAGTAATATATTTGTTGTTAAGAGTCAGGTAAGGCATTTATGTACTGATTTGGAAAATCCGTCTACATCAGGCGGCGTGTTCATACTATGTAATGCAAGACTGAACGTCTGACGAAAACAGTCATGAATAGTATTAACTGGTACATCGCTGAACAGTAGCCAATCCCCCCCAACAAAAATGCCAAAAACAAATGGCCCAATGCAAGTTTCAGATAACGTAGAGCCACAAAAATGGTCTCCATGCAATATAGGGCTACACACGCCACAAATACCTCAGATTCGGATTAGCGCTAAGAGCACTAAATTTTGCAAAATTTCTCGAGGAGGCGTTGTAGTCCTAATCCGCGGTCGTTATCCCACCTCGCACTTCCTTGTTAGGGCAAGGAAAACCAAGCAAGGTCCCGACCACAAAATGGCCTTCCGACTATCATGTTTGGCTCCCCTACTCCCCCCAAAAGACTGGCTTTTATTAAATCCTGGCGATAACTAAAAATGAGACATAAACATATAATGTTTTTACATATAAGGAACAGGGGTGATATGCTCAAGGATTTGGTAAGCGGGAATAATGGGAAAATTCTGCTTTTGACTTTTCGGCTGCTGGGTGGCCAGGGACGGATCCAGGAATTTGGAATGTGGTGGGGGTGGGGTGGGGTGCCAATTGACCATATGATGCGAAGCATCATTCGAGCCACGAAGCGGCGAGTAGGGGGCGTGCGCAGTGGGGGTCCGGGAAAATCACAAAAAATGCACCAGAAACACGTGTTTTCCTCAACTCTGAGCTCTCATTCGATAGTAACTGCGCAAGCATGCGTTATCATCTAAATTCGTAAATTCAGACTTTACTCAATGACGTATCATGACATGGCTCTGGCAAAAATAGGGAGGGGGGGGGCACCGGAGGCACCTCTCCCCGGATCCACCCGTCGTAGTTGAAAATGACTAGTTTCGGCATTTTTGTCATGCAATTTTCCAGTTTGAAAGCCTTGCATTTGACAATAAAGTATTTCACCCACATTCAGATTGTTCAGATTGTTCATTTCTACTTAGTCAGATAGTGCACTACGGAAAGATTTGGAGCTCAGGTACTCGGCACAAGCTGGGAAATCGAAAGAAAAATGATATTTGATACCATTTTTGAATCGATGCTGACGTGCCCCGAAAATGGTATAAATATTAACAAGGTACACAACTCGCTTTTCGAAAACGATAGCACACATCTTCGTTATACCCGCCTCAAATTTGATGCCCACAACGTATCCAACAGTATCCGATATCAGTGGAAAGGGGAATGAATAAGCTTTACAGTGGTGTATGACACGATCGTTGGGAGCTCTTGGCTTGTTCATGATAACTGGGAGAAGTCGCAGAAAAGGCCGAAAAACATTTAGTCGGACAAGATAGTGCACAGTGGAATGTGGATTACAAGCGATAATTATCCGATTTATTACAAATAATTCGAGGTCTCAATGTCTATGGAGGGCAGATTCAAATATTAACAGTATACCTTTATCAATTACTAATCTCGGATCCACATTTATTCATTTGTGGCGATCACATTTGCTGTTTATACATGTTTTTAGCCTTCCATTGGAGACAAAACAAGCTATGGTCACAAAAACATCCCATTGGCTTCTATTTATGCCGAGAATATCATCAATGAAAACAAGCCAATGGGAGAATGGGGAAAATATTTGCACAAGTCGCGTATCTATGGACTTGGAAACTATTTCAAAGTTACGGCTAAAAGTGAATAAACGGTAAATGTGAACTCCAGAAATGAATAAATGTCAACCCAAGATTGAAAATTGATAAAGGTATACAGCTAATATTTGAATCCGCCATCCATAGACAATGGGACCTCGAATTATTTGTAATAAATCGGATAATTGTCACTCGTAACCCACATTCCACTGTACACTATCTTGTCCGACTAAATGTTTTTCGGCCTTTTCTGCGACTTCTCCCAGTTATCATGGACAACCCAAGAACACCCAACGATCGTGCAATACACCACTGTAAAGCTTATTCATTCCCCTTTCCACTGATACCGGATACTGTTTGATACGTTGTGTGAATCAAATTTGAGGCGGGTATAACGAAGATGAGTGCTATCGTTTTCGAAAAGCGAGTTGTTTACCTTGTTAATATTTATATACCATTACAGGAGCACGTCAGCATAGATTCAAAAATGGTATCAAATATCATTTTTCTTTCGATTTCCCAGCTTGTGCCGAGTACCTGTGATTTGGAGCGGAACCTGGGGATTTCCACTTGAAATGTCAAACTGTCATATTACCATTTCGACGTGTCTTTTTCGAGAGAACAGGTTTCTTTTTCATATTGTTCTTATAAAATGTTTGAAGTCTTTTCGCGTACTTCGCTTTCAGGTGGTCGCTTCATTCCGAGTGATAATAGAAATCCGAATGCTACGCCCATATAAATACAAACCGCATCTTGGGGGTTTATGTATCACACTCCAAATCCTATTGGTTCAATCAATCTTTGTTCTGTTCTTCTATCGTCCCACAATGCAGTTTTCAAGCGGCGAACTTTTCAAATCATTCATAGTGTTCATTCAATCTGCCCATCTCCTCGCGGACTCGAAGACGACGGAACGTCACAAGGTTAATTCAGAGTATATCCCCCATTCTCCTGTTGTGTAAAACTTTGGCGTTATTAATATACTTAGAATTTCCACATTGAAATGTAAGTTTAAAGCTCAACTCTTAATTAACGAAATGGCCTCATCCGCCCGTGTAATTATCAAATTTAGCAATCGAAAAAAATCTATTTTAAAAAAATTCAACAAAACCTTATGCATGTTTTATTTATGTATTTATTGGGGTTTAACAACACTTTAGACATCCAGGATCACCTCTGTCGAACAGTTTTACGAGTGGATGAAGCAGGAATACCCGGAGAGAACCACCGAGCAACCTCGACCAACCTACTAACTCCACACAAGCAGGGTTAGCATTGGTTGAACACAAGTGCACCTTCGACGTGCTTTACGCATTAGTACACGACGCCACCGTCCACCCACCCCCCGCGTGGACAATCGGGATCAAGTGTCCTGCCCAAGGACAAAACGCAGTTGCCCCTGACGGGGATCGAACCGTGGATCAGTGGGTTTAAATTCCAATTCCGTAACCAGTGAGCAACCGCGCACTCACCTCACACGTTAACCCCCATTTGGAACGAGCTAGACGAGCTCGTTCCAAAGAGGGCTCACATGATATAGTTTTGTTGACATTTTTTGAAAAAAATTCAACAACTGTAATTAAAATAAATTTGATATGATCAAAGGGTTAAAAAATGTCATTGACAACAGTACAGTGGAACCCTGTTAATTGAATACCCAGTTTTCCGGTGAGAATTATTCAGTTAACAGGAGTTTTTAATTGACAGTGATTTGGTCACTATTCTGTATTCTGGAGGTAAATTGAGTATTCATCCGCCGCTCCCCCCCCCCCCCCGGTTTGACATTTGACATAACTCATGGAGTCGTGCCAAACAAGATATAATAGATTATGTTCCAGTAAGACTAAAATCCTCCTCCTCTGATTGAACGAGAGCTCGCTTAGTGTATTTTATGTTTACGGCTCAAGTGGCAATTGTTACCGCCTGATGTCACAACGCGAGATATTTGCTATGACGTCGTCCGGTTCGTAGCTGCTTCATCAACGGAGTGACTAGCAAGCCACTTCATTTTTCTGGATGTTTCACGTGTGCAGCAGATGGTGTTCCGGATGAAGTGTTATTTAAATTACAAACCAATTTACGATTTGAACTGAGATGGAATGAGTTTATCTGGTTTATTGATCATTTACCCAGTGCTGGATGCACGAGAGGTTTATTTACTAAACCTGTTATCGTTAAAAGTTGTCTTGAACAAGGCAACTTTTAATGATCACAAGTTTAGTAAATAAGCCTCTCGTGTTTCACGGTGTCGGCTTTGGGCTATGGGTAGTGTCTATTGGAACATATACGGTATTGTGATGAATTGACGGTAACATGGTCTGAGGTTTGCGGTTCGGTGCGTATGTTCAACCTCGACGCTTCGCGTCTCGGTTGAACATAAGCTCCGAGCCACAAACCTCAGACCATGTTACCGTCAATTCATCACAATAACTTATAATATGCCCCTATTGAATGTACTGTACAAGGTGAATTGTGGGGGTAATTTGTCAATATATTTATTCAATTAGCAGTAGTCTTGATGCTGTTTAAACCTATATGCAAATATCAGGTAAAATGTGTACTGAAGGTATGGTAAATGGTTATGTGTTTGGAATTTATATTAACTTCACATGGTTATTCAATAAACAGATATCCCAGTTAGTGGATTCCGCTGTACTAACAATCCTCTCTCTGATCACCTCATCAAGCTGTTTGGAATAATTATTCACCAAGTACGTCATCCCTTGAAAAAAATAAACTGGAAAAATGAATGTGACAAATGATATTGATGATTAGCACAAATCATTGTTTTTAACTTCTGGGTACATGGTTAATCCATTGCCTGACACGCAAGAAAGACGACACTTGCAAACAAAGTTCTTGGATAACTCATTTTTTGCGTCAAAACATAGCTTATGACTCCTCATTGGAACGAGATCTTGAGGGGTCATAAGCTATGTCTTTGAGACAAAAAATGAAAAAAAAAATAGTGAAAATTAAATGGTGATATGATTTCTTCAATCTAATTTGGCGTTGAGGTACATGCGCCTTTGTGAAGTTCAGCTCCCCCACCCACACCCCGAGACAATCTTTTTGGTATCAAATAAGAGACATTTCAACGGGAAATGAATTACCAATCTCAAACACTGAATGAATCTAAGAATTTCCAACAGAAGGCCTCAAAATGCATCAGTTCATTCTTTCCTTTTCCTTTCTAAGATGTTTGACAGAAATGTTAAACTTTAATAAATTGCTTTAATAGTTTTTTTTTTTTGAAGCTACAGTTTTCTCATCAAAAAATTAGAGTAACTCTGTTTCAATGGTTTGGTTCCGATATACTACTTACACGTGCACGGATGCCGGGAGCAGGGAGCCACTGCCCATCCATGCCCTGATACTGGAGGAGGGGAGGGCAGTGCGTGCCCCCTTTTCTCTAAAAAAAAATACCAGTGGAATAGACTTCACTTTATTTTCCGAGAACTGTAACCGAGAAAACTCTCGAGTATTCGTATCTAACGTACAACACGTGTGCCAATGTCAATGTGAGGGACGGGGCATCAAGCATATAAATGACGGAGGCTGGTCGAGAATCACCAAACAATCGGCTGTGTGAGTTCTAAAGCTTTATATATTTATTCTTCATTGAGTGAAACAATGTGCCATCTTCAATGCTTTAGCTTTAGCATTGCAGATGGCATCTTGTTACAATCAATGGGTGATATATATTTCTATAATTGTGTGTGTCACAGTACGATTATGATACGTTGTAAACTGCCGGTCTTAACTCATACTCAGAATCGAGGGTCCTTCTTGATACTTCTTCCGCCTCTTACTGTTAAAAGCTTCCGGTGTTCTTGTTCTATCACCTTGGTCCACTTGTATAAAAATCCCAAATCCCAGTAACACTTTTGGGACTTCGTTGAGTACACATACCAAGTTTTGTGTGATATGATTGACGGTGTATGAGCTGGGAGTGATGGAACAAACGCTAGGACACGAGAATCTCAAATTTAGAATCGAATCGAATCTAGAACCAATCGGGTCGAGGATTTCCAATCGAATCGAATCGAATCTCGAATCGAATCTCCCCTCTTTCCAAGTCGTAGATATTGCACCTACTTTTTACCGCAGAAAAGAGTAAATATTGCCAGTCTCCAATCAAATGTTATATTCAAGCCTGACTCGCCCCCTTGGGCAAGTCAATCAAAAAAGCGGTATATATCAGAAACGGAATGAAAGTAGTTTTGGAAGCGGAACCCTTTAACCGTCATATCTTCATCTATCGTCAGGCCTGTACAGGAGACATGATGACAGAAGAGCTCAAAAGAAGACAAAAGGTCGCCTGAGTTCTAGAATGTTCTGTGTCCCATAGGGGACATAGAACATTCTAGCACTCAGGCGACGAAAAGGTGCGTAGACAGGATTCTAGAACGGGGATGCGTTAGTCCGTTTTTTGAGGGGGGGGGGGGGGCGCAAACATGATACTTGGAAAGCCGTCGTGGTGGGTTTGGGGACCTTTCCTATCCCGAATTAGGACCCGCCGGTCGTTACCACTTCCCCTTTTCCCTGAAGGGAAGTGGGGAGAGGGTAACGACCGGGGGATCATCGTTAGGTCTAACCTCCCCCCCCCCCCCGAGAAAATGTTGCACATTTTAGTGCCTTAAGATTGAATCTGAGGCGTTTGTAGCTTGTACATACCTATATTGGAGACGATTGTATGGCTCTATGTTATGAGAAATTGAATTAGGCCAATGATTGGGGGGGGGGGGGGGGGCAGTGAAACATTTGGGGGGGGGGGGGCAAGGCTCAGCTCCCCAAACTCATTACAAATTATGGTATTGACACATTACAGAATAGATGCTGGCATTAATACAGCGTATATCTATAAATTATATAAATGGGAAATGTGTGATTCCTTCCTGTCCACGTCCAATTCCTTCCGTGTCCGCGTCGGTGTCCAGCTATAAATTCAAGCATTGGTTTTCTCACTTGATTCGCAACGAGGAAGTTTCCGTTAAATGTGCGGGGATACCTGCCCGGGAGCGGATCGGTCCGCTAGTTGTTTTAGTGAGAAATTTGTGATTCCTCCTATTCCGCATACAGCTAGAAATTGAAGGTTTGATTATCTCCCTTGATATAACATGCAACCAGAAGTTTTTCGTCGTATGGGTGGGGCAACTCGTCCTGGGATGTGTATATATAGTAACGACAGAGAAGCCACTTCTATTCCACTTGCTTGTGTGTGTGAGGGGGGGGGGGGGGGTGCGGGGGCGGTACATGTATATTAGGTATATTAGTTGATAAGGAATATAATGTTTCATATACAGAAAGAAAGTTAATCCAGATTGCCTAAATGTGGGCACGGTAGTACTACTTAGTGTACACCAATAGCGCACCTGCCTTCAACCTCTTCTAACTCTAATTATGGGGCGCGGTGGCGTTGCGGTAATCGGTTCTCGTCAGATCACCGATGTTAAGCAACGTCGAGCCCGGTCAATCCTCGGATAGGTGACCGTCCGAGCGTTCGATTCGGACTCCCACGTTGTGTCCTTGGGCAAGGCACTTAACCCCGATTGTCCACATGGGGGCACGATGACGCCGTGTACTAAGGCGTACTGCACGTCGATGGTACGCATGTCTTCAACCAATCTAACCCTGCCTGTGCTGCAGTGTGGAGTTACGATGTTAGGGAGCAGGCAGGTGCTCGTCGTTGCTCGGTGGTTCTCTCGGGGTACTCCGGCTTCCTCCACCCGTAAAACTGTCACGGTCATGATTAGCCATTGTGCATAAGTATATGACCTTAAACACCAATAAATAAATAAATAACACTGATTGAGCCGATTTAATAAGTTGGTGAGTCTGACATTTGCTCCTCGCTGCTCGATAGTTCTCTCCGGGTACTCCGGTTTCCTCACCTATAAACTTGTCCGATACAAAACGAATAGCTGTTAAAAGTATTTAATTTAACCTTATTTGTTTTACAAGGATTTGGCGAACATGTTACGCAAATTATATTAACGCCTCTCCTTGGCGTAAGTGTGTGGGATGACCTTCATAGCGGCAACTTCGTGGCCTAGCTCTTCTCAAATACTACGAAGGGATCTTTAGCCTGCACGGAGTGTGTCTCTCTCCACACAGATGGCCTCCAGTTTACGTCCCCAGCCGATAGGACGGTACGCTGTGACACCATCAACCCCACAATTGATGCTGATAGAGAGTGTTCGGACACTCGAGAACTTTCCCCGACCGGGGATCGATCCCGGGACCTCTGGTACGAGAGACCAGCGCAATTATCCACTCGACCAAGTAAGGGACAGGTTCAACATGAATGGGGACAAGTCCACAAGGTGTCTTCTAGCGTTGAATGTATTGTTGAGCCTCGCTAAACAAACAACATAACTAAAACACCCACAGAGTGGGGTTTCCACATCACCTTCAATTGGGTGAAAAAGCGTGCGATATGTAAGCAGAACGTCAGTCAACCGATCTCTGTTCAACCCAGAGACCTCTTGGCTGAGGGCTTGCTTCTGGGAGTATATTAGTGGTAACTCTCTCCACGCACTGTATTCGATGTATACCACTTTTATTGAACTGTACAGGAATTAGGTTATCCATATATCCTTCTACCAGAATAAAACTAAAACATACACTCTGAAATCAGTCGACGTTGAAACTTAACCCAAATAAACTGAGTTGGGTGAATATGAACCCAATTGGGTTCATATTCACTCAACCCAGTTCATTTGGATTAAGTTTAAACCCAACTGATTTTAGAGTGTATCTTGGCATCTCAGAAATCACAAGCTGTCCCTCGTCAGCCATCACAGGGTAGCGTAATTATAAGAGAGACCAGAGGGACAACAACCCAAACCACTGAAAGTTTTGTCGGGGAGGGGGCAAGTAGGGGACAGGTTCAACATGAATGGGGACAAGTCCACAAGGTGTCTTTTAGCGTCATAGCATTGTATAAGGAACCCGTGCAGATATCTACGGTGTCTTGTTTTTAACATAACACAAAATTTATTAGCATAAACCATCCTCTACAGGACAGTGTGCGAGAATTTACAAGTAACAATAATATTACTCAAAACATCTCAGTTTCATCCACAAATTTTTCCTGATCAAAGTACCATACTTTATTAATTTGATACGCGAAAAAACATAAAGATGTGAACTTAGATTTCCCATGCCTCGGGTGGGGGTGGACTAATGCGGGAACACAGCCTGTACGGATCTGCGAATCACAAATTTCTTTTCGAATCGAATCTCGAATCGAATCGTGTCTCTGATATCGACATCGAATCGAATCCCGAATCGAATCTTAAAAGACAAGTTATTTCATATTGCATCAAACGGAAGTTACGGAACACTGTGATGACCCTTACGCGACGGAGTGAACACCTTAAACACCAATAACTAAATATTCTCTGTAGCACCGTCGCTGAAACAGCTAGGCATATTGTCCATAGTTTTAGTTTTTGAAGGCCTAACTTGTTATTATTCACGTTCTTAAGAACGTGAATAGTAACAAGTTAAGCCTTCAAAAACCAAAACTATGGATAATGTTCTGGGCCAAATTCACACCTTACCTAACAATTAAACATTGTCAATTACTCAAATAAATAGGAATTGAGCCTACATGAATGAATTTTCTAATGACAGTTTTATCCTATTTTTGTTGGAAATGTAACAAATTGAAGTTAGTACGAGAGATTCGAAAAAATTGACTCACCTGCCCTTTCCTGCATATTTTTTTCCCATGACATTTTTGGGACCCACCCCTTCTCATACATTTTTATATAAAAAAATTCGGGTCTCGAACACCAACTCGAAACGCGTAATGCACACATACAAAACTGCTACACATTTACCACAGTAAAAAAGATTGCAGCGTGAAACTTTGCTATTTCGACGTCAAGGGGGCAGGCAGGGGGTGGTTGATGCGATCACGTCTTCTGAGGGACTGTATCAGAGAACGGTTACCGTAACGGTTATTCCCCTTTGCTCTGGTGGATTATAAAAATGGTTAGATGAAGCCTAACTATAAGAGCTTATTGGAACAAATTTATTTTTCTTCGATTTCTTCAAAATATTTTTTTTAAAATAAAAGAGTGTGTATTGTACTAAAAACTATTTTTTACTCCCCACCGAACTGTTTTCGTTTTGTGTTGTCTGGTCAGGTCCATTTCTTATCAGCCAGACAACACAAGAGGTAATAATAATAACACTTTGGTCGGCCGCTGATTTATTGTGGTTCTCATATCTTAAGGCTTGATTAACCCTGTGCTAACAAATGCCTCCCTATCCACACGCATCTCCTCATTTGGTAGGAGAAGAAAGGCGTGGGGTTAGGAAGGAGTTGGGAGCACAGGGTTAATCGAATTGGGCGTTTGCTCTTGACCTAACACGAATAAGAGACGACACTTAAGATAAAAAATTAAAGAACTAAACATTTTAACATTTTAATTTTTAAAACATTGCTTTAAACCCTCTCATTTCAACAAGTTCGTTCGAAGGAGGGTCAGGGCCTAGAAGAGGAAATTCGGGCCCCAAGGTTAATTCTATGACGGGCCCCCATTTCCAACGTGTCGCGATACTGATGCAGACGCCGAAGTTCTTGAAGTGAAGAATTCTTGAAGTGATAACACCGAGTCTGGTGTATATGTACAGATATCAGTCTATTGACCCTTCAGCAAACGTAACGTCCAAAACCGAGCAGCGCTATTCAGAACAAATTGCCATTTGATTTACATTACATTATATTTTCATTTCTTTGCCTCAAAAACATAGCATATGACCCTCATTGCTTATGACCCCTCAAAAGAACGTGCTTAACGAGCTCGTTCCAGTGAAGGTTCATAAACAATGTTTTTTTGAAGAATAAAAATAGATATTCAATAATTTTGTTTGTTAATGTCGTCTGCTTTTCATGTTAAGAAAAAGATTAACAGATTAAGCGTCTCCACGGGGCCCTCCCATTCCTTCTTTACACGAGTGTTAACTGGTATCCCAATACGACAGGTAACGTATCTTGCTGATTCTCGCTAGGGGATCGGGGGTCCAGGCTTGGCACATGAATCAGAACTTTGGGAAACCAGGCCTGACCCAAGAATTATGGACTCCTGGGCCAATAACGGGCCCCCAAGGTCCCAGACCTCGGGGTACTATACCATGGGCCCCACCCTCTCCCCGTCCCTGATGAGGGTGTTAGTTATGTTTGAGGAAAAATAGAAAACATAAAAAAATAAATGGCAACAATTTGCTGCGCGTCCATATTCTCCACGTGAGGGGAAATGTTAACGTAGAAAGTTGAGAGCACGGTGTTTCAGTAGTTAGAACACTGGACTTTAAACCGAACGTTCGACGGTCCATTCCTGACCAGTGGTAACTGAGTTGTATCCTTGGGCTAGACACTTAATCCTGATTGTCTATGTGAGGGATGGGTTGTGTTGTGGACTAAGGCGTAGTGCACGTCAATTGCACCCTTGCCTTTTTCAATCGCTGCTAACTCTCCTTGCCAGTACGCTGGAGAGTCTGACAGTTGCTTACCGCTGCTTGGGTGTTCTCTCCAGGTACTTCCCCACACCCGTAAACTGTATAATGCAATGTGACCCTAGCTGACGAAAGTGACGTTAACCCTTTACCCAACGAATCGCCCGCATCCGCCCGCGTAATATGCAAATTCAGCAGCTGAAAAAATATTATTTTTCGAAAAACTTCAACAAAACCATACCATGTGACCCCTCTTTGGAACGATCTCGACGAGCTCGTTCCAAAGAGGGGTCACGTGATATGGTTTTGTTGAAATTTTTTGAAAAAATTAAAAAAAATGACATTTAAAATAATAAATTTTGAAATCGTCTACGTTGGGTGAAGGGTTAAGCACCACTAAACAAACAAACACAAGTGGATTAGTTACAGGAGGGAAAGCCACTCCCTCCCTTCAAGAACATAATGTCACAGGAGTCGATAACATTATGCTTATCAGAGTTAAAATGGGTGGATCCCCACCTTTTCACTGATAGACGATACCATATTATTGTCGCAAAGCATCCCCCGTGCCATTGACGGTTAGTCTCGGTACTATACGTTGCGACTTCTTGTTTTGTTCCGTCCTTGCCAACATTCACGCACCCCCCCCCCCCCCCCCAAAAAAAAAAAGAAAAAAGAAATTAAAACCAAATGAAAAAAGTTGTTAGACATTTCTGTTTTTAGTTTATTACTTTTCGCACCCCCTTCTCCACCTCATCCATCAGTGGCATGGCTATGGGGGAGGGGTTTGCCCCCAACCACTATTTTCGCTGCCATCCCCTCAAAAAAAAGAAGAAAATATTGGCCCGATGTAAGTTTCACATAAGGTAGAGCCCCAAAATGCTCGCCAATATAGGGGCTACTCACGCTACAAATGCCCCAGACTCGCTCTTGGAGCACTAAATTTTGTAAACTTTTCTGGGGGGGGGGGGTATGGGAGGAATAGTTATAAATAGGACCTTTCGGATGTGGGAGTTTGGGCAAAGTCCGGAGGGCCCTAGTTTGGACTATGGGGATTCTCCCGAAACCCCACACAACGGCTTTTCAAATATCATCTTTGGCCCTCCGCCAAAAGTGGCTTGGCCACCCCCCCCCCCCTATAGAATCCTGGGTACGCACCTGCCGCCCATGCCCACCCAATAGGGATATCAACACCACTTCCACAGTGCAATCCGTACGAATGCCACATTCAGCAGATAGGAAAGACGAAATACGTCCGTGGATCATCATTTATTTGTGAAGATGTGTTAGACGTTTTAGAGTAACGTTTTTTCCCTTTGAAGATCGGAAGGCTGATGTTTTCCGAGTCCCTTTATTGCGTTTACGTGGGTTTTCCACTAAAGGAGTGAAAGACAGTTTACACGAAACTGATGCTTCGTTTCCCATCTTCACTTTCTCTCTGTAGGCGACAGGTGTTCCTAAACTTGGACTTGCGCTCACAGTAGGAATTCCTACCGGGCAACTAAACGGACTGGTAATGTTTGGTGGCGTAACTCTTGGAGAAATGTATAGATCGCCTTTCACCTTCGTATGAGGCACTGGTGTGACGGAAAGTTCGTTTTCACGTCGATTGTTCGTTTGTATGTAATACGCGTTCACTATATTCTGGAGTGTAAAATCCTTAGATATTTCATTCCATTTTCTGCACACAAAGCGACAAGATATCAAATCTACAACACATAAATACTTGAATACTTCCACAAGAATTTCGGAAGGTAAACATCCAATGAAATTGTGTTCTGTTGCCGGTGGTTCGAGAAGAGTATACAGGTTTTCAGTTTCTTCCGTTGATGTCTCCATTACATCCAAAATACAGCATTTTAGGACGCAATTCGAATTTTCCTATCAGAAAAGAAACTCACAGAGAAAAACATACCTCCAACTTGGACACGTAAAACACAATGAGTATAGTAATAATAATAACTCTTTGGCCAGCCGCTGATTTGTCGCGGTCCTCATAAGAGAAGGCCATCATTCCCCCTGCACCCCACCCCCTCTTCCCCTCCTCTCCTCCCAGCATTCAGATATAAACTGCTTAATAGTGTCCCTCACTTCCTCTTTTTCAATTTCTTCAATAAGCATTCCTACCCTCTCCCTCGTGTCCCCCTTCAGCCATCTATCCTTTGTTTCTTCACCCCACTTCTGCATTATTCTTCCAGTAAATTTTATTCTATGAGGTATATACTGTGGGCATTCCAAGAGAAAATGTTCCAGGGTCTCCACTACTCCAGAGTGGCACATTTGGCATCCCTTTTCCCCATCTCTCCCAATTTTTCCCCGAAGCTCCAGTGATCTTGATCTCAGTTTGAACAGCAGTGACCCTCCAAAGGTGCCATCTAGGTACTTCTCAAAAGCTGGCTTTTCTTTATATTGTAACCCCTGCAGTGATCTTTTCACGCTAACCCCTGCTCGCCAGTTTCGATTGCAATCTTCCATGACTCTCTCTTTGACAAACCTTTTGCCTTCTTTCATTCCTACTTCTATGTTTGTGACCTCTATAGAGTAATTGTCCATTAGTTCCCTCACATGTTTTGACCACCCCGTTTCTATATTAGAATTCCAAATGGTATCGAGCATCAATTTGCACCACCGGTTGTCAGGCAGGTTTCTCAAGTAGTTAAAGTAACACAGTTTTCCCAAATCTACCCTGTCCTTGATTTTCATCCACCCAAGCTCCCCCCTTACTGCTTCCAAAGCTGCAGCATTACTCGACCCTGTTATCCATCTGCCGGCATCATTTTGAGTATTTTCCAACTTCTTAATAACGGTTTGGTTTAATGGAATCACGTCCGTGCCATACGTTATACTTGGTAAACCCACCCTCTCCCACAGTGTTTTCCCCACAAAGACCTTGTTGAAACTATTTTTCCCTAAAAGTTTTAGTTGGTTCAGAATTCTTTTCCCCTTCAGAATCAGTTTGGCTGAGTAATTTCTGTACACCCCTCTTCCCGTTATATTTATGCTTACCCCTAGATACTCATACTCTCCCGTTTCTCCTACAGTGATTTGTTTGCTTTCCCCTTCGGGGATTGAGAACTCCCCCACTCTCCATCTCTTCGTCATATCTACCTTGCGTCCAACGGGTATTACCTTGCTTTTATTTTCATTTAGTTCTAGCCGCCAAGTGTTCCCATATCTACCAACAATTTCCAGCAGTTTCTCTAGCCCCTGTTCAGTTCTAGACATTAACACCATGTCGTCCGCAAAGAATAAGCCTGGTATCTTTATGTCTCCAACATTTACCCCCTCCGCACTCTGAATTAGTTCGTCCCCTAAATCTTTAACATACAATGCAAACAAAATCGGTGAAAAGATACACCCCTGCTTGAGGCCTATATCCATAGGGACTCGTTTTGTAGTGATACTCCCTAGACTGAGTTGGCTTTGCACATCTGTATACAGTGCTTTCATGATTCCCACAAAGTCACCCCCCAGTCCGATGCCCTCGAGCTTTCGCCACATACCTTCCCTCCACACTCGGTCGTACGCTTTTTTCACATCTAGAAATGCCAGAAACATCTTTTTCTTTTCAGCCTTTGTTGATTCTATCAGTTGGGTGAGTGTAAATAGGTGATCAGTGACTCTTCGTCCTTTCCTGAAACCATTTTGAATTTCTCCTAAAAAACCTTTCTCTTCAATAACTTCCTCTAGTCTACCGTATATGACCTTACAGAATACTTTTCCGATGTTACTAGTCTGTGCACACAACAGCACACATGCCCACACTATGTTTATCGCACATACAAGTGTTTATCACGCGCTTTTCTTTGATGAGTATTATTTAGGTGTCCAGCTGTGCTGATTGGATACCCCAAACCTTCTTGTCGGTCAAATCTGATGAGGGTAAAACACTGAAAATTCTGACTTCAAGTTTTGCTCTTTCCATCTTTCCATATATTTCAAAACCATTGCTTCTGACCAATTAGTGTAACCAGCTCATCAAGCTTGTTCTTCTGAAGCATCACTAGCTTCGACGTGAAGAAATGAAACATATTTTGTCTTTATCAGATAAAAAATTGTACAGTGTCTTCAACTTGAGGAGGGCAATGCTTAACCATTTGAACACGAGAGGTCGCTTTTCCGGCTCAGAAACATGATACGTCACAATTTCTTGAAGTAGGATGGCTATGAAGAGAATGTGTGGGGAGACCAATCAATATTTTCAACGTGCAGCCCCAAGGCTGCACGTTGAAAATATTAATTGGGTTACCCCCACATAATGATTATGGACTCTTCCAATTGCTGCCACTGTACTGACATGGTAGATGCCACCAGGGTTTAAATGGTTAAGTCCCCATATTGAATGAATGAAAGGTTTTAGTGCGCCAAAGGCGCGCAGGGACGATGTGGGATTTACAAATCCCTTGCGACCCGGTTAACCTTATTTTATTTCACTTGGATCACACAGGCCTAGCTTTTCTATTGCCTCAAATGGGGTCTGCGGGGGTATGCACGCGGTTAGAATTCCCGGCAGTTTACGTTGGAGTGATAGACTGTCAATAATGAATCCCCCAACGCCATTAAGACTGTTAGAGAGTGGGCTCTATTCGGTTCTAGCTTGGCGATGGTAGAGGTTTGAGTCCCACCATGGTGGCGAGACAGAATATAATGTTGTGCGATGGAAAATTTAAGGGAAGAAGAGAAAAGAAAACCAAACAGCAACGCCGGTTTGGTAGCGGCCCCGGTATGTGACCATAGCGGTTACAAAAAAGGAGTGGAGAAAGCTCCAACAGTTTAGTTTGAAAAACCGGAAGTCATCCATCAAGCCTTCTGGGAGATAGGATGCCGTATGTGATTATGAGGTAAGTCCCCATATTAGTATTAGTCAGAAACTGCCACTTTCATGTTGCTTTAATAAATTAGCTCCCCACCGCCTCCAGTGTATTCTTCCTTGGGAACTTTACTGATCAAATTTATATTGACAATGTCTTTATATCATTGTTGGCTGTTCGTACAGGCAGCCAGAACTGATGTAGAAACACTGCTAGGTCATCAGCAGCTGTGCAAATATATACACAGTAGTTGTCATAGAGAAAATAAATCTGAGAATTTATTTATTTATTTATTGGTGTTTAAGAGCACTTTCAGCATTTTTGGCTATATCATGATCGCAACACAGAGATGAATTCCAGTTTTTCTAATCGATTTATACCCATGCTGCCCACTTTAGAGAACATCGACCCAGGTGTTGGTTCCAGTTCCTATTTTACCAGTAAAGCAGAACCTGTTTACCGCTGTAAACAGGCACTGCTCCACTTTCCGGTGACCCATGGGGAGTCTGATTATCCATGGTTAAAGCTTTTGAAATAATTTCCACCTTAGACCAACTGATTGGTTATTACCCACTCTGACAATAGTCCAGCGACTGCAGACTGGGCTCTTAGTAGCGCATGTATTCCACCGATGTAGCCAGAGGAGGTGTGGAGGGGGTTAACGCTTGTGGTGGGAATCGGAAAGGCCGATAGCCGATACATCCCATTGCAATATCGGCGTGATACCGATCCCCCAAAAACGTAAGGAAACTGCAAATGATGCACAGTTAAACGCATAGACCTATTTTGTGATACATTGCTTTCAAACTGAACTGTTTGTCGATATATCGGTATATCGCGATATTGGTTTCAATATTGTCACCGCCATTCCATTTCGAATACCACACAGATCTTATTCTTATTCAATGGAGATCTCTGACTGATTCAATGGAGATCTCTGACTTATTCAATGGAGGTCTCTGACTTATTCAATGAGATCTCTGACTTATTCAATGGAGGTCTTTGACTTATTTAATGGAGGTCTCTGACTTAAAAGTGGGAACAACCCAAAGATACACACAAAAAGCCAGAGAAAGAGTCATGGAAGATTGTAACCGAAATTGTCGAGAGAGGGGCAAATCAAGGAGATCGTTGGGATACCTCCCTGTTAAAGAGAAACAGGTTTTGAAGAGTACCTTGATGGCACCCTTGGAAGTCACTGCTGTTTAAGCTGAGGTCACGGTTGCTGGAGCTTAGGCGAAACTTGGGAAAGACGATGAAAAAGCGTCCCAAATGTGTAATTTAGGAGTAGTGGAGACCCTGCGACATAGAATGTCCAAAATATGAGTGAGAATAAGATTCACTGGGAGCCCATTGGGAAGTGGGATGGGAGAATGTGGGATTGTGGGTACTGGGCAACACAAAGGAGAGGTTTAATGTGCTTATCGGAGAGATTTGGAAGAATGGGTACGGGTTGTTATCAAACAGTTCATTTCCGGGAGTTGGGAGAAGAAGAGAGGAGTGGGTAGAGAGGGGAATTTGGAAGACCAGGGTTAATCAAGGCATGTTCACCTGAGAACCGAGACAAACAGACAGGGACGTGGCTAGAGGTTTCCGACTAGGGGGTGTAGGGAACTCCCTCCTGGTCCCTCCCCCAGATAGAAATTCACTACCGAGAAAGATTTTGAAAATGAAGCCATGAAAGGGGGCATAAAATTTATTCTAGTAACTGAAATGCCAACACATTTATGATAGAATTATCAGGTTATTATTATTTTGGTATTCTTTTGGGAATTGAATATGTGCTAAACAAATGCTCAAGCTCAGAACTTTGTGCAAGTCACACTGTCCTCACATTAAATCAGATCTTATGCAGGAATGATCAGTTTTCGATGTTTCATCATTTTGTAACTGTGAATGATGGAATTAACTCGGGATAACGAGTTACACGATGTGATTTTCTTGAAGGGCATTTCGAGGATTTTTTTTATGACGATACGTAAACGTACTATAGAAATCTCGTACCGATTGACATCATGCATACTTATGAAACTCGATATTACGTACACTGTAGTTGTAAATAGTAAAAGTTAGAATTTTTACCGATTTGAAACCAAGTTGGAATTTTTGGAAAGTAAAGGAGACATCAGCAAAGAAGCTCTAAAATCCAGATAGATGAATTTCCAACTACTCACGACTTGCCCTCCGAATTTCCAACTATAAGAAATTTTGGCCAGGTTTGGGGGTGTGACAGCCCACCGCCCCCCCCTCCTGTCGCCACGCCCCTGTAAACAGCCTCCGACGAAAGTGTTATTATCATGCTCGTGCAGTCGGGGAATTCCCGGCACCTACAGTACATGGAGAGTGTATTATTACTAAATCACCCGCTGAGTGGAGATTCCACCCGAGGAATAATTGCAAATTTGTTGCAAAGCATAACCAGCACCAGCAAAGTTTCAGCCAATGGACCTCCGGGTTTAACCCGGAGGTCCATTGGCTGAAACATTGCTTGTGTTTTTTGTCGATATGAACAAAATGTGAAAGTTATAGCTTGGGTGATAACTCCACTCCGCGGGTGTTTTGGTTGCAGTCCACTCTCCACGTACTGTATTGTTTTTTAACCTGGAGTCAGTGGTGCATATTGAGTGCTCAAACAACACTTTCTCGGTGTTAGGAAAGTATAGTTTGTTTCTGATAAATGGGAGAAATGAGAGATAACGGCTTAATTCAAAAGATACATTTATTCAGTCGGTTCTCGCAAAAATGTAGTTTTTCACACACTAATTAATAATTAAATATATTACCATGAGAATACACATACAAAAATACATAAAACCAGGCATACAAACATACAAAAAATGTATTTTTTACATGAATTTGATACAAAAAATGTATTTTTATCCGAATTTTACAAACTAAATAAGCAAATTAAACATTTATATGGAATGTTCTTTGTTCTTTGACGATATAAACTGGAATGCATACTGTATGACGTGGGAACTTTCGGGATGACATGCTCGTAGTTCGTTGACCGCATTGCGGTTATTTCTTCATGATATATTGCTGAAACTGGTCTGGAGTTTGTGCGGGCTATTCCTGTTCAGCCGCTGTATTAATTAACAGGGAAAGGCTGACTTAGTCAGTATCTAATTAACTGTGTTGACTTGTTTGCCAGATGATGTTGTTTTAGCGGTTTATTCCCGTTTCGCCGATGAGGTTAAATAAACAAACCAAAACTAATCGCCGGTGGAGGTGTGAACAAGTTGTTAATCCCACTGATTGATATTAACTCTTCTTCACCGGCTGAGTTCATGGTCCCAAAGTGATTAACAATCAGTTAACATTGATCAACTGTAAACAACTAAACAACTTCAAACATCTCAATAGTATATAATATGACCCTTCATGATGTACATCAACAACATTTCCTTCAATTCATCATGGCAAGTGAACAAGTAAATGTTTCTTTCATCCCTAATAAGAGAGGTGGTAGACACTTAGTTTATGGTGGTTATAAATTTCGTGTGAAGTCTCAGAATCAACCAAATATACATTGGAACTGCGTTAAAAAAGATTCTTTAGGATGTCGGTCAACTATCAACACGAAAAACGATTTTATCAGTTCGCCGATGGGGCAGCATAATCATCCACCAGATATGGAGCAGATTGTAGCCGATGCTTTCCTAGCAGATTTAAAGAAAACCGTTCGACACGACAGCAAATCAGTGAGCGCACTTAACCGAGAGGAGCTTGGTTCTCTCAGATCGGATACCGACCCACTCATCATTGCTAAAGTTCCTACATTCTATAGCATCAAATCAGCATTATACAGGTCTCGTGCGAAAACCATACCGGCTCTTCCGAAAACTCGCTCAGCAATCAGCTTACCTGATAGTTACATGGAAACAACTGCAGGAGATCAGTTTTTACTGTCAGATCCAAGCGACGTCAACTGCCTCATTTTCAGCACAGCGTCAAACTTACACCTCCTCGACGAAGCGACTTCGTTTTTCTGTGATGGGACATTTGAGAAATCACCGAAACTCTTTTATCAGCTGTATACCATCCATGCTTTCGTCGACAATAAGATGTTGCCATTAGTCTATGGCTTGCTGCCTAATAAAACCAAGTCAACTTATATAAAATTCTTCAGCACCATACGCCAGAAGGCTTCATCTTTAGACATTCACCTACAACCAGCAACAATCTTTACTGATTTCGAAACTGCTGCACAAAATGCGTTGATAAATCAATAAAAAAATTACATTACATTCAGTCGAAATTCGGGTTTTTAAAAAATGTGCTTTATGTCTTTAAATGTTCATATTATTATATTATACTTGCTCGTTTATTGCGTTGATAAATCAATAAAAAAATTACATTACATTCAATCAATTCGTCGTTACTTGTGAGTTTCCCTGTGGTACATGGGTTAAATTGATAAAAATTATCTCCCAACATCCAAATTAACAAATTATCGCGGCACTTCTTTGATCTGCGGATTACTGACACCTACCCCATTAGAATCACATCGGCGAAACGGGAAGACCCCACACCTACCCCATTAGAATCACATCGGCGAAACGGGAAGACCCCACCAATACCTTGTTGGATGAACAGAATTAAGTTAATCCGTGGCAAACATATTTCGTTATTGGAACCGTTAGTAAAAACAGTATATTATAACAAACTTGTTAGTAGTTAGTGATAACAGTAAATTTAATAAGATAGCCTGCTAACATCTTAGTCGGCATTAGGTTAATAATACCGATAGTAATAACAATAAATTTATTGAGATAGGAAGGAGCGCAATTGCAGTCTTGCCAGAACAATAAAGAAAACGGGGGGTTCGAGCTCAAACGTATTTTGGAACTGGGTAAATAAACGGGGGAAAAGTAGTGTGCAGAGTATCAAAGTGGATGGGGAAAGTACAGAAGATAAAGGCCGTATTGCTTCAGAGTTAGTCAAGCACTGGGAAAAGATAAACGATAGGCGATGGGGCAGTGGGTCCCCACCAAAAAGAAATACACTGGTGGAGGAGAACCTATCCAATCGTGTATGTAGCGAAATAACGGCAGAAGAAGTGCGGAACGTGGTCTCGAAATTAAAAAATGGTAAAGCGGGAGGGACTGATGAAATTCCGAACGAATTCCTCAAAAATGGAGGGGAGGCACTTATTGAAGTCCTGACAAACCTTTTCAACCTGGCTCTGCGAAAGCAAAAGGTCCCCAGAGAGTGGAGGGAAAGTAAGGTGTCGTTCATACACAAAAAGGGGGATAAGGAAGTTCTAGATAACTATAGGGGGATATCAGTTAGTAGTAACATCGGAAAAGTATTCTGTAAGGTCATATACGGTAGACTTGAGGAAGTTATTGAAGAGAAAGGTTTTTTAGGAGAAATTCAAAATGGTTTCTGGAAAGGTCGAAGAGTCACTGATCACCTATTTACACTCACCCAACTGATAGAATCAACAAAGGCTGAAAAGAAAAAGATGTTTCTGGCATTTCTAGATGTGAAAAAAGCGTACGACCGAGTGTGGAGGGAAGGTATGTGGCGAAAGCTCGAGGGCATCGGACTGGGGGGTGACTTTGTGGGAATCATGAAAGCACTGTATACAGATGTGCAAAGCCAACTCAGTCTAGGGAGTATCACTACAAAACGAGTCCCTATGGATATAGGCCTCAAGCAGGGGTATATCTTTTCACCGATTTTGTTTGCATTGTATGTTAAAGATTTAGGGGACGAACTAATTCAGAGTGCGGAGGGGGTAAATGTTGGAGACATAAAGGTACCAGGCTTATTCTTTGCGGACGACATGGTGTTAATGTCTAGAACTGAACAGGGGCTAGAGAAATTGCTGGAAATTGTTGGTAGATATGGGAACACTTGGCAGCTCGAACTAAATGAAAATAAAAGCAAGGTAATACCCGTTGGACGCAAGGTAGATATGACGAAGAGATGGAGAGTGGGGGAGTTCTCAATCCCCGAAGGGGAAAGCAAACAAATCACTGTAGGAGAAACGGGAGAGTATGAGTATCTAGGGGTAAGCATAAATATAACGGGAAGAGGGGTGTACAGAAATTACTCAGCCAAACTGATTCTGAAGGGGAAAAGAATTCTGAACCAACTAAAACTTTTAGGGAAAAATAGTTTCAACAAGGTCTTTGTGGGGAAAACACTGTGGGAGAGGGTGGGTTTACCAAGTATAACGTATGGCACGGACGTGATTCCATTAAACCAAACCGTTATTAAGAAGTTGGAAAGTACTCAGAATGATGCCGGCAGATGGATAACAGGGTCGAGTAATGCTGCAGCTTTGGAAGCAGTAAGGGGGGAGCTTGGGTGGATGAAAATCAAGGACAGGGTAGATTTGGGAAAACTGTGTTACTTTAACTACTTGAGAAACCTGCCTGACAACCGGTGGTGCAAATTGATGCTCGATACCATTTGGAATTCTAATATAGATACGGGGTGGTCAAAACATGTGAGGGAACTAATGGACAATTACTCTATAGAGGTCACAAACATAGAAGTAGGAATGAAAGAAGGCAAAAGGTTTGTCAAAGAGAGAGTCATGGAAGATTGCAATCGAAACTGGCGAGCAGGGGTTAGCGTGAAAAGATCACTGCAGGGGTTACAATATAAAGAAAAGCCAGCTTTTGAGAAGTACCTAGATGGCACCTTTGGAGGGTCACTGCTGTTCAAACTGAGATCAAGATCACTGGAGCTTCGGGGAAAAATTGGGAGAGATGAAGAAAAGGGATGCCAAATGTGCCACTCTGGAGTAGTGGAGACCCTGGAACATTTTCTCTTGGAATGCCCACAGTATATACCTCATAGAATAAAATTTACTGGAAGAATAATGCAGAAGTGGGGTGAAGAAACAAAGGATAGATGGCTGAAGGGGGACACGAGGAAGAGGGTAGGAATGCTTATTGAAGAAATTGAAAAAGAGGAAGTGAGGGATACTATTAAGCAGTTTATATCTGAATGCTGGGAGGAGAGGAGGGGAAGAGGGGGTGGGGTGCAGGGGGAATGATGGCCTTCTCTTATGAGGACCGCGACAAATCAGCGGCTGGCCAAAGAGTTATTATTATTATGTTCACGTGAACATCATTCTTTTTGTTTGTAAAGTGGGAGATAAATACTCGCCCAAAAAAGAAAGTGTGCATTGCAGAAATTGATCAAACTCCAAAAAAATAATTTCGTAGGTGTAAAGAGTGTTAACCTGTTCATGAACAAGTTATATTGAACACAAAAACAGCTTTCCCCGTTAAAAGTGCATTAACGTTAAATGACGTGATGCACGTTTGTGAAAAGTCATGTTTTGCACGTGGAGAGTCTGAAAACTCATGCAGCAGTGTGAATCCTTGGGTATTTAAACACTAAAGTAAGGCCTTCCTATCGTTCACATTCAAACTTGCGCTGCTGTTAAAACGACTCCACATTAGCATGCCAAGATTGACAATGAATCAACGTCTCCTTGCCCTGGGTATGATTAGAGCTGGCAGAACACACAGAGAGGTTGCCCAGCATTTGAACTGCCACCGTAACACTGTAGACAGGCTAGTCCATCGACATGCACAACATGATGACGTTCGAGACCGACCCCGCTCCGAGAGACCCCGAGTTACCACCCCTGCACAAGATCGGTATATCCGTGTAGTCCATCTCCGGAACCGGCAACAAACGGCAACGACGACAGCCAGGAACATCCCTAACCTGAGACGGATACATCCTCAAACAGTAATCAACCGGCTGAGAGAATACGGCTTACGTCCTCGAAGACCTGCAATTCGTCCGATTTTGACGTTACGTCATCGTCGTGCTCGACTGCAGTGGTGTAGACAACATCTCAGGCATCCCTTACACTGGTGGCGACGTGTTTTATTCACAGATGAATGTCGTTTCCACCTTTCATCATCAGATGGCCGCCAGAGAGTATACAGACGTCGACACGAACGCTACGCAGATCCATGTGTCGTGGAGCGAAACCGTTATGGGGGAGGGTCTCTCAGGGTGTGGGGCGGCATCACTGCCCGTAACAGAACTGAGCTGGTCATTATTGATAGCAATCTCAATGCAGCCAGATATCGTGATGAAGTGCTTACACCTGTTGTCACATTTCTGAAACGTCACGGCCCCGGCGTCATTCTACAGCAGGACAACGCCCGACCCCACACAGCTCGTGTTGTTCAACAGTATCTGCAGCAACAACAAGTAGATGTTCTTCCCTGGCCCGCAAATTCGCCCGATATCTCACTCATTGAGCACGTATGGGACGAAATGAAACGTCAGCTACGCCGGCTTCCTCATGCACCGTCAACGCTTGTGGAACTCCAAAGACAGCTTATCAGAATATGGAACAACATCCCACAACACTTCCATGCTAACTTGTTCGCTTCCATGAGGCGTAGATGGACAGCAGTAGTCGATGAAGACGGAGGTCATACCAGATATTGAGTGTGTGACTTTTGTGTTTGACCCTTAGTGTCTTTGACTCTCCATGGCACCAAGAGTATTCGTCGTAGCGTAATGAAATTTCTCGTGTTGATCACAAATTGATTCATCTGTGATGGAATAAAATTTCCATGAATGAAAATTATATTTTTAGTGTTATTTTTTAGCATGCACACTTTCTTTTTTGGGAGAGTATATAGGAGTAGAAAACTGGCAATGTCATATCACAATGGCTAACGCACAAGTAAATGCACAATACATTCCCAATGGAAGAGGAGGACACTATCTTGTATTTGCCAGCTTCAAATTCTCCATCAAGTCCAGAAGAAATCAGCGTATCCACTGGCGTTGCTGCCAAAATACATGCCCCGCTACACTCAATACCATTGATGGCATCATTACAACGGCGAGCGGCAGACCTACACACCACCACCCATCAGACATAGGGCAAGTAGCAGTAGATGTCTTTCTGCATGAGCTGAAATCTACAGTCAAGAATGATCCCAGGCCGATAACAGCAATATACCAAGAAGAAGTAGCGAAACTGAGAACAGATGAAACCCATGAAGATGTATTGGCGAAGATCCCCACGTTTTATATCATTAAACAGCACTTTATAGTTCAAGGGCCAAGACACGTCCAAATCTACCAAGACAGATGTCAACACTACTCCTTCCAGAACCATACACAAAGACAACAACTGGTGATAATGTCCTGCTAGCTGACGATGGCGAAGTTGACAAAACTACAAAAACTATTGTAGAATATTTAATAAGATTAAAAAACAAAGTAAAGCATTGCACTACTCAAAGATATTGGAAGAAAACAAAACTAACTTACGCAGAACTTGGTAAATAATAAATAATGCCCTAGACAAGTCAAAGAATGTTGCTGCTCTACCAACATCTTTTATAACAGAAGATAACAAAGAAATAAACGACGCGAGCGAAATTGCACATCAATTTAATAACTACTTTGTCCAAATAGGAAAACGATCCAGTAAAAATATTAACAGATCAAATAAACAATTCATAGGCCGCGACTTTCCCAACAGTTTTTATGTCACTCCAACAACTTTATAGGAGTTTGTTGCTGTTGCCAAATCACTGAAGATGAAGAAAACTGAGGGTTGTGATGATATATCAACAAAAATACTGAAGTATACAATTAATGGTACAACCCCTGCATTTACTCATATTATCAATACCTCTTTCAGCAGCGGCGTTTTGTCAGACAGAATGAAAGTAGCTAAAGTAATTCCGATTTTTAAAATTGCAAATGAGTGTAAATTTAATAATTACAGGCCAACAAGCATTTTACTAGTCTTTTCCAAATTACTAGAAAAATTAATGTGTAATAGAATTATACCGTATCTGGAAAAATACAAAATTTTATATCACCACTCATGTGGGTTTCGGAAAAAAAACATTCCATTAAGCATCCAATTATGGGTAAAGGCCAAGAATAGAGGACCGCGCGTTTTTTAAGTAAATAAAACATATTTCACAACTGTTTCGAGTTTCTTATCATTCTAAAACATGTTTTACACAAAATTAGCCCAAAACACCGATACCCACTCACAAAAATCATCACTTTTAACCCTTTTCTCGGAGACAGATTTTTGGAAACAAAATTAATTTCTGATTGCGTTCTGAAATGGAGCTACGGATGTTTCGTTGTGACGTCACAGGGGAGCAATCATTACCTTCTTTGCATCCTAGGATCAGTTTAGGGTGGGTACGGGTTAGCTAACCCGTATCCATCCTAAACTGACCCTGATGCATTGATCTCCGTATTCTAATCATTGCCTTCATTGCGTACTAGGGTCAGTTTAAGATGGGTACGGGTTAGCTAACCTGTATCCATCCCAAACTGACCCTAATTCGTTCTCCCATTGTAATTACACCCTCGTATACTCCGATCAAATGGAGTATATACGATAGCGGAAAAAACAAAGAATCGCGTACCTGTTTACCGCAGGTTTTGTTGTTGAAATTGTTTGGAGAATAAAGTTAGCAGAGTATAAAAAGGGTTAAAAGTGATGATTTTTGTCAGTAGGTATCGGTGTTTTGGGCTAATTTTGTGTAAAACATGACTTAGAATGATAAGAAACTCCAAAAAAGTTGTAAAAAATGTGTTATCTTCTTAAAAAACGCGCGGTCCTCTATTCTTGGCCTTAAACCCAATTATGAAATTACTAAAAGTAATGGGCAAGAAAACAACAAGGAAAGTAATAATCCTACTTTAGCGGATTTCATTAAGGAAACTGGAGAGATATGGCTTCGGAGGCGCTAGAATCGATTGTTTCAGAAGCTATCACATATGATGCAGTAGTAGGGCAATTGGGGAAGTATTGAAAATACAAAAAGGCTCGATCAGAATACTAAATAACAAAAGGTTGATTTCCCACAGAGATCCATTGTTCGCAATGGATAAGATACTAAAATTAAATGATCTATTCAAATTACATGCTTGTCTTTTCATTTCCTGTTTGACTGGGAAACTGGCAAGCTCCCATGCTCATTCGAAACATGTTTTAGTATTTCCGATACAATTACTAGACAGTCAGGTTAAACACAAATTATGAAAACTCGAGCAAAAGCACTGGACAGATTACCGGCATAATTATTATGCCTTTTCCAAACTCTGGAATGAACTGGATCCAAACCTACGAGCCACAGGTAATAAAAATGAATTTAAAAAGAAATTAAAAGAGGGACTTTTCTCTTCGTACCAGAAAAGCTTTCAGTACGACAACCCCTACTGTCCATACTGTCAACTCGGAAATAGAGTTGTCACACAGACTGTCCATTTTAATTTGAAATGTAAATAAAGCAATGATACACCGTGGAAGACCCTGATTATCCCCCAAGGGATATGTACGTAGTCTAACTAGTTACGTCGTAAACTGTCTCTTAACCGATCTGGGGAAGGGCGGGACGTGCTCAGCTATCTTCTTCTTGCTGGTGTTAGACAAAATGCTTGGAAATATCAATCTTCTACAGAACGAAGTGTAGTTATACCATTGTCGTAATTTGATATCGTCACACATTATTCATTCATCTCAGTACTCGGTGCTCTTATAATTACCTATGTACAGTTAAAACTAGAAGTCCTGTCATCAATTGCGCGTAAACATCTCGCCATTTAGCGCGTTTATCGGCGCGTTAGGTCATAAGGGGAGGCTATCAAATTCTCTAAGCAGCCTATGCGCAAGCAATGGTTCAGCCAGTGGACCTCCGGGTTTAACCCGGAGGGCCATTGGCTGAAACATTGCTTGTGTTTGCTGTGAGTAATGGCAATACTCTGTGGTAATTTGGGTATTTTCAATAGGAAAATTGCGCGCAATTCCTGTGCGAAATTGTGTCAAGATAAGCGCACAATTCATGACAGGACTTCTAGTTTTAACTGTAATTACTGGCTTATAAATAACTGTTTCTGGATAACTCGTTCACCTTTAAATGTATAAATGAGTCACCAGGTCTGTAAATTAACAAGTCTGGAGGCTTACAGGATGACTGTTAGCAGTGCTGGAGTTCAGGATCAGTGAGAAATGACAGGTAGACAGCAAAGCTGGCTATGCCACCTCCCGACGGTGTAAATCAATTGTAAATTATAACATTGGCATCACATTGTAACTGTAGTTGATTTATACCGTTAAATAAAATGTATCTGTCTGGAGTATCGGACTTCAGACCGAGAGATCCACAGCACTTCATACCGATTGCCCACACGGGGACACGGTGACACTGTGTACTTAGGTGAACTGTACGACGATAGTACACTTGCTTTCAACCAATGTTAACTCCGCTTTTGCGAAGTTAGTATACTGGGGAGTTTGACAGTTGTTCGCTGCTGCTCGGTGGTTCCCTCCGGGTACTCCGGCCTCCCACACCTGTAAAATGTCCGACACGAGGTGATCCTTACTGACGAGAGTGTCTTTAAACCTCAACAAAATACATAGTGCATGAAAATAAAAGAGAAGACCAGAATACAGAGTTTATTTGGCGAATTTTACTCTTTGACCTGATATAGTTTCCTGTAAAACACTGCTGGAAAGAGCTTAGACATTTTGAACAGTGTGTTATTACATGAAAGTATTTCATCTACAGGATCAAATGACACTAAATTAAATTATCATTATAAAATAATTTAATCATTTGCCCCGCCTCTGCGTTTGATTGGCTGAAAGCATACAGCGTGAAAGTCGTCAAAATCGTATAAACCAAATCACGTAATGATTAGTCCAGGCACATTAGACATAAAAATGAGAAAGTAAGGAAAAAAATCGGAGAAAGCTGATTTTTTTTATATGTTTCCGGGACACACATTGCGGATAAAGTGTGAAAAGTCCCCGCGAATCCGAGTTGAGCTTTTTTAGTTATAGCGTTTTTTTGATGAAAAAAAAAATTTAAAAAAAAATTCGACCCAGCTCCATATTTCTCATTCTTATTCGCCTTAGTAGGGTGAGAATCATAAATATCGTGCTGAATTATATTGAGAATACATATCCCCAACAGAAAATGCCAACTTTGTACCAATCCTCACACTCAATGGTGAAATATTCACGAAAATGTACAAAATTACGAAAATTTTTTTATTGTTTTCATACACACAACGGTACACAACGTCCATTAAATCAAATCTACGATTACATTGGGAGTTAAATTATATATCAAAAATTGCAGAAAAGCAGTGGCTTTATAATGATATATAACAATAGTCATTTATTCCATAATGAACTGGTGAAACGTGTGAAATATTAACCATACCCCCTAAACTCAAATTCAAACGGCATCGACTTTTCTCATTCAAATACCGTATTATAGCATCATTGTTTCAATTTCCATGTTCGATTAAATCACATAATGTGGTGTTCGCCTACACTCAAGATGCATTGGCATGTAATGTGTGCAGAAACAGGGACTGAACGTTTGTCCAGTGACGTTTGACCAACCACTTTATATCAAAGCAGTGGAGATTGTGTCTTCGTCAGATAAGTTGACAAAAGTTTTCGTTAGACTCGGCGGCTTCCATATGATTATGTCATATTTAGGGGCAATTGGTTCGATAATGGCTGGTAGCGGCTTGGATGAACTTTGGGGGACTGTTTATGCTGGTGGGTCAATCCATCATTTGATCAGTGGTCATGCATATTCAAGAGCAGTTCGTGCCCATTTGCTAACACAAATTGCCATTACAAAACTTGTGTTTGAAGAAAGCCGAACACTAGATAACATAGACTGCACAGAAGTCAATGAAATATTCTGTGGACTTGCCAGAGGTGAGTGTACAACAGCTGACGCTGTCAATCAAGAAAGTGTCAACCATCTACTGTCAAAATTACACTAACTGCTCCAGAATGCGTCCGTAGGACGCACAGGAAAGCTTTGGGTACAATACTACGAGCAAATAGGTCTTCTCCAGTTGTTCTTGAGAGCAGAGCGCACAGGCGACTGGGAACTCCACACATATTGTGTTCGCAATATGATTCCAGTATTTCACGCAGGTGGTCATTTTGCATACGCAAAAAGTTCTCATCTCTATTTGCAGCAGATGAATGAGCTAACAGAAATAATGCAACAGGATGATTTGAAGTTGTTCACTGAGAAAGGTTACTTTACCATAAGGCGCTCAGATAAATTCTGGGACGGGATATATTCTGATCAGACCATAGAGCAGTGTTTAATGAGAATGTTCAAGCTCCCTGGTGGTCTCACACATGGCAGGGGAATAACCGATAGCACTGTTGCGAAATGGGTACATGGACTACCTCTTTGCCTTCCGATATGTAATGCTCTCGAAAATTTTGTTCATGTTCACACTGGTCATGGCGAACAACATCGGGATCTCCGTCAAAGTTCACAATTGACTGATGCCAATGATATCACCAAATTATTGAACTGGCTCAGAGTGCATTCCCCCTTTCAGAATAGAGATCCACTACAATTAGTCTCTATAGCGACCGGGCTTGTGGCCGACGAAACTGTGAACTGTGACCAAGTTCGCAAAATTGGTGAATGTTGCGTATCGAATGTTGTAAGCAAAACGTTCAACAGCATCAAACTACGACGTGTTGACACTGTGAAGTCTTTCGCATCGATGGCAAATAGCATCAAAGTCCGTGGAAGTAAGGTAGTGATTGACCCCACAATTCTGTTCAACCGCATCACATGTGTTATTCAGTCACAAGCAGAGATGGAAGAGTATCTCAAATATGAACTCGCCCCGAAACCACCAGCATTGTTTGATTCTGCTGGAATGAGGAAGACACAGAAAAGCACGCTCGGTAAGATCCTCAAAACATACGGTTCCGAGCAAACTAAAATCCCAGAACATTCTCTGTTTGTTGTAGATGGTGGATTTTTATTGAGGGCAGTTGTATGGCCTAAACAGTCGTCATATAAGGACATATGTACATCATATTCCAATTATCTAGTGAGACATTTTGGGGCGAACGTCGTGGTTGTTTTTGATGGTTATGCTTGTACAATGTCGACAAAGGACATGGAACAAGCCCGTAGATCTAAAGACAGGTATTCCATTGATATCAATATCTCACTCGAGTTACCAGCCACCACACCCCAATCCGATTTCCTTGCAAATGCCAAGAACAAAACCCAACTGATCGATCTTCTAATGCAGGAGCTATCTGCTATCAATATTCAGTCCAAGCAGGCCGAGGCTGATGCTGATGTACTGATAGCCGAAACTGCACTTGACATCGCTCATGATGACAACAATGTTGTCGTTGTGGGAACAGACACAGACTTGTTAGTCATTATTACCTCTCGAGTTCAACCGGGATGTAATATTCACATGATGTATTCCATTACCCCAAACTTACTAGTTTCAGTTAGTGAAATAGCAACCAAACTGGATGACCATAGAAGCAACCTCCTTGTAGCACATTCTATAAGTGGTTGTGACACTACTTCTGCACTCTTTCGAGTTGGTAAGAAGAAAGTATTCAGTACAATTGTCTCCGATGTTACTAGCGACTCACAACAGTATGTCAACACAATTTTGGCGGATGACAGTACACCAAGTGCAGTAGCCGCTGCCGGGGAACAACTTCTCCTGATCTTATACGGGAGTAAAACTGTTTCCTCTCTCGACCAATATAGATATGTCACTTACAAGCGTTATGTAGCAAAATCTAAACTGAATAAACCCATCGACCTAGCCTCACTCCCACCAAGCAGCGATGCTGCACAACAACATGTCTACAGATGTTATCTCCATGTCCAACAATGGCTGGGCACTTCGCTTCCTCCGACGGATTGGGGGTGGTCGCTAGACTATGGACTTCTTGTACCGACTGCAGCCAGAAAGCCATGTGCCCCCGATAACCTACTGAATCTGATCAGTTGTGGTTGCAAGAGTGCTTGTACAAAAAGGTGTGGGTGTAAGAAGGCAGGACTCTCTTGCTCAGGTTTGTGTAATTGCAGTTCGGATTCTTGTAACAACCACAGAAACACTGTCCTGTCGGAAATTTCTGAGTTCTATGAATAATATGTATATAGGTCATGTCATTTCTGTATATAGCGTTGATAATAGTCAATGTAACTTAATCCATGTTGATTGATTTGTACATTCTATAAATATTATTTATTGATTTTTGTACATTCTGTAAATATTATTTATTGATCTAATGCTGCCAGACACAGACGTGTCTGTTCGGTCCCAAGCCCGAAAATAGTTGAGTTCTCATGCTGACGAATTTTATGCCAAAAGGGGAACTCGGCCAGAAGCAGAGGGGGTCTTCCATAATGTCTATTTTGTAAGCAATGATAAAAGTCTTCAAATGGTGGTGGATTTTTTTATCGTTTGTCCAACTAACATCCCGTTCTGTACTACGACCCTTTGGGCAAATCCGTTAGGAAAATCGTCATTTTTTGCGTAAATCCGATACTTTTTTGTGAATTTTCAATAATTTTTCGCAGAAATTGTCACAGAATGCACATTTTCCTCTAGGTAAATGTATATTAGACATTATGTAGCTCGAAATACGCGTAAACAAAAAATACAGTTGGATCAATTCGAGGTTACAAAGTTCGTGCGATTTTTTTTGATTTTTTTCAAACGCGTTTTCGAAAAAAGGCTGTAGAAAAAAAGGCTCAACTGGGATTTTAGGGGACTTTTGTCTAATCGTTCAGTGACATGTACTCGACATTCCCTGAAAAAATCAGCTTTCTCCGATTTTTTTCCCTAGTGAAACCTAATGTTCTTGGGCTAGATTTGGAATGTCTACCCGTTCGCACACATCCGATCCAACTTTGAAGACTCTGGAAGCCCCACCCACTCAATCCAATTGTCACCGTGAGGGCGTGACGGCAGACTGATAGATGGATAACAAGCGTGTAAACAAAGATCAATGATCGATTTTTCATCGCCTACAGTCAGCGATAATATATATGGTAATTTCTCGGGAACAATTGAATTTAATAAAATATAACGAAGTGGGAGACGAATAAAAGATCATACATCCAAACATGATTTTGGGGAACTTAAAAAAACTGTTTTTAATGATATTGTTATGTGACTTGCTAAATATCTGTCTTCTGCGATCGAAAATCAAAACAACAAACAATTTGACAATGATTGACGTGACCTGTTAGTGGCACACTTTCCAGAGTTTGACTGTTGTCTTTTGTGAAAATTAAAAGATTTTCGTTCACGTACACATAGTTTTTATATTTTAATATTACAGCCGGATTAAATTATAAGAATTAACTGTTGTTTTCCTTCGGTTTATGCGATATAAACCGAAAAGTTTCAGCACAAGCTTAATCATAAATCGCTACGCGAGTTATGAAGCTTGTGCTGAAAATTTTCGGTTTATATCGCATAAACCGAAGGAAAACAACAGTTATTTCTTAAATAGCTCAGGGTTCTGGAAGACTTAACAGTACAGTACGATCGCAGTGGACTAGCCACTTTCCACGGTCGCAATGGTTTTAGATTTCAAACATTAATTATATAATAGGAATAATCATCAAAAAGTTAAACAATTTTGCTGCTGACTGTTTTATTACCTAAGAAAACGCATGCGCCAGCATCACTGCCTACGCGTGGATTACGACCAGTCCGTGGCGACTGTACTGTAACAACTTAAATATACACTTAAATGTTAACTGACTGTGCACTTGTAAACTGATATTTTGTTGAATTACTGAGTGTTATAGCAATAACAAGCTTTTATTTTTAATTGCTGCTATTGCTGCTATGAATGTGCTATGAAAGCATTTTCACGCTGCAACCATAACATCACACAATGAAACAACTTACAGTATGTGGAGAGTGTATTATCAATAAATCACCCACAGAGTGGAGACTCCACCCAAGCAATAATTACAAATTTGTTGCAAAGCATAACAAGCACAGGCAAAGTTTCAACCGATGGACCTCCGGGTTAAACCCGGAGGTCCATTGGCTGAAACATTGCTTGTGTTTTTTGTCCATATGTATAAAATTTGAAAGTTATAGTTTGGGTGATAACTCCACTCTGTGGGTGATTTAGTAACAATCCACTCTCCACGTACTGTATGCCAACTGGATTTAGTGATTGTTTCTCATGGGGTTTCTGGTTACCGGTTATTGTGTTGAATGACTGTACTAAAGTTGTAGGTACGATGATCATTCAAAAGTCTAGTGTGATTAACCTTTGTTACCTTACATGTATGCATTTGTTTTGGCGCAAGTGGGGATCACTCTAGCTTAAATTATATATAATACAGGATCTTTGTAAATAATAATAATAATAACACTTTGGCTAGCCGCTGATTTGTTGCGGTTCTCGGACGAGAAGGCTTTGGTTACCCCTGAACTCCCAACTGCCTCCCTGTTCCCACGCTTCTCCTCTCCTCCCAACATTCGGAGACGAACTGCTTGATGACATCCCTTGCCCCATTCTTCCCAATCTCTCCGATTAGCACATTAACCCTCTCCTTTGAGTCTCCCCCTAACCACATGTCCTACATTCTCCCATCCCACTTCCCCATTATACTCCCAGTGAATCTCTTTCTTTTAGACTGATACTTTGGGCATTCTAGAAGGAAGTGTTCCAGGGTCTCCACCATGCCCAAGTTACACATCTGGCACTCCCTTTCACCGTCTTTCCCAATTTTTCCCCACAGCTCCAGGGATCGCGACCTCAGCTTGAACAGCAGTGACCCCCCAAAGGTGCCATCAAGGTACTCTTCAAAACCTGGCTTCTCTTTATCACGCAGGCCACCCAAAGACCTGTTACATAACACTAATTTCTAACTGCGTTATATTTCTTTGTCACAGTGTAACGCGTTATTTTTTTTTATTTTCAAAATGTTCCAACTTTAACCGGTATTCCTATGAGAAACAAACACAAAATCTCACTGACAATCTTCAGTATCTGGTAGGAACTTGGGAGGTTTTTCAGTGATATTCGTGTTGTTTCTTTATTACACGCATATTATTTTTCCTCCGTTCAATATTTACAAATCCATACGGAATACGTGTTCCAAATGAATTTCAGCTGACGGACTTTTTTTCCACTCGAATTCATGGATCAATCAAAAGTACTAAACTCCGCCCATTTTCGTAATTGACCAATCGAAACTTCGTTTTTTGACCCAGATGAATTCGGAGACTGAGGTGACAGCCAATAAATCGAATGTCAGTTGAAAACATATTTTTGTTGGAATCCAACAAAATTAACGAAATTGAACTAAATGGGGAGTGATTTTATAACACTCAAGTTCGGACTTTGAAGTGAATATCACTCAGATAAGAACAGCTAATATATTACCAATACAAATAAATAACCTAGGCTAATATTTGGTACACCAAGCTACTATGGGCATATTCTATATGTAATCACAATTTATTTAAGAAATAACTGTTGTTTTCCTTCGGTTTATGCGAAAAAACCGAAAATTTTAAGCACAAGCTTCATAACTCGCGTAGCGAGTTATGGAGCTTGTGCTGAAAATTTTCGGTTTATATCGCATAAACCGAAGGAAAACAACAGTTATTTCTTATAATTTAATCCGGCTGTAATATTAAAATATAAAACAACTATGCGTACGTGAACAAAAAACTTTTAATTTTCGCAAAAGACAACAGTCAAACTCAGGAAAGTGTGCCACAAACAGGTCACGTCAATCATTGTCAAATTGTTTGTTGTTTTGATTTTCGATCGCAGACGACAGATATTTAACAAGTCACGTAACAATATCATTAAAAACATTTTTTTTTCAGTTCCCCCAAAATTATGTTGGGATGTATGAATATTTTATTCGTCTCCCACTTCGGTATATTTTATTAAATTCAATTGTTCCCGAGAAATTATCATTATATTCTTGCTGACTGGAGGCGATGAAAAATCGATCGTTGATCTTGTTTACAAGCTTGTAATCCATTTATCAGTCTGCCGTCACGCCCTCATGGGATACGGCTGGCTTCGGGTAGGTAAAAACCCATACCACGTGATCAGACACGGGGTAACTAATAATATGCATAAACCAGTTTAAATTAGGGACTATTGTGATAGATGTGTATTATTTTTATATTTTTAAAATCCATATTATTTTAATTCTGTATTATACAATTAGTGACTTTTGTGAGGGTGAATATGGTGTGATATGATCCTAAAAAAACATATTGACCGAGACGTTAGCTGAGGTCAATATAAGTTTGTTAGGGTCATATCACATCATATTTATTTACCACCACAAAAGTCCATAACTGTTTTATTGTATACACCATTCTCAAAACCAATCTTCTATTTGTCAATTAAAAGTTCAATTATATCAACCAGAAACTAACAATAAAATAGTTATCATCTGCAGAATAACATAAAATTGAGACGGAAGTCAGGGTGACTGCGCATGCACGTCGATTGAAATAGAACTGAAGAGGAGATTTCCAAAAACTTTTTTTAGAAAGTTGATATTCTCTGGAGAACCGGTGGACATGGACTTTTGAGTACCAGCCACGTGTATAAGATCCAGCCAATAGAAATCTGGTTATTTATAACGTATATAATAATCGCTGTTATTGTTGAATAAAATGGTAAAATTGGTTCTACGACTGAGTTGGTTGCTTTAGAGCCCGAACACATGAGATGTAGGGTTGGTTACCCTGGTGATATTTACATTGTAGACTGGTGATGTATACAGTGTATCCTGGTGATATTTACGATTGCAAGAAGATGAAATATTTACAATTTAACGAGTCGTAAGATTCGATTCGACCTAGGGCCCTAAGGAGCTTCGAGTTTCGACTCGATTTCGATTGTTAAGATTGTATGGGGATCGACTGGAAATCGGCTGCCCGATACATTTTCCTTCAAATCTTTTCACTGTAATTTCGCTTGGTATCTGTCGTCTTAGTCGTCTCACAAAACGAAAAGCTGCGAGAGAAATTATACATAAATAATGTTGAAAATAAAGACTGAGTGTAATTTTCGCTATATTAACATAAAAAGCATCTGTACCCATGCCACCATTCGTGCTAATGCCAGTTTCACTAGTCACTACCACCGCTGAAAGCAAATTTAAAGTTCCCAAGCAATATCGATGATGAGCTCACGGTTGTTAGCGGCGAGCCCCGTGCAGTGCCCAGTACAGAATTCTCACACCCGTTTCTACTTTTGAACAAAACTCTCCTTTCCGGGTAATATTCCGACTACTTCATCAAGGCATGCCTTCGACGAAGGCATGCCTTGATGATGTGGTTGGAATATTTTATCAGTCGGGTCTTCAAGACGCATGTAATCGATTCGAGGTTCGATTCGATTTCGATTAATAGACTCGATTCGATTCGCGATTCGATTCGAATCGAAAATATGTGATTCGCAGGGCCCTAATTCGACCCATATTTGAGATCCGCATGTGTCTAGTTACATGATTTAGATTTATTTGCCCATTGGTCCTGCTACGTCCGTCCGTAAAGCTCGAAAATTGCATGTCGAAATAAGCCTTCAAAGGTTTAAGTTGCTATATTAGAAAGGAAAATTTGGTTACTTTGAAATTCCAACCTCTGATATCCCATAAATTCAAGTTAAACATATAGACAATAAACATATAGTGTGTTTTTATATCTGTGTTATACAACTCGTTGAAATATGGTTTATTTTTTCGAGATATAAAAACACACTATATGTTTATTGTTTTTATCTGATAACAAACAGACACCCGTCTCGTGCGTCTACCCGACTTATATATGCTTCCCACGGGCCTCCAAAGAAAACCAGTCTACGAGACAAAAGAAATAGGACAAGACGCATAGAGTTGTGTCCCTTACATTACAAAATCGATGACGGCGATTGTAAAGTGCGATTGCACTTCTTGCATCATATAACTGCGCTGGAACAAAATAAATTTCAACTATTTTATTAACAGTAACAAAACGGTGTTTCAGTAGAGTTATTCTTTTTTTGACATAGTTCCAGTTTTCTTCCGTGTTTTATGCTGTAGTCCCAATATAACAAATAATTTTGCGTTTGTTTACAATTTTTACGAAGTGTTTTTTTTCAGGTAGAGCAGACGGACTTTTAATTAGCGCAGTTCCGCGAGTACTTTTGATCGAGGCCGTGACTATAAATAGTTCGCAGTCGCCGCATACTAACTATTAACATTCAAGTAATTTCTACAATGTTTTGAAGCAAAATTTTTAGGTTGCCTTTATTGAAGCAAAATAAATAAGAAATGACACCATCAGAGGATTTTGACAAAGTGCAATAAGCGTACAATTAAAGCCTGCCCTGTGATATAACGATGTTTCATGAATGAATGAATGAAAATGGAATTGAAAGAGGTCAGAGGTCGTTCGCATAAATTATAATTATATACAACACCTGTTGTATATACTTCAAGTATATACAACGGTTGTTATGCTCTATGGTTATCAGATAAATAAAAATTATACATAAAAAATAAAGATTGTGATGTATAAAACATGACAAATATATGCATTCAACTCACAGAGTTGACAGCAGGCACCAATAGCTCCGAGAAGTCTGCTACTACAACTCATGGCCTTATTTATATAGCACCTTAAATTTTTAGCGATGCACAACAGCCCTCAAAACTGAAATCTACGTATCTGGGTTGCTCCGGTGGGGCTTTAATATCAGGTAAGCGTAGCAAGGTATCTAGACTTTTTGCTGGGGGTGGGGATCACGGAGAGCTTTTGTGGGATCCAAGAATGTTTATGCTAATGGTATACCACGAAATTTGAAGTCTTGTGTCGGGGAAAGGTACGGAGGTGGTTTCTCTCTCGTGTTGTATGGTCCGAGGGTCACAAATATCTTTAAAAACATGAATAATATTCCCTAAATGGCATTGCATAGGGGCATTTTGAGGCTCGAAAGAATGTCAATTTATACCAAAACGTGGCATTTCATCTGTAATATCATTACTTGACGCCCCGTGCATATAGTAGAGTTCAGGAGTTTTAAGAGGTCAGTAGCATTGGGGGATAGCGAGGCTAATATTTACCCCCCCCCCCCATCTCTACACCAGTGACGCCAAGTATCATGAAGGAAGCGATCGGCGCAGAAAAGGTTTTACATGTAAATCCTTGGAGCTCAACACCAATACCAGGAAAAACACAATTGTTACAATACACAGGAAGAAAAGAATGATCCAAAAGAACATTGAATCTAAGAAATGTCCAACAGCTGACCATGTCATCTCGGTGTCCTTATAGAAATTATCTTCATGATTAGGAGTACCACCGTGTTTCTTCTTGCTATTTGATAATTGGATCGTATGACATCTGGAAATGAATTTATGTAAGTTTTTTGGTATAGGGTACTTTCTGTGATATATGTTTATACTAAGTGAAGTTAGAAATACAATTAAGGAACTTACAATAACAAGAATTGACATGTACAGAGTCAGAAGTGGCACATTGTCCCCACTTCTTGGGAGAGAGTTGGTTATATAACTGAGAAATATCGCATATGCCAAAAATACCGTGATTGAATATGATAGACGTTCGCCAGCTTCAATGGGAACTTTAAACACTGCAACATTCATCGCCGTTAAAAGAATGACGGGCATTAATGCGTTCATTGCGAAAAACATTGGTCGCCGTTTTAAATGAAGACGAAATTCCACGAAGGAAAAATTTCTTTCTGCGACAGTTAGCAATTTCGTATGTGAGGTTGTGTCAGTCAGCTCCCATTCACTATGTGCCTCGAACATATCGGTATTAATGTGTTGCGACTGTGATTTAACAATGACTTCATCAGCGTCGTAGCTCCAGGAACCAATAACAATTTTGCATATTTGATTATCAAACGGGAAGTAAGTCAAATCCATTTTGCAAGATGTTTTGTAAACACCACCAGGTAACCACTGCGCTTGTCCTTTCTCGTCTACGACAACGAGAACAAACTCTCCAGTTAGTGGATTGAATTCTTCGTGAAAATTGTACAGGTTAACATCCGGAACCCAAATGAATTTCTGCGAAATAATCATCTTTTTCAAACAGCCATATTTGCGAGAATTCCAAGTCATCAAGTGATCATCCCATTTTATTTCAAAGTATGCTGATGTACTTATAGACTGTGCAATTTCATTGAATTCCACAATGTTCATCAGGTGAAAAGTAATGTTTATTTCAACTGCCACTTCTGGTGATGAAACCGGCCTGATGTTTTTGTTGTTATTCCGGAATTTATCTTCAAACAGTCTGTCAGCTTCAGTTACTTCTGTGGCATACGGACCAGTCATCTCATGGATGGACATCACCACCCAGAATATTTTCAAATACGACAAAACTTGCAAAGACAGTACCATTTTGAAGAAGCAGCAGTGTGTTCCTCAATGAAATTACTGAAACGTTAGACTCCAGTTCATATCGTACTCCCTCGAGCGAACTCTACACAGTGAATGCAATTAACAGTATGGGGAGCTAACATTAATAACGATCCGTCATCACTAAACTGCGCCGATTTTATCGATTGTGTGTACTTACCGTGGCATAATGTGCATTATGTAATATGTTTTGAAAGGTTAACACATCAGGCTTCAAATTTAAGCAGAACATCCCATTAGTTTTCAAGAGGGACATCGCGAATATGAGCGATTGGTGTGAGTGTGCAGAAGGGCGTGAACACCTGCTTTTTCCTCACTGTGATGGCTCAAATCCGACTGACAGATATTCCAACTACATCATCAAGCTTTCATCGAAGGCAGACCTTGATGATGTGGCTGAAATATTAGTCGAAGGCATGCCTTGATGATGTGGCTGAAATATTAGTCGAAGGCATGCCTTGATGATGTGGCTGAAATATTAGTCAAAGGCATGCCTTCATGATGTGGTTGCAATATCAGTCGAAGGCATGCCTTGATGATGTGGTTGAAATATTAGTCGAACACATGCCTTCTTGATGTGGTTGAAGTAATAGTCGAAGGCAAGCCTTGATGATGTGGTAGCAATATTAGTCGAACACATGCCTTGATGGTACGGCTGAAATATTAGTCGAACACATGCATTGATGGTGCGGCTGAAATATTAGTCGAACACATGCATTGATGGTGCGGCTGAAATATTAGTCGAAGGCATGTCTTGATGATGTGGTTGAAATATTAGTCGAAGACAACCTTGATGATGTGGTTGAAATATTAGTCGAACACATGCATTGATGGTGCGGCTGAAATATTAGTCGAAGGCATGCCTTGATGATGTGGTTGAAATATTAGTCGAAGGCATGCCTTGATGATGTGGTTGAAATATTAGTCGAAGGCATGCCTTGGCGATGTGGTTGAAATATTAGTCGAACACATGCATTGATGATGCGGCTGAAATATTAGTCGAGCACATGCATTGATGGTGCGGCTGAAATATTAGTCGAACACATGCATTGATGATGCGGCTGAAATATTAGTCGAACACATGCATTGATGGTGCGGCTGAAATATTAGTCGAGCACATGCATTGATGGTGCGGCTGAAATATTAGTCGAACACATGCATTGATGATGCGGCTGAAATATTAGTCGAACACATGCATTGATGATGCGGCTGAAATATTAGTCGAGCACATGCATTGATGGTGCGGCTGAAATATTAGTCGAACACATGCATTGATGGTGCGGCTGAAATATTAGTCGAAGGCATGCCTTGATGATGTGGTTGAAATATAAGTCGAAGGCATGCCTTCATGATGTGGTTGAAATATTAGTCGAAGGCATGCTTTCATGATGCGGCTGAAATATTAGTTGAAGGCGTGACTTGATGATGTGGCTGAAATATTAGTCGAAGGCATGCCTTGATGATGTGGTTGAAATATTAGTCGAAGGCATGCCTTGATGATGTGGTTGAAATATTAGTCGAAGGCATGCCTTCATGATGCGGCTGAAATATTAGTCGAAGGCATGCCTTGACGATGTGGTTGAAATATTAGTCGAACACATGCATTGATGGTGCGGCTGAAATATTAGTCGAACACATGCATTGATGATGTGGCTGAAATATTAGTCGAAGGCATGCCTTGATGATGTGGTTGAAATATTAGTCGAAGGCAAGCCTTGATGATGTGGTTGAAATATTAGTCGAAGGCAAGCCTTGGTGATGTGGTTGAAATGGAAATGTTAGTCGAAGGCATGCCTTGATGATGTGGCTGAAATATTAGTCGAATGTATACCTTGATAATGCAGTTGAAATATTATTCCGTCGGGATAATAGTTAAAGACTTCTTGGAAATGTATCAGCGAATAAATAAAGTCTAGATGTAGTAGGCGTAACATAACTTCTTATTCAATTAACATTCATCGTTTCGGTACTCCGAATCAGAGGCGGACTGGTACTGGCAGTCTACATAGAGAGCATTTCGATATAAAAGCAGTCAAGTGACCCACTGATCGTTCAGATACAAGGACACCGCGTTCTTTCGGTACGAACAATCAAAATTATCTCCCATTGGGCTGAACTATGGACAGCCTGATCTGTGCTCAAAATAACTTTTTTTCTTTGCGTAGCAAAATGCTACACATTTCCAAAAAATGAATAGCATTTTGTAAAAATTGAATAGCTATTTTTGTATACCTGAGTTATGTTATGCTGTTTTGTACTTAATTCTTCTAAGTAGATTGAATAGTTTCCATCCATTTCTGGGCATGTCCAAATGACCTGCAACACATGAAACATTTACTATGTTTTTTTTAACTGAACTGCCTTTAGAAGTTGCATGGACTTGGATATTTTCAATTGGCGTCTTGGTTGTTTAATAGAATTCTCAAAATGGAAGTTGGGATTTTTAATTTGATGGGCTTGAAGTTATTTTTAATGGACATTTTATGCAAAATGTTGTAAAAACAGGAAGTATTTAAACCAACAGAGTTCATCTTACATATGAAGTTGCTAATGATGCTTGATGGAGAGTTAATCTGAGTTATGCATGGAATATTCCACAATCAGAAGTAAAGCATCAGTGAACCAGTTTTCAAATTTGTTTGCAAATTTTCATTTACATTTTGCGATACAAGATAATCAACTGTAGCCTAATAGGCAGCAGTTGATTATCTTGTATCGCAAAATGCTATACATAATTGAACATTGTATAGCTTTTTGCAAGTTTTGCATAGCAAAAAGCGACGCGACACCGCTTATTTTGAGCCCAGGGCCTGATGAGTCCGAAGCCCCTTTGGTGCAACCATTTTTGCCAAATGAGCACAAAGATGACACAACAGAGCAATCGAAAATGCCCTCTATGTGAACTGCCACTGATCGCTCCGATGCAAGCAAGCAGCGGCCTTTCGGTTCGAAAAATCAAACTTTTGTCCGGGCCCCTTTTGTACGTTTCCCGGCAAAGATTTTTAACCCAGACCGCCCTAACACCAAACTGGTCGTGGCGGATTCCCCCATAAGACCGAATAAAGAACTACAGACCTCAATCTGAATGACTGACCGTGTGTATTACACAAGTCTAAGTATCAAATCTGTTTTAGGAAAGTACACGTTTACAAGCAAGAGAGAATTGATATGTTAGACTCCAATCTCAACGAAAATGTCTCGACTGGAAAATTATTGGTGGTGGTGGAGAGGGGGGGGGGGGGGTGGGCACATATCCATACACAACACCATAGTCACGCCCCTGGCTTTCCGGGTTACAGTTGCGGCGAGGGTGTACTCTATACGCGCATTTTTTTAACCCTTTACCTAACATGAAAAGAAAAAATTCTTGAATAACGATTACTTCCATTTTTTGTCTCAGAAACATAGGTTATAACCACTCATTGGAACGAGCTCGACGAGCTCGTTCCAATGAGGGGTCATAACCTATGTTTTAGAGACAAAAAATGAAAAAATAAAGGAAAATAATTGGCGATTTTTGAGAACAGCGCTGGCCGTTTTTTGGCCGTTACGTTAGGTAAAGGGTTAAATAATATAATTATCGTTAATAATGAAAAGTAATAAACAGAGTAATCGCTTGACTGGAATGGTTACGTGAGGCCAGGGACTATATTGTAATTCGCGCACTCGTGTTTGTACAACGTCCCTCACCTCTCATGAATTATTTCGCGTAACCAGTCCAGTGAAGCGTTACTCTCTATATATTTGAGGAATGGTTAAAGTGAAGGAAAAAATCAGACAGAGAACATCTACTGGATCGCACCTGGGTCATGATTGTAAAAACTCCGCTTCCCTGTCCATAATAACACTGTACAGTCTTATCTGTCACAAAAGAAATAGCAATTCTTGTATAACTACTTTTTTCATTTTTTGTCTCAAAAACGTATGTTATACCCCTCATTGGAACGAGCTCCATGAGCTCGTTCCAATGAGGGGTCATAACCTATGTTTTGGAAGCACAAAAAGTGAAAATATAAAAACAAATGAATGAGACATAAAATGAGAAAATAATGAAAATTAATTGGCGATTTTTGAGAATTGCGCTATCCGGTTTTTGCCGTTACGTTGGGTAAAGGGTGACATGTTGACATAGTTTGCACCTTTTTGAAAAAATATGTACAACGCATTTACAGTATAACCTTGGCATTTACTTTTGAAGACAAACCCTTTCTGCTGTCTTCTGCTGTCTCGATGATTCGATTTCAGCCACACTGATTTGGAAAGTTTCCAAGGGTTGAAGGCAGTTCCGCTTCCGAGACTACTTTGATTCCGTCTTGGAATATTCCGCTTTTTGTATGATTTTCCAAACAGACGAACCATCTTGAAATGCCATACTGTGTGGAGACTGGCGATATTTACGGGTACAAGAAGGTCGATGTCAGGCACCGTAGACTGGCCACTTTCCACGTGTGGGCAATATTTTCACTGACGTGATAATATTAGATCCCAAACACTAATTGCAGGAATAATCATCAAAAATTTAATTAATGAAGCACCGGGTGCCATTAATTAAAATTTTACTGGTGATGATATTTATCACCTGGTAAACGCATGCGCGAACATCACAGCCCACGAGTGGAATATGGCCAATCCACACCGACTGTACAGTATGAAGCTGGCGGCAATCGAAAAGCAACATTGACAGTTGGTTTACATATTGTCTTCAGACGTCGCTCAATGATACATTTTCCAGGCCAAAACTTTGCACCACTATGGGTAAAAGGGTCCCTAACACTCACTCAAAACCACTTTCTCATGGTGACTCAGTTAAAAAAAACCTATTTGGCTTGTAAAGTGGACGTCAGGGATGAAGTTTTTCACATGGCGAGATGATGCCCGTATTTTCGTTAATTTCAAACCTTCTGGCCATGGTTTTGTAAATTGTATGGATTGTCATGTTTAGAGTAGGTTATAGGTCACCTTTGGAATGAGAAATAGAGACCGCCTGCAGTGTCTGATGCCTGAAAACAGAGTTTGAAAAACTGTAGCACAGAACTCGCTTTGTTTACGACGGTTTGCCAATCCAAATCAGCAATTCATTTTACACTCATTTCAAGTGGAGTACTATTTGGATCAACCACACAACAGCGGCTTATTTTCTGTGAAGGATAAACCGGCAACAAAAATATGTCATCCTTTTCGTAAAAAGGCCCTTTCAGTTAAAACTAGAAGTCCTGTCATGAAATTCGCACAAATAGCACGTGGATCTGCGCGTTAATGAACGCGTTATGACCAGAATAAGGCTATCTAATTCTGTACTTATGGCCTGTGCACAAGCAATGTTTCAGCCAATGGATCTCCGGGTAACCGGGAGGTCGGTCCATTGGCAGAAACATTGCCTGTGTTTGCTCTAAGTAACCAGGAGAACCTGCCGTGCTTTTGGATGTCATTCGATATGGCAACTGCGCGCAATTCCTATGCGCAATTAAGCCTAGATAAGCGCACAGTTCGTGACAGGACTTCCAGTTTTAACTGCAGGCCGCAATAAAAAATCCTAGATTTTCATCCAACTTTACTTTCAAACTGCAGCGGGTGGGTGAATTTTATTTTTTATTTCACCCGAAGACTAGAACAGCACTAGGAACTGGTGGGTTGGGGGCATGACGGTGGAGGATATGGGTCTAAAACCTATAACAAGAGATTACTCAGCTTACTGGGAATACAATTTGAGAAATAAGACTCCACAAATGGCTCCAAAAGGTACTTGGATCATATATACAGTACCAGCAGAAATAAGTTGTAGGATAACCACAAGAAAATTTTGATCACATTTCACTCAGTTAATAATTGCTACACTTGACATAATTTTTGGGGAAGCTCTCCTTGTCAAGGGTTGAAATTATCAACAAAGGGAAAATTATTATAAGAAAGATTTTCTAGTGGTCATCCTAAAAGGAGACGATTTGACAATTTTTTTCAAAAATGCTAATAAAAAGAATTGGGGTGGGTAGAAAAAATAGGGGCGGCCGGAGATGAGAATCTGTTTTTTTTTTATTGCAGACTTATGTTTAGAAATCTAAAAAATGTTCCGATCCAAACAGGATGGATGAATGAAGGATTAGGCAAAAAGAAGGTTTAATTCACCGACCCAAACATGATGGATGAAGGAAGGATTAGGCAAAGAAGGTTTTGGTTCTCATTTTATTCCTCATTAAAACTGAATCTCCTCTTTGAACATTTTTATTGTCTTTCATTGTCTTACAAAATTAAAACGAAGTCATGAGACTTTAAAATTTTACCTTTTTTGATTGATATATATTTATTTGCGCGTGTTTTCAACAAAGCATGATTGAAATACAATGTCTATTATTATTCCCTCGACTTGAAATGTCGAAGGGATATCTAGTGGAGACCTCCATACACCCGTCTGTCCGGGCCAACACTGGGGGTTTAGGGGATATTATTATTAGGGGCTACCTCCAAATTAAGGTTGTGTTAGGGTTAGGAGTGGGGTGGGGTTTAGGGTTAGGGGTAGCCCCTGAGTAGGCTTAAGGTTGGGGAGGGTTAGGTCCCGGGGGGGGGGGTTATGGTTGGGGGCAGGGGTGGGGTTTTAGTTTTAGTAGCCCCTAAACCGAAAAATAGCTCCTAATCCTATTGGTTTGGCTAGGGTGGGGTTGGGTCAGGGGTGGGGGTTAGGGTTAGGGGTAGCCCCAGAGTAGGGCTTAAGGTTGGGGGGTGTTAGGTCCCGGGGGTGGGTGGTGGTAGGGTCTGGGGTGGGCTTTTAGAGTTTAGGGTCAGGGTAGGGTAGGGTTAGGGTTAGGGTGTGGTTTTTGAGTGGATGGGGTGGGGTTAGGGTTAAATATAAGTTCTAGGGTGGAGGGGTGGGGTTCTGGCTAAAATAAGGTGATGGACATATAAAATGTTTTTTTCGTAGCCCTTAAACCCAAATAGTTGGAACGTCCGTCCGTTCGTCCGTCGGTACCAACATTTTCCCTTGTATCTCAGCCACTGCTATTCCGATTTGAATGAGATTTGGCGCGGTGATAGAACATCATAGGGGAACGATACCCATGTAGCGTGAGTTTCTTCGACACATTTTTTTCCAGAACTATAACTATTTTTCACTTTTTCGACTTTTAAAATTTTTGGCGGGTGGGGGACATTGGCACACGCTTTGCGTTGTCCCTCTTGTTATATTTGTTTTTATAAACATCCAGATTGCTCTGTTCTACGGAAAATAACTCCAATATTATGTGGAAGGTATTTAGTTAACCCTTTAAACCCTAGAGGTCGCTTTTCCGGCCAGGAACATGATACGTCATAACGTCATTAAATAGGATGGCTGCTCAGTAAATGTGTGGGGGCAGACTAATCAATATTTTCAACGTGCAGCCTCGGGGCTGCACGTTGAAAATATTGATTGGTCTACCCCAAATAATGAATATGGACTCTTCCAAGTGCTTCCATTAAACTGGCATGGAAGATACCACTAGAGTTCAAAAGGTTAAGAAAACCTGCATTAATATAACTGAACACAAATATATTTCATGTCTCTTTATTGACTTGGTTAAGAGCTGAAAGTCCAAATTTGGGCCTTTTTCTGAAGTGCGGGTTTCGCAAATTAAACGTTTCATATTTTGTGAAAGTGTTTCATGTTATTCGTGAAGTGAAATTATTTCACCTGTAGGGATTTGCGTTATAACAAATTATCGGTGAGTCCACACGGGTGGATTTGTCCAAAGAACCCCATATAAGCTAAGACATTCGGTCGCCATTGGCCGCTATAACAAAAACTCAGTTGTGAAGTTGTAAGATTACCAGGTTAAATTTTGTAACACTATCGGTTAGAAAAAAAAGTATTATAAGGTGTGTGATATGCGGCTTCCGGGACACTTAAATATGTCCAGACTTTTGAAAAAAATAGATTTTTCCTTGGCTTGGAAACAGTCTATGGAACTTTCAATGTTAATTCTAAACCACACATTGAAATTTCGTGCCGCTTTTTCAAGTCCGCCCGCTTTTTCACGTCCGCAAAACACTGTAATATCTGAAAATGGCTCAGAGTTTGCAATTCCCAATGGAAGATCGCTCGTTAATTTACAAACGGCTATAAATACATAGACATTTTCTGTGCCACAATGCTCGACACATGTGACATTCCACTGCATTTCTTTCAGCCTTCATCTGTTTGTCCATCGATGACTACATCGGCACGGTTTTTTAAATTGCTGATAGATCTTCCCCATCCAATCATTTGGCGTACGCGGTAGGACCAAGGAGAACATAGAGACAATTATCGAAAGAACACTTGATGTAAAAACAATATCCTGAAGGCGTGTGTTTTTGATATTTCTGCATGTAACTATCGCAGGGAATCGTTCGGCGGACACGTACTCATCTTCTCCATGAACGATCAAACACCGCATACCCGATGAAAGGCACATTGATGACGATTTATTGTAGACCAATCCTCGACACAAATGTTACATTTCATTGCATTTCTATAAGATTTCATCTGTTCGCCCATCAAGCCAGAAAATAAGCAGACTGTCAACTGCAAAATGAGGTCCAGAGAGGGTGAATTTAGTGATGCTACCCTGCACAGCAGGGTAGCATCACTAAATTTACCCTCTGTGAATCTCAATCTGAATCAGGGTCTCAAAACTAAACAGAAAGAGGTACCAAGAGGATAAATTGGCCCAGTGTATGGGATAGCGTCATCAAATTCACCCTCTGGGGACCTCATTTTGCTGATATCAGACTGCTTATTTTCAGGCCTGTCGCCCATCAATGGCTTCATCGGCACGGTTTTGAAAATTGCTCGTATAACTATCGAATTTCTGACTCCAAGTCGCGCACTAAAATTTGAGACACATCTTCCCCTTCCAGTCGTTTCGTGTACGCGGTTGGACCCACGGAGAATGGAGAGACAATTGCTGAAAGAGCACTTGATGTAAAAACAATATCCAGAAGGCGTGTGTTTTTTTGTATTTCTCCAAGTAATTATCGCAGGGATTCGGTGGAAACGCACTCATCTTCTCCGGGAACGATCAAACTCCGCATACCCGATGAAAGGCCCTCTCAACCGTCTGTGGTATTTGAAATTTGATAGGTTACCCTTTTTGGCATGACTATTTTCACTTATTGCTTATGGAGACAATATTCCTTGTGTCTCCCTAACGTATCTTTGCAATTGAAAGAATTCAGAAAGTTCAAACAGAAAAATTTCTCTCCCTTATGTCCACTCGTCTGACTCGACAACAAGTGACCCAGATTTTTAATCCAGCAATAATATTGATTTTCATCGTCGAAAATCATTATCAAATTCCCTTCTTTTCTCTCGTCATTTTTGTGAAGTCTGACTCTCAGCCGAAACACATTGCTCTCGTCGTCATATCCAAACACGGTTATAACCAAAACGTATCTCCGACGGAAACTCCATTCACGAATATAAACGTTCCGAATTCTCTCGGTATTTTGAAACTCTGTATGTATGTTCTTCCATGGGATACAACGTTGAAGTCACTACCCATTTAAAGTACTGATTATCTTTGAGATTTTGAACGTTCACTAGCGTTCTCCTTCTCCAAAAAGTATGGCAATTTCATGTGAGAAGACGTTTGGAAGGGCCTGTATTTTTCCGTCTGAATTTCTAAATTCAAAACTTCCCCGAACGCCCAGTTCCTACCGTTTGTTTGAAAGGTAGCGACAGATTCCAATATCTTATCTTTAATCTTCGCGAAAATCTCTCGCTAGTCTAAAGTCTCGGCCACTGTGTCGACCTCAGAGTGAAAATAACTCTCGCAGACTTCAGACGGCATCTCATTTTTCGTGTACGTGAATGTTTCGATGTAGCATTTCATGATCATCTTTATCTTAACACGGCGACTCACGTCCCCTGGAAACAAATTCATCACATTCCATTTCACGGCACCCGTAAACGTTTCAGGCCCGTACTACTACCGACCCTGAATGCTGGATGATTTAAAACATCTCTTGATCTCTTTGTCTCCCTGTCTCGGAGTGAAGATCACTCTCTCTCTTTCGCTTTGAATTCGGATTTATCATTTCCACCAATCTTTCCCTTTTCTACAATTGCCTTCATCGCAGGTCTAAAGAAATCCAACAGATGATCGTCGATATTATATTGTCGCGGATTTGTTTCCTTTTCGACGAACAATCCACATCGACGGCGGGTGATTTCCTTTATCTGTTGTCAGGTCGTTTGTTCTCTTTTGTTTCTTTTTGCAAATTTTGTTTGTCAAAATTAACAAAAAAAGGATTGGTCGACAAGTCGTCGCCTTGGTGCAAGAATGTTCTGTACCCTATGGGACATAGAACATTCTAGCACTCAGCCGACGAAGTGTCGAACACAAAAGACGCGTCACCTCCCTTAAAAGTAAATGCAATATATGCACATCAAAATAAATAATTACATTATTAGATTGAAATGGTGTTATGAATGTAGATATTCCAGGAAAGGAGAAAAGAGGAGATTCATTATACACCCATGAAACAATAAACTTGTCTCTAGCCAGTTTACCATGCCGCACTGCTCCAGGAGAGGCCCATCACTGAAAGGTTCATTTAACCTCTTGTCCTCACACATAAAGGGGAAAGGTGAGCCTACAGTTAAAACTAGAAGTCCTGTCATGGAATGCGCACAAATAGCACGTCGATCTGCACGTTAATCTACGCGTTATGACTATAGTAAGGCTATCAAATTCTATACATATGGCCTGTGCACAAGCAATGTTTCAACCAATGGACCTCCGGGTAATTTCTATGCGCAATTAAGCCTAGATAAGCGCACAGTTCGTGACATGACTTCTAGTTTTAACTCTAAGTACGTGAATTATGGAGACATAGTCGCAAGTGATCTATAACCCTAACCCTTCCTTGTGTTTCATAGTAATGAAGATGATGATGATGATGATTCTTTATTTCCTCCATATTTGAAGAGTACATCAGATCAAATAACATATATTACAAAGTTGAAGCAAAAGAGAACGACAATTGTAAACTGTATTTTTGTGCATATGTACATGACAGGGGCGAAAAATGATACAGGTGGAATAAAGAAAGGCGTTTAGTCAGCAACAGACCGATTGAGGATCCGAAGCACTGATAAAGAAGCAGTCAATCGCTACTGCGGGCGGCATTTCATGCGTTGCGACATAGGTTACAGACGAAAGAGATACAGTCTGTCAATAACTGGTCCTCGAGCCCGTCACTGGGCAGGGACGGGGGAATTATTGTAACATCTCCCATGACAAACGAGAGAAAATCGTCATCTGAAAGTCCGTCTAGAAACAGGAAAGTGCCCGGGCCATATACATCCGTGATGTACGACCAAAAGTCGTTTCGTGTATCCAGCCTGGACAGGGAATTGTAGACAAAAAGAACATGTTGAATTTGATTCTGATACACTCGTAAGCAGTCAGGACACTGGGTATTATTGTCATAGATGGTTTTAACAAGAAGATTTGCCATGACGATACATTTTTGCACTTCGCTTGGCTTTTCCCAGCAGAGTTTCCAGAGTCTCCAAGGCGCGACTGGGACGGGGTTTACTTTAACAACAGTCGCAAGGCAGAGTTCATCACGTGATCTTTGTAGAGTGTCAGTAATGTGGAAAAATCGGGTTTCAGTCTTCACATAGTTTTTCCATTGATATTTGGATGGAAAGTTACCATGCTGAATATAATTGTGAATATGTTGTACAAGATTATATTTATTGAGCAGGTGCATAATGTCGCAGAGGAATCCAGAGGGGGCATTGTTGAACAAGACCTGATCGTATATTCTATTCAGTAGTATTCGGAGAGCATGCCGATGATTATGTGGCAAATAGATTAAGGTGGCAAGAAATAGAAGTTTTCTTTTCTCTATCTCCGATTGCAGGGGCAGTGCACCAAGTAGACTAAGGGATAGTATAGTGCTTGATCTATGGGGAATTGATTGCATAGATTTAAGACATTTTCTATAAGCACGCTCGAGTTGGAGCATCTGGGTATTTGAAATGATGTGCCACAATTCTGAGCCGTAGAGAGCTTTTGGAAGCACTACACTCTTGAATATTTTGAAAGCCGTTATGGGTGTTAAGTTACCGAGCTCGAGTGTATTGCAAGTCAGAAAATACGTCTTCCTGAGCTTTTCACAAGCTAACTCGATTCTTGACTGGTTTACCAAGTATTTGTCTAAAATAATTCCAAGATGTGTTAATTCCTGTACTTCATCTAGAGTGGTGGGGCCAAGTACCCATTTCCTACTAGATCTATCAAATGCATGTTTTGTTTCGTTGAAAACGATTATCTTACTTTTTGAGGGAGAATAGTTGAATTTCCATTTTATACTGTAAGCGTGGCAGATTTGGATTAACCTGTCTAGCCCATGCTTGTGAAAGGAGACTAGCGAGATATCGTCAGCAGTTGTCGGCGAGGTGCAGCGAACAGTACCCACTGATGCTCCGTCGCTAGAGTTTTGGAGATCGCTCAGAAGATCATTTATGAATACGAGATAGAGAAACGGGGACAAGACACTTCCTTGTCGGTTACCTTGTTCCAGTCGAAATGGGTGAGATATCGCGCCAGCATGTAGTACACAGCTCTGCGCATTAGTTTCAAGGTTTTTCAAAACTCGAAGGATTTTCCCTCTAATTCCCATATGGTACAATTTTTACAGTTGCCCTTGATGCCATACTCTATCAAAGGCTTTCTGGGAGTCGAGGAAGCAGGCAAAGAGCTTGGAATTCATATCCTTTGCATAATGAATGCACTCTTGCAACGTGAAAGACGACACAGTGCAGGGTATTCCTTTTTGGAAGGCATTCTGGATTTCACTCGGGAAGTTCTTAAACATTGGACTCGCGATGAGACGTTTTAGAATTATATTTTCAAAGACCTTCAAAATAACAGGCAAGAGAGTTATGGCTCTGTAGCTGTCTGGGAGTTCCAGGGGTTTTGGAGGACCTTTGTAAATAGAAACGATGACTCCAAGCTTGAGTCCTGACGGGATATATTCGAGTTTGAGGATACCATTGTACAGATTGCACAAACAGAGTAAAAGCTTGGGTGGAGCGTTGATCAGATGTTCATTTACAATGTTATCGATGACCCCGGGTTTTTCTGCTTTAGGCTTGATAAGCACTTTTGAATTTCAGGTACTGTAATAGTTTGGCATAACATTTTACAGTCGAACTCTGGGTGGTCTGGGCTGAGGATTTCTGTTTTGTAGTTTTCTACATGTGCTTTGAAGTCTGGGTTCTGGTGGGGGAGTCGGAAAAAAGTTGTGTATAATAATCTGCCCACCCTTTAGAAATGTCAATTGGATCTCTGCATATGGCCCCGTTAAAACTGATTTCAGTTTCGGGTACGTTGCAGGCTCTAGTCTTTTTAGATTTTAGAAGGCTCCAGAATGCCTGTTGATCAATTTGAGCAGAAGATTCAAGTTTCTTTATTAAAGAGACATTATAAGCCTGGACCGCGGCACGGTGGCAGCGTCTAAATTTCCTTTTGGCATTTTTATAGGCTTTGTATGAATCCAGTGAAGGGTCGCTTATCTTACCATCGTTTATCCAGGCAGCGCGGTACTGTCTGAGGTGTGTATGAAGGGATTTAAGTTCAGAGTTCCAATAAGGTTTTAGAAAGGGGCGATACACCTTTTTCGGTGCAGATGATTCGGCCGAAGAGAGTAGAACGTTTACAATTTTTTCATACAATTGCTCAAGCGACATATGTTCATTGAGATCGTGCTCCTCTAAGTTCAGTTTTTTGCAGCAGTTTTCTACAGACTGTTGATACTGGGAAGCATTGCCGGTGTTTGCTAGGAGTAACCAGGAGAGCCTGCAATGCTTTGGATGCCATTCGATATGGCAATTGCGCGCGATTCCTATGCGCAATTAAGCCTAGATAAGCGCACAGTTCGTGACATGACTTCTAGTTTTAACTGTAAGTACGTGAATTATGGAGACATAGTCGCAAGTGATCTATAACCCTAACCCTTCCTTGTGTTTCATAGTAATGAAGACAAAAGTGTGGACGTGATCTTAAATACTTGCACGATATGCATGGTCTGACTAATATCAAACGGATTTTAAGTGTTAATTGGTTGTTTATTACCATTTGATGTCATTTTCGTCAAGTGTGGCTACATCATAAGCACAACACAGAATAGTCAAGTTTCTCCAATCGCTTTTACTTATGCTGATCACGTGGGACGAATTGCACATCATGTATTGGCTACCGGTCCTATTTTGCCAATGATGCAGAACTGTTTGACCACAGTAGATCAGCACTATACGACTTTTAGGGCGCTTTGGAAATATGGATCTAACAACATGGATGAATGTTATTAACAGTCTTGAAATGATTGGTTGCTTTGCATTACGTGGAATAGGTGGTCATTTGCAGATGGAGACATATTAGGAATACTGTTGAGGATGTTAGTAACAGAATTAACTGTGATGTTGGCCAAGTCCTGTTACAGTATTAATTTTTGATTGAAATACCTGGGACAGACAAAAAGATAAAGTGGTTCTTCTTTCATTCCGTTACCATATGAGCAGTTTGGTGTGTCATGAATGTAATTTTGAAATTTGTCAAAATTTAAGTCACAGCATGCATTACGTCGCCTGCAATGCGGTATATTCATCTTCCTCAAACCTGTCCTAAAATACGACAAACCCAATTGGCGAGCCTTGAAACTCAAGTCGGAAAGCGCGTTCCTCGCCGCCTCGGCACTTAATTTTGATCAACTCGTATCTATTTCTTAGTCTCACTCTCGGAATGTTGAGATTTTAGCCTAGTTTTTCAACTCGGGTAATCTGAAAATTTGTAAATAATCCATTTAAAAATTTTGTGAAAATTGTTTTCGATTAAATAACATTTTTGATTCATTTATTTAATGAATTTAATTTTATTTGTTTATTTAGACCACGAATCGCTGACACTAAATTGACAAAAAGATAACAATTACAACTTGCGAATGTGAAAACACACACACTCTCTCTGTATCTATCTCTCTGTCTCGGTCTCTATCTCTCGTCGGTCTCATTACTGAATAACGCATTCGGATAGAGAAAAACATAACGCGCATAAATGAAAAAAATCTCGCTTCCGATTTACTTAATTAATTTTCTCTTTTTTTCTTTTGTCTAAGCGACGCGGATGACTGTCTCCGATAAAAAGACATCTCTGACCCCTGATAATTAATTAATTAATTAATTAATTAATTAATTAATTGATTCTCTCTTTTTTCATTTGTCTACGCGACGCGGATGACTGTCTCCGATAAAAAGACGTCTCCGACCCCTGATTATCATGACAATAGAACGGTTTATGTACGAATCGAAGGTGAACGCCAAGCGGAAAATGAAAAACAATTACATTATTCCGCAGCGATAAACACAAACAAAAAATGATCGAAAATTCGATTTACAGTTGAGAAACTTTTGGACATGGATGGCAAAAAACCCACGTTTTTTAGGACTAAAAAGCTTTAAAATCTGTTCTCAGGCACTTCGGCATAGTCCATTTGGCTGCCGCATGCTCTCTTTTTGTAACCAAAGCAAACTTGAAAAAAAAATTAAATGGTTGATTTCGGATGTTTTTCCAGGTTAATAACATTGATAAATTTGTCCCTTTAGTTCAACAAGGCTTTGCGGTGCTTTAGCATTGCAAAACCTTCTTGCACCCAAGGGACGAAATACACAACCACGCATGCTATTCTGTACATTCCGTAAACTTAACTTCGACACTGTATATCATATCTAACATCATGGGAAAATGGACTAGATTTTCAAGTTGTTCTGTGATCTTATAGCCAAGAAAAACGTACAGAAAAAATGATAGATTGCGGGATGCATGCAACCATTGAAGAAAGTCCCCGTGATCACGCCCTCGTGCTCTGAAGTGCTATTGACGGCGAGAATTTCGACCACGTTTCGGAGGTCAGGTGACCTTGCTGTACGTTTGGATCGAATCCCAACAATCTTCCAAAAGTACCGTCTGCCTTCAAATCCACTCAATGCAGTTAAAACTATAACTCCTGTCACGAACTGTGCGCTTATCTAGGATTAATTGCGCGTAGGAATTGCGCATAATTGCCGTATCGAATGACATCCAACGCACGACAGGTTCTCCTGGTTCCTCATAGCAAACGCAGGCAATGTTTCTGCGAAAGGACCTCCGGGTTACCCGGAGGTCCATTGGCTGAAACATTGCATGTGCACAGGTCATATTTACATAATTTGATAGTCTTTCTATGGTCATAACGCGTAGATTAGCGCGCCGATCAACGTGCTATTTGTGCGCATTTCATGACAGGACTTCTAGTTTTAACTGTAACTAGCATCCATGTCTAGTATCGTTCATAGAGTATTGGCATTGACGGTTATTTTTAACGGTACTCCGTGACCATATATCTTCATTCTCATCTCTATGAAATCATTGAGATCGACTATGTCATAACTGCCTTTTGGCATACGAATATCGGCCCAACTCGTTCCATTGCTGGAAGAATATCTGAAGAGATTATTTGATTCTGTGAGGTTGGGAAAAGAATAATATGTTTTGAGATGCACCGGTACAATCTTATACCTCTTCGTTTTTCATTTTAAACTTCGTAGTGAAATGAGTCTTGCTATCACCCACTATGATGTGAAAAGACCGTTTCCTAACCATGTTCTCAGCTATCTTTTCTAAGAACGTTTTTTGAAAAATTCATTATTTCTTTTTTTTAAATTTTTTTTATTTTTTTCCTTTTTAATTTATACATATGTATATATATATTTATTATGAGCAAAAAATGTTTTGTTTTCTGTTATATCCGAATAGGATAGTCGTCAAATACGTTCCTATATTTTCCGAGGTATTTACAACTCGTCAGATCGATGGCCACAAAATCATGAGGTCACCGATCCCACACTGCCTTAATATATCTCCTGAATTCTTCATTGCTCATATCGTTGGTCACGTGAATGTCATAGATGTGATTTAAGGGGTCGTCCAACCTAACTTTGGGCATTTTTTGGTAAATTTTCACAATGCCCTAAATACGAATTAAAGCGGTGAATAACGACATATTATATACCAAAATAATGACAAAAATATACAAAACCAGAATTTACCCACTTTTGGAAATTTAAAAACTTTTTTTTTGCTTTTGATGACAAAGAAATTGCCAGCCGCAAAAGTAACCGTCAGGGTTAACAAGGAATAGATCGGTAATTCGAATGTCTACGAGTTGTAAATAAGACTCCACACTCCATACTCGGAGAAAGCATATTTATCATTTCATCACCAACGTGGTGAGAATGCTCAGGGAAAAGTAGATGACCACAAACGCTTCATTCTGTTTGTCCGACACGTTGTTGTGATCACGTGGGTTTTTGGGTGAAGTTGTGAAATGATTTCATTTCCCACGATCTGAAATCTTCAAACATTTTACTGCTGTTTTTGAATCTGGCAGGCGACGTAATGTACAACTCACGATACATTCATAGGAAAATATTCAACTGACAATGTGATAAATGCGAGATACAGTCCATAGTAGTGTTGTTGAATTCCAAAACTGTACAATGTGACGCAAGTGTCAGCAAGGGATTAATACGCCACCAATTCGAACTACTATTATTTGGTTGGTGACGATGATCAGAACATAAAAGTGGAAAATTATATTTGAAAACAAAAATATATTCACATCAACATACATTACAGTCGTCACAATTGTATATTTACGAAAAAAATAATGTTTCTGTCGCCGAACTATATTAGTGACGTAAAGAAGGCTTGATGAAGTCTGCTACGAAAAAAGAAGACCAATGTCAAGGAGAATTATCATAAAGGTTTTTTTCTGTTCACCAAATATTGAGAAATGTCGTACCATCTTAAATTTAAATATCTCCCTCACACAACCGCATTGTGTATAAGACGGATCAACGTCGATTTTGAGCGCTGTTAGCACCAAAAGGTTGCAAAAATCTATGTGTGTTGACACTCTGTGGACAGAAATAGAGAAATTCCGCTAGGCGGACAAAAATTCACACGAATTACCGAAATGAGACCATAACGTGTCATAAGTTTTTAGATCATTGAATTTAATAACCAACACAATTCCGACATTGTTCAGGCCGATAACCCTTCGCCTACAAAATTAGTATTGGTAAGCAGATCAGTTATTAATGTTCTTAAATCTCATGAGAAAACAACAGTCAAGCCTCTCCAAACTGTTGACAAACAGCAACTACGGAAGGCCGATAGTTCCAAAACAAATGAAGCATACCAAATCATGCACATAAATGAATTGGAAGCCAGGATGTCTAACTAAGTGTAGCCGATTGGTTAAAGTATTCAGCATGCAGGGCAGGTCATTGTTTGTTGTTTTGGCCACACTTGAACATTAAAATGACACTCTTGGCAGCTGTCACTGCTCGTGCAACCCCAGAAATGGACACATATAACGCTAAATGAGGAAGTTTGGCAGTACACCCTTTTTGCGTATCAATCTCATCATATGTTACCAATTGGATACAGATCTCACGCAAAATGGCACAGAATTGTGGGGGGGGGGGGTATGGTCACAGCAGACTCACAAAAGCCACATTGGACATTCTTCATTTTTCATTAATGCACTCTCTCATGACTCCATACTTATTCTTCTGAACTGTGTGGATTTGACCCTTGGTGAACTTCATAAAAAAAGAAAATTACATGAAGTTTGTCCAAAGTTAGGTTGGTCGTCCCCTTAAATTCTTGAGATCGTGACAAAACAGAAACAGACACAATAAATTCGCGTTCTCTCTTATGGTCTGGGTGGGTAATCTGAAATAATTTTGAGACAGATACAAGCAATCCACTTTGCTATGAAGTCCTCGAACGTAATAAGATTAGCATTGATTCTGTTTCTCCAACAACAGATCGTTGAAGATCATAAGATTTTTATTCTCCGATTTCAACTCTCTGGGTGTGAGCACTTCATCTGCGTTTTCATCATTTGACATTTCACGTCCGATTTTTTATTTTTCCGAGCTCTCTCGATATCTCTCGCAAGAGATATGTCGCATTTTTCTGTCTCGTCTTGATGATCGAAATCAGCTCCTTCGGTAATTTCTCTTCTTCAGGGCTTCTCACAATAAATTGTATTCGGGTTGAATGAAACTCTTGCCGAACACGAATAATCTATCTTATTACTTTCCAAAGTGTGATTTACTGGGATTTCCGGGTTTGATTATAAACGATAACTTCACAAGTGAATTATGCAATCAAAATCGGGCGTTCTCTTTGCCAGCTTCTGTCGCAATCTTGTTAATGGCTTCTGTCGTGGCTTTCCTATCAACATCCAGTGTGGTCTTTTTCCCCACCTTTGGAACTGTCGAAGCGACCTGTTTCATTGCATAGGCATGGAAGAAATGTCCAAAACATTCCATCGTAGAATCCATCATGCTGGACCAGCCATCAAGGTAAGTTATATTAAATCCTCTATTCTTTGCGACAAACATTTTTCCTGTTACTTATTTATTTTTAATTTTATTTGTTTTTATTTCTTTTCCTACTTACTACTTTTTTTAAATAACGCACTCGTGACAGATTTATACCGGTTTTTATTTATGTCCTTTTGCCTCAGCAGTTCGTTGCATATACTCACTATCTCGTTTCTCACTCCTGTATTACCGGCTTCTTTACTTGCCTTCAAGAGCTCCAGTCTCTCAGTGAGCGTGTTAGGATCACAAGGAATGCTCATTGAACCATCATTGACATCTATGTCAGTTCTCAGGACCGATCTGACGATTGCTTTACTTTCGTCCCATACAGATTTCACCACTTATAACCATTTGTAACTTTCACTCGATTTCAATCTCTTCGAGTTAAGATCGTTATTCCTTTTCATGGCATTCGTGTTGATCAGGATCTCGCTGTACCCTCTTCACTCTAATTATCTGGATTCAGTCTAGTCAACACAGGTAGATTCCACAGTCTTTGAGTTCTTTTGAACACGCGATCTCCGTCCATCATCAAATTATCACCTTCAATTTCTACTCGTTTATCTCCCATGCATAAATTTCAATCAGATTCTTTACGAATACCGTAAATCAAGCCAGCATCTGAAGGAACCATGTTATTCATATCTATGAAAGGTTTACTCAGGAGCCAATACTATAAAACTTTTACACTTGCATTTTCTTGAATTGTATTTTTTAGTTATAGCGTTAAATGGGTTGAAATGAACAATTAGCATTTTCAAAGATTTGGCAATTTGCCAGTTGGCAAATTGCCATATCTTACAAAATGCTAATGATTCCTTTCAGTCAGTTATATTAATATGTAGAAAATACAATTTTAGAAAATACAATTGTAAATGTTTTATAGTATTACTCCTGTTTTCCAAAATCTGCCGTATCTGTGACCAGTACAACACTGACTGCCGTTCATTCTTCTCATTGTTTTTGATTTCTTCTGTATCGAGAGAACTTGGTGGTGGTGATGGATAGTGAAGAGTGTAATCATACTGCATGGTATGCGCGATACAATGGTGTATCATAAGAGCTGTAAGGAGTCGGATGAGGAGTCTGCTTTCTCTGAAGAGTTTCAATACTTTGACGATCTCTTTCCTTATCTGTTTCTGAGTTTCAATCACGGGCTTGAAAACCTTACTCATCTTGCGTTTCAATTCGATATCCCCCATCTGTCTTGCCATATTGCTATCATGAATATTTCTCTTTGACTCCAGAAATCGTCGAATAGTCTCCTCTATCTTTCTCTTCCTGTTTTAATTTAGTTAATGAAATCAATTTACAAGTCAAGTCTTCTTTGCCATGGTCCCGAATGAGATGTTCGTCGACTTTGAGATACGTGTATCGACCGTAGACCAATGTCAGATCATCCTTGTCGAATCTTTTGACTTCGTTTTTCGTGATTTCACACACCTTTTCCATCAGATAATAGAAAACGACCCACTTGCTCTTCGTTCAAAATCAATTTCATCCTGTAATTTCCTTACTCGTCCTTCGGAATCATGCCCTCTGTCCGAACCTTTTCCAGGCAGAGATCGTAAGTGTGGAATTAAAGCGTTTTACTATTGAAGTTCTTATACTGAATGACTCTCCTTTCTTTTAATCTTTCCATTGTATTAGTATTTTTATTTAAAAATATGTTTGTTTTATATGTTTTGCTTTTTTTTGTATTTGTAAAAATTTAATTATTTTTATTTTTAATTTTTTTTTTATTTCTTATATATATATTCTTTAATAACAAATTATTTTTTTCATGTTTATTTTTGTTTACAAAATAAGAATGGGATATTTCTTATTCGTCAATAATTGCATAATACAGTTAAAACTAGAAGTCTTGTCGCGAACTGTGCGCTCATCTTGGCTTAATTACGCGTCGGAATTGTGCGTTATTTCCATATCGAATGGCAACCAAAGCACTGGAGATTCTTGTGGTTACTCAAAGCAAGTACATGCAATGTTTCTGCCAATGGACCTCCGGGTTACCCGGAGGTCCATTGACTGACACCTTGCTTGTGTGCTGGCCATATGATAGCCTTATTATGGTTATAGCACACAGATTAACGCGCATGTCGCCGCGCTATTTGCGCGCATTTCGTGACAGGACTTTTAGTTTTAACTGTACATACTCGATCCTTGGCCGTGACTTTTTCGATCCTTAATTGCAAGATTTATCGTCAATCTTGCAATGTATGCATCTTCGTATACCGATTGGTTTTGGTTGTCCTCAGCACAAGACCATTTCGTCCAACTTCTCATGACGTCATTCTTGTGGACCATATTTAATGCCGACATAAAATACACGATGATAGCATCCTCGCATTCCGTGGTCTGACAGATGTGGTCGACATCCCAGCTGTCGTCATCGGAATAGCATCTGCAGCTCGGACCTTTCATCATCAATGCTATAGAAATATTTTCTTTCACCAGAGTGGAAAATGTTCTCTAAAACATATCTCAGAGAAACTTCTGATGCCTTTCTTCTTTTAGTTTTATTACCTCAATCATCGTTTTGTTTTTTATTTCATTATTTTTTCCATTTTTGTAATTCCTTTAATTTTCTTTTATTTAATGTTTTTTGCTTTTTAGATATATAAGAAAAAAGATAAGATAAAAATAAAAAAAACAAAAAAGAAAGGGAATTTAATTTTTTTAATTTCTCGAACGGCAGACAACTTGTACAGCGGTCATGTTTCTCCAACCATTCATTACATGACCCTTGTGGACTATATCTCAATACCAGCCATAAATCAATACACCCATCTCTCCTTATCGATTTTGGAACGATCTCATTCACGAGACCCACAAACGATCTTTAAAAACTGTGGTGAAGATACACTTTTTGCACTTCATTGTCTTCTTCAACCATCAGCAGTTCTTCCAGTTTTTCTATTGGTTTGCTTAATTTATTTATTCATTTGATTTGATTTTTCTGTTTTTTATTTTAATTTTGTGTATATTACAACTTCTTTTACTCTGAGGTTTTCGTCGGTGAAAATATTCCAATCATTTTTTTCCTTGCAATTTCCCTTCAGAAAATAATCGAGTCAATTCTCTCATGGAAAAAAAAATTCATAAAAAAATCAGATTACACAAAACGAATTGCGGATGCTAAATTGAAAGAAAATAATAATAACGCACGTGCAAAGGCTTAAAACATGTATAAAAGGACACTGGAATTGTCCACAAACAGAGAGAGAGAAATGTGTAAAAACGCCACGAATTTTGTTATGTGTGGTTTAGAATTAACATTGAAAGTTCAATAGACTATTTCCAAGCCAAGGCAGAATCCAATTTTTTTAAAAATGTTTGGGGACATATTCAGATGGCCCGGAACCCGCATATCACACCTCCTATTATAACGTTAGGCAAAAAACGAATCTTCGTTCTCAGGCAATCCCTCACTGAAATTGCATCCTCACGTTGGACTTTTTATTGTCTTGCTGTTTTCCAGTATTACTAGAAAATCGAGAGACTCTCAACTTTTTATGTTTTTTATTGGCGTATCTAACTAAAATTTGAAAAGCATAACTAAAGGTAGTCTACATTCTGTAGCCTTGCAATCATTTCTTGGCAAGTTTTGGCGGCCTATAGAGGTAGCCAAGACATGCATAGAAAAGACTGTCAAAGCACTTTCAATGTAACATGCAAGTGTCCCCAGAGACAGCATGTTTGGGAATATACTCTGTTGAGCAAAAAGTTATTAAAGTCGGAATTGGGCCCTTAAGGGTCAAAATTAGATGGGGTTAATTTGTATAATTATTCTCTTTCTGTATATTCTGTGTGGGAAAAGACAGCGGAAATCCTCTCAATCTATACTCATTATATGCAAGAAAAAAATAAACATTTAAACAGAAAACCCTCCCTTCCAAACAGGTTTGAAAAAGAAACTTCCGGAAAACCAATTAAGTTTCTTTTGTGTTGCCTTATATGTTGACTGTTTTTAACCCTTTACCCAACGTAACGGCCAAAACCGGCCAGCGCTATTCTCAAAAATCGCCAATTAATTTTCAAAATATTTTCATTTTTTGTCTCAAAAACATAGGTTATGACCCCTCGTTGGAACGAGCTCGTCGAGCTCGTTCCAACGAGGGGTCATAACCTATGTTTTTGAGACAAAAAATGAAAAAAATTAGTTATTCAAGAATTTTTTTTGCAAGTGTCGTCTGCTTTTCATGTTAGGTAAAGGGTTAATACAACCCTCCGAAAATTTTGGGAAAAAAAGTAACATTATTGGTTGATTATAACATTATCAGGTTTTATAACATTACTTTATATCAATATCGTTTGCTGTGACGTTATCAGTTTTAACAACACTTCAGCCGCTGTAACCCTGCTTGAGCGGAGCTTGAACAGAGTTAGAATGTTGAGGAGCTGACAGTTGCTTGTCGATGCTCGGTGGTTCACTCCAGATACTCCGGCTTCCTCCACCCATAAAACTGCCACGGTCATAATAATAATAATAATATAATAATAATTTATTTATATAGCGCTTTTCCCAGCGAAACGCTGGTAACAATGGTATAATCAGCGGCCGAAGGCTGCTTGAAAGAGATGGGTTTTCAGAGCTTTCTTGTTGTGATCTGCATTTAGAGTTTTTCTAAGGTTCTGGGGGAGGGCGTTCCAGAATGAGGGAGCTGCAAAAGTGAACGATCTCTTCCCTGCCGTTGATCGAATTCGAGGTACAACAAGGAGACTCTCAGAAGCTGATCTGAGCTTCCTCGACGGTGTGTGTACTTTGATGACCTGCTTAAGGTAGATTGGTGCTTTGTCGCTATGTAAGATGTTGTGTGTTACCGCCAATACCTTATACTTAATGCGAGACTCAACTGGCAGCCAATGCAGAGATTTCAGGATTGGTGTAATGTGGTCATATTTTTTCGCACCGGTAATGATCTTACCGGTGATTAGCCATTGTGCATAGGTATATGACCTTATACACAAATAAATAAATAAATAAATAAATAAATAAATAAATAAATAAATAAATAAATAAGTTTTAACAGTGCGTGATGACCCGAAGGAACCCCCACATCGACCACTTATCTCCATACAACAAGATTGCTGGAATGTCAGCGAAAAACACCACAACTCAAACTGCCCCCAACACAAGTTAGCATGAAGTCGATCAACGTAATAACTCCTCCCCAGCTATGACGTTTGATGACGTGAAACCTTTCACTTCATCAAACGTCATGGCGTTTACCTTACATGAAAACTAATAAAATTATATCACGTTTCCAATCTCGGAATTTGTTTTCTGACAATAATAACTAAAATATGTGGTAAATATTCAATTTCTATTACCGCAAAAATGTGAACATCATCAAAATATTCAAATTCCGCATACATCAAAGTAGATTCTTTAAAAAGCGACGGAATATTGCGAGGCGTCGGTATATTTATTTATTTATTGGAGTTTGACGACACTTTTGTCAACCAGGCTCACCTCGTGTCGGAGAGTTTTACAGGTGGAAGAAACCGGAGTATCGGAGAGAACCACCGAGCAACGGCGATCAACTGTCAGACTCCCTAACGTATTTTCTCCACGCGAGCAGGGTTAGCATTGCGTCGCCTGAGTGCTAGAATGTTCTATGTCCCCTCAGTCGACGACTGGATGAAAACAAGTACACCATCGACATGCAGTGCGCCTTAGTACACAGCGCCACCGCGCTCCCACGTGGGCAGTCGGGATTAAGTGTCTTGCCCAAGGACACAACGCTGTGACCCTGGTGGGGATCAAATCGGTTTGAATATCAATGCCATAAGCACTGAGCCACCGCGCTCCCATCGGTATACTTAAAACGTTCGAAATTGCGTTGTTTTGAGCATTTGTTCTTTTATAGCAACTTCCGCCTCGCCTAATATGGCGACGATGGAGATAAATTTCAGTATGTGACCAATACGCGTTCCAGAAATCCAGTTGTAAAGAGATAGGTGACATTGACACAAACGCTTTTCGGGATGGGCAAGTGGAGCAAGTGGAGTTGAAGCAACGGATAGAGGTTATGCTGGAAGAGAAAGAGTGCAAGAAGCATGTAAAAATCGGACAGTTCTGGAATAAGCGGAAGGAAATGAAGCGGGAAATCGAACTGTTGGGATAAAGTGGTCACGTAAAGTAGATAATTCCGAACACAAGGAGCGCCATTTATTTATTTATTTTTCTGTTTAAGGTCACGCTCAGCATCTATTGCTATATGCTGACCACAAGACAGGGATAAAGTCCAGTTTAGCCAATCATTTTTGCCTATACTGTCCACGTTAAACATAGTTTTCTTCATGCATTGGTTAGCAATAAAACAAAACACTTTTACTACAGTACACAAGCACTGCTACATTTCCCATGAGGGAGTGAAAGGTCATAGTAACGAACGTGTCAGGGAGATACTCTCCAATTTCTTTTAAGATAAGGTTAATGTGAACTCGTTTTAAGCTCTGTTATAACGGCATGCCCAAAGTGTGGGTTGGGCCTAGGATAATTGGGCGGTTTTTCGCGACGGTACACTGTTATAGCGGGGGCTGTTAAACGGGGCTTAATTGGAAAGTGGATGGCCTTTAAAATACCACGGGATGGAGTTTCTGCAGAGGCAATAACACTCAAATTGTGTTTAAAAAACACACGCAATGTTTCAGTCAATAGCTCTCAGGATACAGTTAAAACTAGAAGCCCTGTCACGAATAGTGCGCGTATCTAGGCTTAATTGCGCGTTTGAATTGCGCGCAATTGCCACACCGAATGGCATCCAATGCACGGCAGGTTCTCCTGGTTACTCATAGCATACATAGCCCAAGGACATTAGGTTTCACTAGGGAAAAGAATCGGAGAAAGCTGATTTTTTCAGGGAATGTCGAGTACATGTCACTGAACGATTAGACAAAAGTCCCCTAAAATCCCAGTTGAGCTTTTTTTTCTACAGCCTTTTTTCGAAAACGCGTTTGAAAAAAATCAAAAAAAAATCGCACGAACTTTGTAACCTCGAATTGATCCAACTGTATTTTTTGTTTACGCGTATTTCGAGCTACATAATGTCTAATATACATTTACCTAGAGGAAAATGTGCATTCTGTGATAATTTCTGCGAAAAATTATTGAAAATTCACAAAAAAGTATCGGATTTACGCAAAAAATGACGATTTTCCTAACGGATTTGCCCAAAGGGTCGTAGTACAGAACGGGATGTTAGTTGGACAGACGATAAAAAATCCACCACCATTTGAAGACTTTTATCATTGCTTACAAAATAGACATTATGGAAGACCCCCTCTGCTTCTGGCCGAGTTCCCCTTTTGGCATAAAATTCGTCAGCATGAGAACTCAACTATTTTCGGGCTTGGGACCGAACAGACACGTCTGTGTCTGGCAGCATTAGATCAATAAATAATATTTACAGAATGTACAAAAATCAATAAATAATATTTACAGAATGTACAAATCAATCAACATGGATTAAGTTACATTGACTATTATCAACGCTATATACAGAAATGACATGACCTATATACATATTATTCATCGAACTCAGAAATTTCCGACAGTACAGTGTTTCTGTGGTTGTTACAAGAATCCGAACTGCAATTACACAAACCTGAGCAAGAGAGTCCTGCCTTCTTACACCCACACCTTTTTGTACAAGCACTCTTGCAACCACAACTGATCAGATTCAGTAGGTTATCGGGGGCACATGGCTTTGTGGCTGCAGTCGGTACAAGAAGTCCATTGTCTAGCGACCACCCCCAATCCATCGGAGGAAGCGAAGTGCCCAGCCATTGTTGGACCTGGAGATAACATCTGTAGACATGTTGTTGTGCAGCATCGCTGCTTGGTGGGAGTGAGGCTAGGTCGATGGGTTTATTCAGTTTAGATTTTGCTACATAACGCTTGTAAGTGACATATCTATATTGGTCGAGAGAGGAAACAGTTTTTCTCCCGTATAAGATCAGGAGAAGTTGTTCCCCGGCAGCGGCTACTGCACTTGGTGTACTGTCATCCGCCAAAATTGTGTTGACATACTGTTGTGAGTCGCTAGTAACATCGGAGACAATTGTACTGAATACTTTCTTCTTACCAACTCGAAAGAGTGCAGAAGTAGTGTCACAACCACTTATAGAATGTGCTACAAGGAGGTTGCTTCTATGGTCACCCATTTTGGTTGCTATTTCACTAACTGAAACTAGTAAGTTTGGGGTAATGGAATACATCATGTGAATATTACATCCCGGTTGAACTCGAGAGGTAAGAATGACTAACAAGTCTGTGTCTGTTCCCACAACGACAACATTGTTGTCATCTTGAGCGATGTCAAGTGCAGTTTCGGCTATCAGTACATCAGCATCAGCCTCGGCCTGCTTGGACTGAATATTGATAGCAGATAGCTCCTGCATTAGAAGATCGATCAGTTGGGTTTTGTTCTTGGCATTTGCAAGGAAATCGGATTGGGGTGTGGTGGCTGGTAACTCGGGTGAGATATTGATATCAATGGAATACCTGTCTTTAGATCTACGAGCTTGTTCCATGCCCTTTGTCGACATTGTACAAGCATAACCATCAAAAACAACCACGACGTTCGCCCCAAAATGTCTCACTAGATAATTGGAATATGATGTACATATGTCCTTATATGACGACTGTTTAGGCCATACAACTGCCCTCAATAAAAATCCACCATCTACAACAAACAGAGAATGTTCTGGGGTTTTAGTTTGCTCGGAACCGTATGTTTTGAGGATCTTACCGAGCGTGCTTTTCTGTGTCTTCCTCATTCCAGCAGAATCAAACAATGCTGGTGGTTTCGGGGCGAGTTCATATTTGAGATACTCTTCCATCTCTGCTTGTGACTGAATAACACATGCGATGCGGTTGAACAGAATTGTGGGGTCAATCACTACCTTACTTCCACGGACTTTGATGCTATTTGCCATCGATGCGAAAGACTTCACAGTATCAACACGTCGTAGTTTGATGCTGTTGGACGTTTTGCTTACAACATTCGATACGCAACATTCACCAATTTTGCGAACTTGGTCACAGTTCACAGTTTCGTCGGCCACAAGCCCAGTCGCTATAGAGACTAATTGTAGTGGATCTCTATTCTGAAAGGGGGAATGCACTCTGAGCCAGTTCAATAATTTGGTGATATCATTGGCATCAGTCAATTGTGAACTTTGACGGAGATCCCGATGTTGTTCGCCATGACCAGTGTGAACATGAACAAAATTTTCGAGAGCATTACATATCGGAAGGCAAAGAGGTAGTCCATGTACCCATTTCGCAACAGTGCTATCGGTTATTCCCCTGCCATGTGTGAGACCACCAGGGAGCTTGAACATTCTCATTAAACACTGCTCTATGGTCTGATCAGAATATATCCCGTCCCAGAATTTATCTGAGCGCCTTATGGTAAAGTAACCTTTCTCAGTGAACAACTTCAAATCATCCTGTTGCATTATTTCTGTTAGCTCATTCATCTGCTGCAAATAGAGATGAGAACTTTTTGCGTATGCAAAATGACCACCTGCGTGAAATACTGGAATCATATTGCGAACACAATATGTGTGGAGTTCCCAGTCGCCTGTGCGCTCTGCTCTCAAGAACAACTGGAGAAGACCTATTTGCTCGTAGTATTGTACCCAAAGCTTTCCTGTGCGTCCTACGGACGCATTCTGGAGCAGTTCGTGTAATTTTGACAGTAGATGGTTGACACTTTCTTGATTGACAGCGTCAGCTGTTGTACAGTCACCTCTGGCAACATGGAAATTGAAACAATGATGCTATAATACGGTATTTGAATGAGAAAAGTCGATGCCGTTTGAATTTGAATTTAGGGGGTATGGTTAATATTTCACACGTTTCACCAGTTCATTATGGAATAAATGACTATTGTTATATATCATTATAAAGCCACTGCTTTTCTGCAATTTTTGATATATAATTTAACTCCCAAAGTAGTCGTAGATTTGATTTAATGGACGTTGTGTACCGTTGTGTGTATGAAAACAATAATTTTTTTTTCGTAATTTTGTACATTTTCGTGAATATTTCACCATTGAGTGTGAGGATTGGTACAAAGTTGGCATTTTCTGTTGGGGATATGTATTCTCAATATAATTCAGCACGATATTTATGATTCTCACCCTACTAAGGCGAATAAGAATGAGAAATATGGAGCTGGGTCGAATTTTTTTTCAAATTTTTTTTTTCATAAAAAAAACGCTATAACTAAAAAAGCTCAACTCGGATTCGCGGGGACTTTTCACACTTTATCCGCAATGTGTGTCCCGGAAACATATAAAAAAATCAGCTTTCTCCGATTTTTTTCCTTACTTTCTCATTTTTATGTCTAATGTGCCTGGACTAACACATGAGTAGGTAATAAAGGCCGATCTACTATCACTTGTACATGTACGTGTACAACATACGTTCACGATGCGTTCACCAACGTGGAATTCAGTGTTAAATCACACGCTTGTTCACAAAACTGTACATGATCTTGAATCCCCCCATGTACAGTTGTGACTCCTAGATCACGCTTTTAACGTTCAAATACTCGTGGTGAACGCGCGTTTTTTAAAAAAGGGTGAAATCGTACATCTTCGCTTGTATCTTGTACGTAATTTTTCGTCGACGTCCCCATCGCAGATCAGACCACCGATCCATCGTTGGCGAACGCGATCAAAAGCAAAAAATTCTGGGTCATCATCAAAAAACAGTTTTGGGGACTCTAGATCAGCGATTCAGAACCCGCAATTGTGTTGAGACGGATGATCCAGAAGCCGCAATTGTTTTGAGGTGGTGGTTTTTTTTTCTCCTATTTATGACATTATTAGGGGAATTCCTCCACTATGAGAAATTCTCAAAAAAACTCAGCTGATCGAGCGATCGGATCGCTCGATTCTCGTAAAAACTCGATCTGAACGAAGAGTGTTGTTGTCGTCGGTGTGTTGGAAATTCGCGAGCCCGCTGTCACGTTTTTTGATTGATATATATAGGGGAGAAAAAAAATATAAATAAATAGTTATTTAGAAAATTAAATATATCAAATCGAATAGATAATAAAAAAAAATACGTAAATCATGAGCGATTCTCAGACTATTAGAGCGAGGTTTCTTTTAAACATGCTGATGAGAGCATACGCAATCTGCGTGAATGAACAACTACGTCCCATCTTGTTAGAACGATGCGTCGGGTGTCGGGACCATCTAGACTTCGATCATGAGAATCATTCGTGTCTGACGATGGAAAGGGAAGATATGGTCGTCATGTATTTCGAACCGGCGTTCGAACGCGTTAAATTCAACGATGTGATCACGTTTTGGAAGAGATTAGTCTTCTGTAAGAATCGAGACAGGCCCACAGATTCGGAAGAACTGAAATTGGCGCGTAGAAGTTTGACTTTAGAAGACAAGGGATGCATCAAGAAATTATTGCTGAACGAAGCATACGTCTAAGTTTATTTTCGTTGATATAAAAATAAGGGAGAGTAGAAAATAAAAAAATAAATACACACATAAATTTTTTTTATCTAATATTAGAAAGAAAGAAAAAAAAACACAAAATGAGAACCAGAAATAAATTGTATCCGACGTTAGTGGACGACGAGGACGAGAAGCCGAACGGCGTTTTGCCGACGGCGCCGTCTCTAGAAGAAAGAGAAAGAGGAGAGAGGTATCGCATCGATCAAATCAGTATAATCCAATTGTATCTGACTCGAGAGAGAGATTCTCGTCGTTCCCTCAAGAAGAAGTATTCGCGTTTCGTGACAGTCGTCAACGCGATCGACATGACATTCATCACGATTTCCATGGGTTTACACGCAGCCGGCATCGGATTGTTGTCGACCGCGGTCGGCATTCCGATCGTGTTGACCGTAGAAGGAGTGGCTCTCGCCGCCGGATTGTTTAGCACGCTCGGAAACTTTTTGAGTAGGAAATTATATCTGAAGGCGAGGAAACACGACAAGATTCGCGTCTTGGCCGACTCCAAGATCGATACGATATCCGAAATGATCTCTATGGCGTTGAAAGACGGTATTATTTATTACCTACTCACATGTAATGTTTCTGCCAATGGACCTCCGGGTTACCCGGAGGTCCATTGGCTGAAACATTGCTTGTGCACAGGCCATATGTACCGAATTTGATAGCTTTACTTGGGCCATAACGCGTACATTAACGCGCATATCAACGTGCTATTTGTGCGCATTTCATGACAGGACTTCTAGTTTTAACTGTAGAACCCGGGGATCAGTTGGTTGAAACGTTGCTTGCGTTACCCATGGTTGTTCATAGAACATAAGTTATTGGCGGGGTGAAAGCTCCACTCCACGTGTATTTTAACTGATATTCAATTCCAAATAGATAATGGTAGCAAATTAGTGAATGCATCACATTAATAGTTCGATGTTAACAAAATCACACGTAATTAATGACATATTTTATTCCTTTTAAGGAAGCAAAATAAAATGCCATTACGGTAATAGCATCATTAACAATGACAATAAACAAAAACCGATGTCAATATGATCTAATGGATTATAGCCATTGGGAGTAAATATTTATTCCCTTTTTAGTAATTATGAGCTGATGCTCTTTGAGTTCGATTAACATGAATTCTGTGTTTCCGCTGTTGGTCTTAAACGCAATAATCAACAAACGCACAATAGAATACAGGCGGAATATTTTGTTATAGAAAAAAAGGAAAATACGGTTTTTGCAAACAGTATATCTGTGTTTAGCCAAAAGATTTCTTTTTCTATCAAATGCACATGAAACATTTTGGGAAAATTATCTCATCGTACATATTACGAATTCGGTCGAATACAAATTCTAAGCAGTGGTGCCTTCCCCTCGCTACGCTTGATACATCTCGGCCAAAGAATGTTCAATCTGCAACATTCTTGCAGATTGTCCATCGTGTGGTATTGGCTCTCGAATATACGCTGAGCACATTTAATTAGCTCTGATTAAATTACCCGAGGAATTTAAAAAAAATCATCTTGAAATAATGAGAAATACGAATTCGGTCGAATACAAATTCTAAGCAGTGTTGCCTTTTCCTCGCTACGCTTGATACATCTCTGCCAATAAATGTTCTATCTGCAAGATTCTTGCAGATTGTCCACCGTGTGGTATTGTTTCTCGAATATACGCTGAGCATATTTAATTAGCTCTGATTAAATTACCCGAGACAGAATTTAAAAAAAATTATCTTGAAATAATGAGAAATCGAAGAAACCAAAATATAGTTTTAGTTTAAACAATATTTTATTCAAGGAATATGCTATATATCTCGCAGAATTGAACACCTGGAAAATGACAGTACAAGTACAGCATATATTAACAGTAAACAGAGTGGAGGGATTTGACACGAAAGCTTGCAGATTTTGTAAGTCGGAATATAATTTGCACACGAAGACACCCGTAATAAAGTGCTATTTGTAAATGAGCAAAAGCAGAGATCATTTCTTTCATCGACTGAAAAATTTACTATAGGCATTCCCAAAGGACTGCCTTTGATTGTCTATATAAGTTTGGCTCTACATTGACAACGTGGACAGCGGAACCTTCTCTCAAACTGGAAGAGAAAAAATTCGAAACCTGTCAGAAAAGCAGCACAAAGCACCAGACAAAAAAATGCAAAAGATTTAGTGGAACTCTCTGCGATAGTATTACAAATACCATTAATAATATGATTAACAATCAACGTTTATATCGTGAAAAGTATAACTGTTCACAATTAAAATTTGTGATAGGTATGCAAGGAATATTAAACCTAACACCCAAAGTGAAAAAGTCACTCTTAGTTCTTTTTCTTTTGGGACCTACCCATCAATAAAAACATAGTTAAGAGTCACTTTGCGGTGATAAAAGTCTATTGGGCCTAAATTTACATTTCGACAATAGTGTCACAGAAAATGTTTGACAAACAATTTAAGAATTTTTTTCAAATTTCTGAACTATAATTTTGTGAAAGGGAAAACATATGCACACCGGGATTTGAGTTCGCCTATCTTTGAAAACTTGACTATCAAGATTTTTATGAAATTGATTGAAAAAATTCCACCTTTGAAATAAAGTTAATCTTATCATGGCATCATTCAATATCTCTGATTGAAACAAACATATACAATAATTAAAAAATGTATCTGTGATGCATAATGATTTTCTGTATTATTTATATTATAATATTAGAACGTTCCTTTTCATGTTCTATCGGTCGATAGTACCTGAGTTTGTGTGATTTCTGAAATAAAACCTGAAGCAGCGAAGCTGCTGAAGGTTTTATTTCAGAAATCACACAAACTCAGGTACTATCGACCGATAGAAAATGAAAAGAAACGTTCTAATTATTTTATTGTGCCGAACAAAATATGACTTTCATTGTTAAGCGTGAACTGCAACATGCCATCAATCTTGTAACAACAATGTAGTCGAAGCCAAAAACATGACGTCATTTCGAATGAATGGCGTCTCTTCGAAAATGACTTGTCACAAGTGCCGTCGCTTTGGGAGTTTCTATATCAACAAATGCCAATGTTTACAACTGCGTCATGCTGTTCATGTTCATTGTTAATGCTTGTGTGAAAAGTGATTCAAATTAATGGAATATAAATTCATGTTTCTCGGACGACAACAGTCGATAGAATTAAGCGGGAGTGAAACAATTTATTTTGAACTTGAGACGGGGGCTCAGAAAGGTCGAGGAGTACAAAACTTGTGGAAAAATAATTGATTGAAGTTATACTGAGACTCATATTCAGGATTCGCTGAAGTGATGAACAACACGTGAGTGAGTTTTTTAATATTTCTGATTCTTTTGAAGTCATTGTTTGCAGTTAAAATTGAAAACACACCCACTGAAGATGATATATTTGTTGGTAAGTTTGTGTCTACCGCTGTTGAAAAAAGATAAACGGACACGGAGCCAGCGTTTGGTGTTGAGAAATTCCAATCGACTCTGATCAATGGAAGTGGCGCTTACATTTTCTTCGTTCTCTTGTCTCCAGGGAAAAACGTTCCGATAGTACCCGTGTTTGCCCCAAAACTCCAGTACTATGACTTTTAGAAGGTGTTAAGTTAACCAATCACGACTGATGTTACAAACTTGAGGCATAATAAACTAGAATATAAGATGGCTGATCTGTTTTATCGTGGTTCTCATGTGGGAAGGGCTTGAGTAACCCTGTTAACCCTGTGTAACAAATGCCCCCCAATCGCCATTCCTCTCCTCATTTGGGAGGAGAAGAAAGGCGCGAGGATAGGAAGGCATATGGGAGCACGGGATTAATCGAGTTTGACGTTTGCTCTTTATCTAACGCAATTAGCAGACGAAACCTGGGAAAGATAAAAAAAAATGAACTAAATATTATAATTTTTCCCTGAAAACATTGCTTAAGACTCCGTCATTTCAACGAGTTCCCTCCAACGAGGGTCAGGCCGGGGATAGGAAATTCGGGCCCCAGGCATAACACTTTACCCAACGCAGACGATTTCAAAATTTAAATACCATTTTTTTAAATTTTAAAAAAAAAATTCAACAAAACCATATCATGTGACCCCTCTTTGGAACGAGATCGACGAGCTCGCTCCGAAGAGGGGTCACATGATATGGTTTTGTTGAAATATTTCGAAAAATAATATTTTTCAGCAGCTGTATTTGCATATTACGCGGGCGGATGCGGGCGATTCGTTAGGTAAAGGGTTAATTCTGTGACAGGCCCCCCTTTCGAAATTGTCGGGATACTGATGCAGATACCGAAGTTCTTGAAGTGCAGAATTCTTGAAGTGATAACAAGGGGTCTGGTGCATCCGTATATAGATAACAGTCTATTAAGCCTTTACCCAACGTAACGGTCAAAACCGACGAGAGCTATTCACAAAACATGCTCGTTCCATTGAGGAGTCATAACCTATGTTCTCTGAAGAAAAAATAGATATTCAATAATTTTCTTTGCGAGCTCGTGTCGTCTGCTTTTCATGTTAAGTAAAGAGTTAACAGATTAAGCTTTTCCGCGGGGCACTCCCATTCCTTCTTTACACGATTGGCAACTAGTATCCCAATACGGCAGGCAACTTATCTTTCTTATTCTCCCTCGGGATCGAGGGCCCAGGTTTGGCACAGGAGTCAAAACTTTGGGGAACCCATGCCTAACCCAAGAATCCTGGACTCCTGGGCCAACCCAAATACGGGAAGTGTATACATCATAAAGTAATCAGCACTCTATTGTTCCACAAGTGGATTAGTTATAGGAGGGTAAGCCCCTCCCTTCAAGAATATTAAGTCACAAGAGTAGATAACATTACGCTTATCAGAGTTAAAATGGATGGATCCTCATCTTTTCACTGGTAGACGATACCATATTATTCTCGCAAAGAATCCCTCGTGCCATTGGCAGACAGCCTCGATACTTGACGTTGCTAGTTCTTTTTTGTTCCGCCCTTGCCAACATTCACCCACCCCCACAAAAAAAAAAAAAAAAATAAAATGAAATGAAAAAAAGAGCGCTATCTGTTGTAGGGACTTTCTGTTTTCAGTTTTTTACTTTTCGCTACCCCACCTTCTCCACCTCACCCATCAGTGGTGTAGCTGTGGAGGGAGGGACTTGCCCACCCGGTGGGCAAGTCCCTCCCTCCACAGCTACGCCACTGATGGGTGAGGTGACCAAAATTTTCGCCGACACTCCCTCAAAAAAAAAAAACATTGGCTCGATGTAAGTTTCACATAAGGTAGAGCCCCAAAATGCTCGCCAATATAGGGGCTACACACGCTACAAATGCCCCAGACTCGCTCTGGGAACACTATATTTTGTAAACGTTTCTCGGGGGGTATAGGAGGGCTATAGTTATAAATAGAACTGGGAGAATGGGCAACGTCCAGAAGACCCTAGTTAGGACTATGGAGATGCTCCCGAAACCCCACACAACGGCCTTTCAAATAACATCTTTGGGCCTGGGTACGCGCCTGTTGCCCATCCCCACCCAATAGGGATATCTTCACCACTTCCACAGTGCAATCCGTACGAATGCCATATTCAGCAGAGAGGAAAGACTAAATACGTCCGTAGATCGTCATTTATTAGTGAAGATGAGTTAGTCGTTTTAGAGTAACGTTTTTTCCCTTTGAAGATCGGAAGGCTGATGTTTTTTGTATAATTTCACACTTTGCGGGGCATTTTATGTGTCTTATAGACACAGCTCATGTACGAGTAACAAATCACAATTTCCTCTTCAACCATCATGTGTCCATGTGCTGTACGGGAGGGGGGATGCTTCAGTCTAGTTTTATCCTTGTGAACGATATTTAATAAATTCGGGGGCTTCATTGTAATGCCAAAACTTAATTTCTATTCTTTACTTTAACCCTTTACCCAACAAATCGCCCGCATCCGCCCGCGTAATATGCAAATTCAGCAGTTGAAAAAATATTATTTTTCAAAAAATTTTAACAAAACCATATGATGTGACCACTCGTTGGAACGAGCTCGTCGAGCTCGTTCCAACGAGGGGTCACATCATATGGTTTTGTTAAACATTTTTGAAAAATTTGAAAAAATTATATTTAAAATAATAAATTTTGATATCGTCTGTGTTGGGTAAAGGGTTAAATATTTTTTTTTGCAACTTTGTATTAAAGTATAACTAATTAATAGAATACAGGAGACACGATAATAGAAGAAGAGTTCACGGTAGTTCCACACATGAGTGTGGTTTGAGGGTCTCAGGTGTGTGTGTGTGTGTGTGTGTGTGTTGGTGGGGGGGGGGGGGGTAAGGTCAAATTGCCACCTGGTAGGAACAGAAATTTCTAATTGGTTGTCAGCTAAAACGAGTTGGTACATAATGATGCCCTGCTTTTCTTAATCATTAGGCCCCTTTTTGTAAGCGCATTGCGCATCTTTTGTCCCAACCCATTAGGATTACAATGCAGGCCTGCCCCCGAACCAGGGAAGTTCGGGTCTTCTTTCTGGTGGTCTCCGAAAGGGGTCGTTGTTGTTTTCTTGCAAAGAGTCCAACCAAATAGAGACAGCCTGAGGCAGACTATACTTGCCAGTGATGGCCATCACTCAAAATCATCTCCGAAGTGGCAGACTATACTTGCCCGAAAATCCAGATCGACTGCACCCACGGGGAGAGGTAGTACCTTTGTGAGAGGACCCAATCTCCCACACTGGTCCTCACCCGAGGGTTCAACCGACATCAGTCAAAGAGACCGCCACGCCGCAACAGGAAACACCTGAGTACCGGAACCTTTTCCTCCTTCAACACACCAAGACATGTGACAGCTGTGGCATAGCAGGGTTAAGTACCCCGGAAAAATGATCGTCTAGTGGTTTTTAGTTCGGACTACAATCGTGGCAAAAATGGCCACATTCAAATAAATCCTGCCAAGTTTTTGAAATTTCTGCTAAGCAGATGCAGCAAGGGTCCCCAAGGCCCTTATAATGAGTTTGTACTTCCAGAGTCTCATTATATCTGATAATTTGGCTGCGTAAACTAAAACGTTGTAATCGTCTTCCCTCGTGTCAGATTAAAGCTTCACGAAGGAGCCGATACTGCTTTTGCTGTTTCTCTAATTCATAAGTTGTCTGTACATTACCAGGAGGAAAGAATCGTGCAGGATGCATTTGGTGCTGATAAAATCCAAAATCTTCATCATCTTCACTGGCGGGATATTCACTACCAGGGAAGATCTCATGACTCCTGAATGGTCGGACCAAGCCAGGATTGGCTATTAGGTCCAGTTCAGCATCCAATTGATTTCGCCCATGGTCATAATATCGGCCATTCCAACAGGGGTCATTGACACAATGAATGACCTCGTCAGGACCGGGACCAGTGACCTCATGGGGTTCAACTTCGACTGGGAACTCCGGAAAATACCAAAGATGGGGAAATATTACTTTTCTTTCCCCAGAGAGATAAAAACGATAGCCAAGTTGGTGTTGCATTATCTCAGTCTGGCCATTGGCAGGATTATAATGTCTTGTGTTCCAAATACGAATATACCTTAAACGGCGACGTTGCCATAAATCTTTTGGAAAAGATAGAGAATGACCATGACAGGGAGACGTAGCTCGATGAAAGGCTGTACGTTTATGTACTTCAAACCTTGCCCGTTCCTCGTAAGTATGGCAAGGAGTTACGGAATGTTGGTAAGCTTCGCGTTGATGTAAATCGTACATTGCCGGTTCTTCGGCGAATTCTTCGAATTCCAAAGTAGTTGCTGAAGCCATTCTAACAAGAAAATTAATCAAATAAAAAATAAAATATAACTATATTTAAAAGAAACCACTATGTTACCAATAGAATTATGTATCTACACTAAAATTTACACTTATAATACGCTCCCCTGGGTTCGTCTGTAACTTGGTGCACTCAATCAACACTCTTTCCACCAACTTTCAAATTTGTTTGCCTTGATACGGGAGTCCTGTGTGTAACTTATCTAATACACTCCAGGAACTCCAAAGTTATAAAATTGTTATACTGCAGGGCAGAATTACTAACTTCTTAGAAAATTTTTGACTAGTAAACAAGACAAACACAGACGACCCGTAATCGTCATGGATCAGGTTTCCAATGAAGGATTATACATAAATTGGGAAACCAGATTCATGAAAATCTTATATATATGTAGTAATTTACGTAGACTTTTCTGTTTGTTGTTGCTTATTAAAGTTTACACTTCTCAATCTTCACTCTGAAGGTTTTCATTTTGTGTTGGCAACTGATAATGCTGATACACAGTATTTGGGCCTGTTCGGTAATCAAACGTTGACCCTGTGAAATGTCCAACATAATCTGGGTGGTATTGACGATAGACAACAAAGGGTTGAAAACTCCTTGGTCGGCCATCTGAGTGATATCGTGCTCGTCTGCGACGACTAAAGTCACGATATCTTACACAGAAGGGAGTAAACTCTGCTACATTTCTTCGCATGTGAAATCTATGATGTACACTACTGGTAGTAGCCACCCGGTGACTATAATACCGTAGAGGTTCACTTATCTCACCCTGTTCATTGATTTTTGGATATTGTAAATCAGGGCAATTGTATATCACTAAATATCTAGACCTATTTGCAAAAGTTAAATGAGTATCAACAGCACTGTCATAATAATATATCAACTCTCGCTCAACCTCTATATATACTATATTCAAATCCATATCAAAATATTGACATCCAAATTCATCCTCAATGCCTAAGAGATCTGTATCTTTCATAAAATCTTGTTCATATGTATTGGGTCGTATGATATCTCGATCAAATTCATGAGGAGAGGCCAACGGGCGAGGTGTTCTGAAAAACTCGCTTCTTGCCCACTCCCACGGTCTCGGTCGAATATCGATTATAGGTTCTGAGACAACATTAGTAGATAATGGAGTAAATTGTCTTGCTTCTACATCACTTAAAGGAGGGGTGTGTATGTCTAATCCAAGATCAGCTCGTGCAAGTTCATTTTGTATCACACTGATACCTGACTCTGCAACATCAGAGTCCAGAACAGTGGTAGAATCACTAGGCAAAGAATCACTTGTAGGTGTGGTCATACTGGAAGAAGTATGTGATCTCATTGTTATATCATACACAAATCCACCGAGTCCATCTTGGCTCTTGGGGTCCCGATGAATAAGTGCATCATGGGTTCTAACAGGTAATCTTGGAGGAAGGACTAACGTTTCCACTGTATCCGTAGGCGAATAAGGTGGAAGTCGTTGAAGTCGTTCAGGTGTAGATAGTAAAATGGAGTCAGTAGGAGTTTGAACACTACTTGGAGGAGTCGACAAAAGGTCGGAAGATGCTATAGAAGGTGATGGTGACGCTTCTATTGATGCCAATACAGATACATTATTATCAGAGGAATTGCTATTTATATTTACGTTTATACTAGATGAATTAGTGTCTTGAAAAAGTTCTCGTGAAACAGTACTATTACTGTCAGTTCCAGTACTAACTGTACTTAAAGTTTCATCATCATATAAAGTGTCACGATCATTATAATAACTCTGGTAATCAGGGAAATCATCGAGCCCACTGTCAACACTAGAATCAGATTCTGCCATTTGCACACTGGTCACTGAAACAAAAACACACAGTGTGTGAACTACTGTTTTTCAGTTTCTTTGTCTATATCAAACATAGTTATGTGGACATTGGCAGAATCCACGTCATGTTGTACACGGGGATATATTGATTTCCTATTAGGTTGAGGAGAAGGTCTAAAGTTTTGAACAGCTTTTCTCATCATGTCTCTAATACTCTTAGGAGGTTGTTGTTGTTGTGCTCCAGTTGGATCAGCAGGAGCTGAAGGCTGTGGTCTAGGTCCCATACTAGTATAGATTTCATCATCAGCAAATGCAAAATTAGACATTTCACTATCATCAACAGCAGAAAAAGTCGGTTTACTTTTACGGTTTCTTAACCACTTGTATATCTGTTTGTGTCTATCGGCTCGATAGCACTTCCAAAACAGATATATTCCTATTATTAATGCAACAGTCGCGAGAGCATAAGCCCACTTAGGGACTTCAAATGAGTCCGTCATTTGTAAATTTAGTGAGTCAAGTTCATGAATTAAGTCATCCATGGGTAAGTCATCCAAGTGATCTATTCCTTTCGGTATCGTAAACGTCGATATGTTCACCCTCTCTATGACAGGTTTCCACATCTGTCGTTGTAACAACGAGAAATTTGGTAACACCGTCTTTGTAACAATCCGAAAAGTAGAATTATCCCTTTTATGGAAATAACTCGGTAACATTAATTGACCGCTCGATGCCATACATAACGGTTTTAATTCCAAAATTCCAATTGGCGGAAAAATCCGTTTCGGTTTCGGATTTCTTTGTTTCGGACACGTAATTGAGAATCGTAGTGGGACATCTGTCGTGATGTACCACATTCCTTCATCGATTCTAGTACTGAACGGGAGGTCGATATTCAATCGAACTTCCGTTTGACATAAGTTCGGAATTTCTAATTTCATGTTTAAAAACAAAGCTAACATACAACTTGTTGTTGTATGTATCGTTCGTACGGCACCTACTAAAGGACAAAACAACTTATTGTTATCTACACATTGGTCATGTCCTATTTCTGGGACATACTTCGTCCTTTCTTTATTAATAATTAGTATGTCAGATTCAAGAGTATATATTGCTACTAATTTATTTGCAACTCGCGACGCATTCTTAGTTACATTGACAAAGGGTACAGGCAAAGCCTGCACCTTGAACACTTCAAATTGCAAGTTTGAATTACGTAAGGGGATCTTCATAAAGATCACCAATTTATCGTCATCATAAATGGCAGCCGTCGTAAGCAAATGATAATATTGCCATAATTCTGTTGTCAGATCTAGTGGCAACATGGACTTATCATCTAATTGAACTTTAATACTCATTAATATCGAGGTCAATAGTGAAGGATCCACTATTTTCGGTGATAACTTCCTATCGGCTAGGATATCCATTTGATCATGTAATCCCCGTAGAGTGGTTTCTGCGGCGATTATCATTGATTCCAATCGACTCATTACAAACTCAAGCTGATGATAAGCATGAGTGAAATGTTCAATATATAATATTCGATCTTCATGATTCTGAACTACTTGATTTACTCAACCTTGAAATAACATCAATTCGCGCGACATATTTAACATAAATTCTCTATTTTTCAGAATCGCTTCATGATTCATCTTAATGAAGGTTAAACTTTGTTTTTGAATATGTTGAATCATTGCCTGATTAGTACTTACACGTCTTAAATTTTCTGTTATCCCATCTAAATCTGACTGGGAAACAGTTCCAAAGAGAAAACTCAATCCTTCACCTACAAAGTCGAACAAACCTCATTTCTTCCGAGATGGGATTATTGTATGGCCATGTAATCTGCGGTAATCGTTCAGATCCTCTTTTACTCGTTTAACACGATTATTTAGGTATCTGATCTCCTGGTGTATATCCGTTATGATCGATTGTATCGCAACGGCAAGAGTAGAGTTTTCACCATTTACTTCGACAAAAGTTCGTCGAAAAGCTATGGTTGTAGCATTATACAAACCAGCGGTATATTGCATACTTCGATCAAGTCTACGCACATATTGTATAAAAGGTTGGAGCTCATACACAAACATTGTACTCCAATCACTAGTTACCATATTTACTTCTTTCACTTTCTTAAAAATCACATTGTTTCTAATAATAGTATGTCCATCTATTATTGTAGTCGTAGTCAAAAGACCAACTAATAACATCCAACGCAACATCTTGCTCCTACAATGAGAAAGGAAGCAAGAGTTAGCGCAATGAGTAATACGCGATTCAATTACTGTCACTCTGACGATTCACTTCCCGGGTGTAAAAGGTCAGATAGTTAATCCAACTGCAAGAGAGTCTTAGTCAGTTCGCGAGGCTGACAAGAGCTCACTCATAGTTTCGTTCCAAACAAATCATAAGTCAATACAATTTTGTTACTCATTTTACACTTTCTCTTGTCTCTCTCAAACTTAAGGAGAGGCGCCATATGTGTTACGTTTAGTTATCATTAGTCCTGTGGTAATATTTAATCACTAGTACTCCAGGCAGAGGGTACCATAATTGCTCCTAATTCTAAATTCTCACCTGGTTCTTTAATCTTATTATGATCTCGTAACACAGCTTGTATACAAGAGATCATCTCAGTTATGTCTTTGCTTGACTGTTTTGGTTGAGGCTCACTACTTTGGCCTTTTTCTTCTGTTATTTGCAATTGGTCAACTTCCATCGTTGAATCATTTACTCGATCATTTCGATCGCCAGCAATGAACCGTGATGGCAGTTGATCAGCGGAAGGAGCTTGTAGCTCCCTCATTCGTCTCTTGTAATCTCGTACCTGTTGTACTTGTTGTCTTAATTCTGCTAATGGAACACCATCTTCTTCTGAAGAAGAATGTTCTCGTCTTTGTCTTTTATTCTTAATGATCGATGTTAAGGGGTGTTTTTCTTGAATCCCTTGCATATCATCACTTTCATTACTGTCACTACTGTTACTGTATTCAGTAGTCGACTGTTCTGATGGGGCAGCGTAACGTTGTATTCGTCGCGCTCTAACAGGTTGGACAGGTTGAGGCACCTCCCATTCTTGAGGCGCTTTACTAAGTCTTTCTCCATGACATTTAATTATTCAGCGAGTTAATTGATCTTGTATCTTACAACTCACTGAACCTGTTCTCTCAATGACTCGAAATGGGTAGTCCCATTTCGATTCTAATTTTCCTTTAGATTTTCCTGAGGAGTATAAAACAGGATCACCTACTTCAAAGGTGATATCCTTTGCTGTAATATCATGTAATCTTTGTTGTTTTAATACCCGTTTCTTTTGTGCAGCTTGTTGTTTTCGAAAGGCTTTATGTTGTTCCTGAATGGCTATCTTATGAGGTTCTTCACCTACATATTTTTCTCGAGGTTTAAGTATGTTGTCGAGTGGTAAGACCACATCTCTGCCATACACCAGATAAAATGGCGAAAATCCAGAGGATTCACTACCATTAAACCTGATGGCTGCCATAGCTTGGTTTAGGAATAAATCCCAAGTTTCTAATTCTTCTCGAGCTAGTTTTGCTAAGATGTCATTCAGCGTTCTATGTAGCCTCTCCACCTTACCATTAGATTGTGGATGGAAGTAGGAAGTGGTTACATGATGTATCTTGAAATAATCAGTTAAATATTTCATCACTGCATTTACATTTTCAGATCCATTGTCTGTTAAGATTTCTAAAGGACATCCAAATCTTGGAAAAATTTGATCTATTATCAAATTAGCAATTGTTTCCACCTTTTTATCAGGCACTGGAAACGCTTCAGGCCAGCCAGAATAAATATCTATGAAGGTCACAATGTATTTGTTTCCTGATAAAGTCTCAGGGTGTGGACCACTCATATCCAATGCAATTTTAGCAAAGGGGTATGGAGGTCTGTCAGTCTCTTGCAATGGCAAAGTGTGAGCTCTGGTGTTACGAGCTTGACACACAAGACAATTTTCTACATGTTTATAAATATGTTTATATAAATCTTTCCAATAATATTTTCTACTGATGTTATTGTACACTTTGTCTATGCCAAGGTGACCTAATTCATCATGGTATTGTTTCAACACATCTGCATGTAATTGTTCGGGTATGCACAAGCGTACCCGTGGGTTATCGTCAACTGTACTGATGTAATATAATACTCCCTCAATCATGAGGTATCTACTACTAATGTGTGCAGGGGTATTGTTACCTTGATACTTCTTAATGATTTCTACAATCTTTTCATCTTTCTGTTGCTCTACCTTCATGTCCAAATCTTTGTAATTAATGACTTGTGGTTCGGGCGGAACCTGAGGTTCATCTGTGATGACATGTACATATCTTTGAGGATCAATTTTGTTACTATTGATAATGCCAATTTGTAATGCTTTCTGATTTTCCACATTATCCATCTCGTACCCGGGGTCTGCATTTGCAATTCCTTCAGGTAAACGAGAAAGTAGGTCAGCACATGTATTCTTTCTACCTGGTAAATATTCAATCTTACAATTGTAGCTAGCTATCTTCAATGCCCAGCGTTGTACTTTGGCATTGTTTTGCGGACTTTTCAACAAGTACTGCAAGGGGGCATGGTCTGTCTTAATAACAAACTCTGCTCCCTGCAGGTAGTTATTGAATTTATCCAATGCGTATGAGATAGCGAAAGCTTCTTTCTCAAATGTCGACCATTTCTGTTGGGTTTCACCCTATTTATGAGAGAGGAAGACAATAGGTTTTTCATCAGGTACTCCAGGTAGTTGACCTGTTTCGTCATCACATGGTTGTGCCAAAACCGCTCCGACACAGCGGCCACTGGCATCTGTGTAAAGCACGTAAGGCTTTCTTGGATTTGGATATGACAAATGAGCAACTTGAGTTAAACGATCTTTCAACTCTTGAAAGGCTTTTTGATGTGTGTCACGCCAATGAAATCTTGCATATTTCTTTGTCAATTCTAATAATGGTTGAGCAATTTTGCTGAACCGAGGAATAAATCTACGGTAGTATGAAGTCATGCCCATAAAAGATCTCACTTCTGTTACCGTTTTCGGTGGATTTAATTTTCGAATGACCTCGACCTTCGAAGTCTCAGGTTTAATTCCGTCTTTACTAATTACAAAACCAAGATAAGATGTTTCAGATTGAAAGAAGGAACACTTCTTGGCTTTTAGCTTCAGTTTATGTTTTCTTAGGCGACCAAACACTTGTTTAATGTGGTCAATATGAGATTTTCTGTCACGGCTGAAAATCAAAATATCGTCAAGGTAGGCCAGAGAAAAATCCTCTAGGCCCTCCAAGACGCTTGTCATGAGGGATTGATACACCGAGGGCACGTTCACGAGTCCAAAAGCCATTACATTGAACTCATAAAGGCCCTTATGACAAACAAAGGCCGTTTTTGGTCTGTCTTCTTCATCCATCTTGACTTGCCAGTAACCCGACTTCATGTCAAGAGTGGTGAAGTATTGACATCCATTCAATAAAGTAAAGATGTCGTCAATCAATGGAAGTGGCCAGTTCGTAACTTTCGTGACTTCATTGAGCTTGCGGAAATCAACGCAGAAGCGTTTCGAGCCGTCTTTCTTGTCCACTAGTAGGCACGGAAAACTCCATGCACTATTTGACCTTCGGATAATTCCGGATCGAAGCATTTCTTCAAGTGCTTCGTCCATAATTTTTCTCTTCAGTAATGGAACTCTATATGCTCTACTTTTGATTGGTGGCGCATCTCCTGTGTCGATGCGCATCTTCACTGTATCTGTCTGAGTTAATTCTTTATCAGTTTTGGCAAACAAGTCTTTATTATTATTGATGACTGGCATCAACAGGTGCCGTTTGTCCTCAGGCACCTGTATGTCAGCATCTGTGATCTGGTCTTCAGGTGTATTTTGAGTTAAGATCTGATTAATTTCTAAGACTTTTTCTTCCTGCTCTATTGACTCAAGTTTTCCAATCAAACAACCCCTTTTCAAAGTGTAATGTTTGTTGGTACTGTTCACCAACAGTACAGGTATGGTTTCATTTCCATTAGTGACTATACTGTTACTAACTAAGAGGCCAGGCTGTTCAGCCACATGACCTTTAGTCAGTCCATGATGTTCTAAGTATTTTGTGTCGAAGACAGACTTTGCACCGGAAGCTTTTGCTGTACACAAACAAGTGGACTGTGGTTTAAGTTCCACCTGATTGATCAGTCGAGTAAGACAACTCACCTGTATATCTTGAACAATGGGTATATAATGACCATCTAATCTCAATTTATGAAACTCCCAATATAAATTAACTCGATTGCCCCTAATCCAATCCATTCCTAATAACATACTTTGATTCAATTCATTTATTACTAAGAACTCATGCACCTGATAAATTCCTTGAATATAAAATTCAAGTCTAACTTTTCCTCGAGGGAGAGTGTCATTCCCAGTAATACCTGCAATGCAAGGCAAAGAATTTTTATCACCAACTAGTTTCGGTCGGTGTTTAAGATTTTTCAAAAATTTTGTACTAATGCAACTAGTCTGTGCCCCTGTATCTAATAAGGCACGTACTCATTGTCCTTTGATGTTCACTAAGACACTATTCAAAGAAGCAGCCCCATAATTTATGGTTACTGTTTCCGGTTGAGAATTTCTAAGTTTTTGTTGCTGTTGTTCCCCATTTGGGTAATCATCATTGTTTACTAAGTTATTTCCCTTGGTTTCCATAGAGTGTTTCACTTCCTGTTGACATGGGTTTTTCCAATTACTTCCCCTTGGGTTTTTCCTGTTTTGTAGTTTTGGGTTTTTCCCAAGTGATTTCTCTTGGCTCCTTATTCTTGGATTCCTATTTCCTGATTCACTTACTGTCTGTTTTTGTTGATTTATTTCAACACAACCCTGCTTACCTGGTTGATTTATAATTTGATTTTCATAAGCATTTTTCATATAAATCATAATATCAGGGTCTACATCTACAATGTGTATCTCTTTTAATTGTTTAGGAGTAAAGTTTTGTAGAACTCTCACATAAACATCTGCACACTTTTGTTTAGGTACACCATATATCCCGCTACTGATGAGTGGGATAGCTATGTTTACAAAATTTTCCCTTTCACATACCTGCAATACTTTTTGTACAGTACTGTATAAAACATTGAGACATTTATTTTTATCACTGTAATCATTCCAGCGCGGTCCCACAGCATGTATCACTTTTAAACATGGCAACATTCCACAAGTGGTAGTCATATTCTCACCTACTGGAAGATCTCCATGCTGTTGAATATATTGTTGACATTCTTGTTCAAGGGCTGGACCAGCTCCAAGAGCTATAGCTCTAGCAACACCTCCGCCATGGGTTAATTGGCTATTAGCCGCATTCACCATAGCGTCAGTAGCTACCTGGGTTATTCCAGTCCTGTATACTTTTATTTCCAGACCACTGGTGGTCCGATAGCTGTAACAATTTTGTGAAGTAAATTTTTCTTGCTGACTGTCCCTTGCAGGGCAGCCATTTTGTGAGTTGGCTTTCGGTTTCTTAGGCCTAGGCCTACCAGTCAGAGGAATGGTTGTGAATTTTACTGTACAATTTTTCCTATTATGTGTGGTCTGACCACACTTTGTGCATTGAATGGTTTTACTTTTCACTGGAGGAGAATCATTTTTGGTTCTCCTTGTTTGAGACTGAGTACTAGGCTTTATATTACATGTTTTATTACCCGTATGTCCACCTGTCTTATTATTTACAATTTTATTTTTACAATTATTCATACATTCATTTTGTACATTATTTACATTAATTAACACTTCTCCCTGGTGATTTCCAGTTTCACTTCTGTTGGGAGCATGTGACTTCTCATTAACTCTGCTCATTGCCCCATATGGGCAGAGTTCCCTTCGTTTAAATTGACTCGGCAATCGCGAGCGAAGTGGTTTGGCTTCCCACAGCGAAAGCAGCAAAAGGTCGCCCCTGGTGACCTTTCACCTGCTGGCTGAATATCTAGTGTTCTCACCTGCTTGGTCAAGTTAACGCGGCAATCGCGTTTCACGTGGCCAACGCGGTTACAACGATTGCAAACCGGTCGTGAAAATCGTGTCGGTTTCTGATATCTATTGTAATTTTGTCCTCCCCTATTTCTGTATTGACTATTGTACTGATTTTTATTCTGATTCTGATATGGAGGTCGCGCATAACCTCCAGTGTAATTTTTCGTTAAAATATTCACCTTATGGCGTCGGCGTGCCACGCCTACGTCCATGGGAGTCTCGTCCCTTGTCTCCAGAGGGAGATCTACATGTTCTTCCTGTTCGTCGATGGAGTCGCGAAATACAGGGTCCCGATAGCGCTCATATTCTTCATATTGTTGGTCAAATGCCTTCCCAAAGGGCGCTTTTCCTTTGGCGGCTTCAGAGCGAGCGCGAAATTTGATTTTCGCGGCATTTTCAAATAATGCCTGACTAACAGCGTTTTCTAGCGTCTTGGGCATGCGTCGGATCAGTTTCATCCGAACATCGTTGTCATACAACCCGTCACAAAAGTAATCTGAGAGGTTTTTCTGAATGGTGGGGTTATCTATTTCCTGATCAAAGGCATCTTTCGCTAGATCAAGCAGTTGCTCAGCATATGAGACAAGAGTTTGATTTTTCCCTTGTCGCATATGGCGCAACTGATTGGTGGCCATGGAGTTATCCATGGTGGCGCTATAGCGACTTTTTAGTTCGCCATACAGTTCGGACCAGGGCATTTCAGGATTTTTCTTCATTGATCGTAAAATAAAATCAGCAACTACGAAGTCACTGGTTTGGGCGGCGATTTTAGGTCGTCGCTTCTCTTCCACATCATTTGTCTCACAAAAAAGGTCAAGAGATTTTATCCAACCCCGAAAATTCAGGGGGTTCCCATCAAATTTTTTAATATGGGAATGAATGGACTGCTCCTGAGTGGCGTTAGCTGTCTTTGCATTACTCTTTTCACTTTGGCGCACGGTTTTATGCAGGTCAATTATGGCAGAAGATGTGGGGTCTTTGGCTTTCCTTTCAGCTTCTGCCAATTTTTGTTGTACTTTGAGTAATTTTGCTTCGGCACCGACTTTGTCAGTAGCTAACTGTAGTTCCAAATCAGCTTTCTGCTGTACTAATTCTGCTTTAACCTGGTCGAGGGCTGCTGGCGTATGGTGAAGGGTTTGTTGTGAGGCAGCATGCTGCTGCGTCAAGCTCTGAGCTTGAGAGCCCAGTTCAGCAATTTGCCGCTCATACTGACCCACAAGACCTTCCCTTTCCTGTTTTAGTTGAGTAATTTCATCGATGAACCGTTGCTCTCTTTCTGCTGGCGTGGCCATTTTTAATGAGTTTTATGAAATAATTTACAATTGGATTTTTCTGTTGTTAATGAACGTAAAATGAAGAAAATTGCACCTACCTTGCTAGCACTATAACTGTTGAAACACACGCGGCTGTCGTTTTAGAATTTCCTGGAATTCCTCGAGATTTTTCACAGTTTCCTGAGTTTCCGTTTTTCTCTGATGTTCAGTCAAAAGTTCAATATATCTGATGAGCAATGCTCGGTGCGACCAGTCGAGCGTAGTTTGGATGTGATAGCAATTGGCGGTCGGCGTCAGTGTAAATAATGGCACGTTGGACATGCAACCAGTTCCACCATGGAGTTGTACCAATTTTAGATTCAGAGGGCGCTGTCTGCGTCAGCTGCCTTACAAATTTGAGCTGCCAGGCGTTCAATTTACCAGTAAAATTAAGGGATGTCTGTCCCTCATAAATAGTTAGCAAAAAGTTTTCACAAATTCACTGTGCTCCCCAGCGGCAACGTTTTGAGTCAATTTCGGCTTCACTGGGTCTGTTAGGGTTAATAAATGTTACTAGAATGTTCACCCGATCGTTTCAAGAGAGTTAAAAGTCAGAGTCTACATCCTGACGAGCGGCACCATATAAACTGGCCTGTGGCATAGCAGGGTTAAGTACCCCGGAAAAATGATCGTCTAGTGGTTTTTAGTTCGGACTATAATCGTGGCAACATGGCCACAGGACAATTTAAGTGTTCAGTCTTTAGAGGCAACCAGTTTCTGTAGAGTCTGCAACAATTCTTGATACTGCAGCCGCAGCGAAAGGGTGAATTCAAAAACACATAAAATGTACTTACAGTTTTCTACACTTTTATTAAAACCCTAAGTATAGTTCCTACAAGTTAAACTTTCAATAAATTCTCTCTCTGGTAAAAGTTTGTAAATATCAGATACGAAATGAGACTAAGTCGAAACTATCGCATCGCTCTCATCGCGTCCTGTGTCTGGAAATGTTGTCTGGCCTGTTAGCATTCGGCGGCGTCCTTCCACGAGAATAGGAGCGTGACTTCTTGTACACACGGAAGACCAGAGAGAAGTGCCGTCTCGGGTGATTCCGTTGGTTTAAATACGGTTTGAATCGTGTCTATTCGGCAGATCTTGTTTCAATTTACGTCATAAAACACCACAAAACACCACATATACCCCAAGATGGCGGAGAGGTATTTCTTAACCCCTTACTTCCATCCTGGGATAGTAGGGCATCCGGTGGGTATCCTATGCTAAGAGTATGCGTTCTCGCCTTTAAAAGGACAGTGGCACTTGGTAGGTGTATAACCGCAAAACCATTCAAAACCAACAGCGCCATCTTGTGAACGTGCAAGATTGCACAATTCTCAGAGCTGAAACTGATACTGGGTGTGTTGAGGTTAGGTCGGGTCAGTATACAATGCTAAAATCTGTCAAAAGCATTCTGATGGGGTTATTATAGGTTAGGCTTTTACTAGCTCATATGCCAGTCATAATTGCAAATACTGTCAAAAACACCTTTTTACAGTAAGTGCGTAGAGTACTTCTTTTAGGTCAGTTGCACTGCTATTATGCAATGCAAATATACGAGGAATTGAATAAAATTACATAACTTGGGCTTGAAAACAGCGTTTACTTATTAAAGTTTATACAACAGAGAATTATTACCAAGTAGGACTTGGCCACTCTGATTAACACATTAACACTTCGGGAACCAAGATTCTCGAGTGCTATCATAAGACTCCGACGCACCCCACGGAGGTTAACCCGACGTGCTCCATGGAGGGGCTCCATGGAGGGCATTTCGTTACACAGCCAATCATATACAGTCACCGAGGGTCGAAAGAGGCTTGTTCCCATACCGTCCCTGAGCGCCTTCGGCGCGCGAAATCATTTCGTTCGTCTTAATCATTAGTAGATTGCGTATTGTTCAACACTCGATTTGGCAGATATCGATATTGCGTCAGTTAATACACAGAAAAGCAGGAAATCATCATAAGAGAGACTCACCTACAGGTTAAATATAATTGGGTGAAAGTCAGAATATTGTCAAGTCTGATGGACTGATACCTGCAAGATGCAAACATATAATAGAATAAAACAATACCAGGACATAGGTATCCTAAAATACCCGTATGTGACTATGTGATAGGGCACATTGTGTCACATTGTGCCTTTTCACATAAGCACATATCGGCACATAAAGCATGTGCCTTTGTGCTAGGACACATTGTGTCACATTGTGCTTTTTCACATAAGCACATATGACAAAAAAGGGATTCTATAGCCACGGGTGTTTCCTAAAAAGGGGGTGCTGAAATTGGGGTGCCTGGGGATATTGCCATTGGATATAGGCTTTTATTATACACAAGGGAGATAACTCTGTACACAGATTATGGGAAATCAAGCAATCTGATTGGTTAGTTATATAAATGAAACAACAAGAATACTTGGAATCGGGTCAGAACTACTGCTATTACGTACCACAGAACTACTGCTATTACGTACCACCTTACCAGTAACAGGATAATACAAAGCATTTGGTAGGTTAATACTATCAACGGTTAGGATGGAATCTACAGGGGAATATACCAACCATACTCTGCTGCCGTTCTGTATTATCAGGTATTGGCCCCACCCCAGAATACCGCTCAATAATATGAAGCACCTGGTGGATCAGCAGTACCAAGGGCCAGCAAGAGACCTACAGGGATATGCATAGCCTATGTTATACTACCGTTCTAAACTACCAAGCATTACCCCACCCCCACAAAATCACTAGGTCTACCATAACGTACTACATATACCAGCCATATAATAAAACAAAGCAATCGGTTGGTTAATAGTACCAAGCACTAACAGGGCCTATAGGTGTATATACCGCCATACTATAGTGCCGTTCTAAACTACCAGACAGTACCCCTACCCACAATACCTCTATGCCTAGCATTGCATACTACCTATACCAGTCATAGGATAACATAATGCATCAGGTGGATTAATAGTACTAAGGGCTAACATGGGCCCTGCACGGGCCCACAGAGATATATATCGTCCATACTATACTGCTGTTCTATACTGCCAGACATTACCCCTACCCCCACCCCACAATACCACTTGACCTGCCATAACGTACTCCCTATACCAGTCATTGAATAGTACAAAGCAATCGGTTGGTTAATAATATCGAGGGCTGGACCTACAGGGGTATATACATTGCATCCTATGCCACCCGTTCTAAACAACCTAGTATAATACTGCCTGGCCTAACACTAAACTACCAATACCAGCCATAAGATAATACAAAGGATTCGGTAGGTTAATAGTACTAATGGGGGTAATAGACCAACAGATCATTCATCCTATACTGTCCAACTTTAATCACCAATGACTATCTCGCAATACCACACTACCACCCACCCACCCTACTGCTTGACTTAGCTATAGCAGACATAGCATAATATGAAGCATAAGGTGGATTAATAGTATTAAGGGCTAACTTGGGACCTACATACATATATACCACTACCACCATATCACCCCCTCTCCCCAAACGAAAAGCCCGACACCCCTGACCCGAAAAACGTTATGTCAGATTGTATACTGGACAATAACAGCGGTCAACATGTCTATGACGTCGCGTGCGCATCATGACGTCACGACGTCAATAGCAACGTCAACCGTTTCGCGGGAAAAACTTTCAAGAAAACCCAATTTTCCCATCATCTTTCCACCACTTATCCATAATATATACCTATAGCCCCACGCATACATATATCATTATACATGCCATAGCATACTATATATACAGTACCTACACCATTTGGCGGATCTAGCTGCAAGAAGCCGTACTTTTGCTCCCCCAAAGTTGCTCTCCCAAAAGTCCGGTTCCTATGGGAATTTAACACTAGCTGCTCCCCCAAAAGTCCGGGTAATAAGGCACGATCGGGTACATGCTATACTACTTACGCGTCAGGGAGCGCGGTGGCTCAGTAGGTAGAGGTGCAGGTTGCAAGCCGAGAGGTCCTCGGTTCGAATCCCTCCTGTGGCAACCGCGTTGTGTCCTCGGGCAAGACACTTCATCTCCATTGCCCGCGTGGGGGCACGATGACGCCGTGTACTAAGGCGTACTGCACGTCGATGGTACGCATGTCATCAACCAATCTAACCCTGTCTGTGCTGCAGTGCGGGGTTACGATGTTGGGGAGCTGGCAGCTGCTCGTCGTTGCTCGGTGGTTCTCTCCGGGTACTCCGGCTCCCTCCACCCGAAAAACTGTCACGGTCCTGATTAGCCATTGTGCATAAATATGTGACCTTAAACATCAATAAATAAATATATCTACGCGTTATGACCATAGTAAGGCTATCAAATTCTGTACATATGGCCTGTACACAAGCAATGTTTCAGCCAATGGACCTCCGGGTAACCCGGAGGTCCATTGGCAGAAACATTGCTTGTGTTTGCTATGAGTTACCAGGAGAAGCTGCTGTGCTTTGGATGCCATTCGATATGGCAATTGCGCGCAATTCCTCTGCACAATTAAGCCTAGATAAGCGCACAGTTCGTGACAGGACTTCCAGTTTTAACTGTACCACCTGCCCCCCCCCTACCCCCACCAAAAAAAAAAAAAGAATGTCCTTTTATTAAAAGTTGAAAATAAACTTTAAAATGCATTTAAAATCCACTTTCCTATATCATGGCCTACTTCCAACTCTACTACACAAAATAAATGATTTTGAAAAAAACAAAATAGTATGGACTATACATGTTACCACTCCATATAATCATCTGTAATTCCAATTCCCATATGAGACAACCCAACTACTCAATTCTGATATTTGTGTATTATCGATCAACTCCAACAAATAATAATAATAATTCTTCGGCCTTCTTCTTAACTGTCGCGGTCGGCTGACAAGGAGGCCTACAAATTAACCTAGTCCCCCACCGGGCTATTCCCCCCCCTCCCACTCCCCCCCCCCCTAATCTCTCAGCATTCAGAGAAACATTGTTTCATACTTCCTCCCATCGGGTCACTCACATCTCCCTAACTATAAAATTGATCATTACCCTCATGTCAGTCCCCACCCACTTATCCTTCAGGTTTTTATCCCACTTTATCTATTAGGATTCTAAGGAGGCTTGTTCTACTGGGCAAATATTTGGGGTATTGTAGAATGAAATGTTCCAGGGTTTCCGGTACTCCTATATTACACATTTGGCACATTCTTTCTTCGCCTTTCCCGCCCCATCTACTCCAGTGACTTCGATCTCACTTTGAACAGCAGACCCCCCCCCCCCCCCCCCTCCTCCATCCATAAGATCCATCTGGGTACTCCTAACAACTCAACATCATCCTACTCATGTACTGTAATGTGTTATTGTTTGGCGGCACTTTGTATAGACTCTGATCAGTAAATATAAAAATCTGAAAAACAAAAAACTTAGAGTGTCAAATAAAACAAAAACAGGTACGTCACTTATAAACTACAGGTATCACTAACACAAGAAAATGCTGACTAGTGTTATCCTGGACTTGCGGCAACCGCGTTGTGTCCTTGGGCAACACACTTCACCTCCATTGCCCGCGTGGGAGCACGGTGGCGTTGTGTACTAAGGCGTACTGCACGTCGATGGTGCACTTGTCTTCAACCAATGCTAACCCTGCTTGTGTGGAGTTCGTATGTTGGGGAGCTGACAGTTGCTCACCGTTGCTCGGTGGTTCTCTCCGGGTACTCCGGCTTCCTCCACCCGTAAAACTGTCACGGTCATGATTAGCTATTGTGCATAAATATGGGACCTTAAAACACCAATAAATAAATAAATAAATAAATAAATAAATAAATAAATAAATAAATAAATAAATAAATAAGTTTTAACAGTGCGTGATGACCTGAAGGAACCACACATCTACCACTTATCTCCATACTATTTGAACTCATCACACAGGACTAACAGTAACAGTAGATTCGCCAGGACAGTGGGGACGCACTGTCCATCATCCTTAATAATTACCCAGGACAGTGTTCTAAATGTCTATTGGTCGCCTATATGTTGAGGCGTGAGAAACTGTATCTTTTAAATTAACCCTTTACCCAATGAATCGCCCGCATCCGCCCGCGTAATATGCAAATTCAACAGCTGAAAAAATATTATTTTTCGAACAATTTCAACAAAACCATATCATGTGACCCCTCTTTGGAACGAGCTCGTCGAGCCCGTTCCAAAGAGGGGGCACATGATATGGTTTTGTTGAAAGTTTTTGACAAAAATTTAAAAAATGATATTTAAAATAATAAATTTTGAAATCGTCTTCGTTGGGTAAAGGGTTAAAGCCCTGAGCTATTGAATATTCCACTTATTAGCCTGCAGTAGATTATCTTGAGTATCTCTTTGGCGTCGTACATGGTGGAGTAGTCCCCCTTGAGTTCACACCTTAAACCATTTTGTTTAAGCTGTATGTAGGTCTTCTAGTAGGGTGCATGTATTCATGTTTTATTCAAAACTAGTCTATTGATGCGTGTGGTTGTGTAATCGGTCGTGAGTTTCGAACAGTTAAACAATCACCTCTGGGCTGTAGCTTGAGGATTATGTTTGTTCCACTCTTTGATCTCACGTATCACGCATTAATCAATACAAATAACAAGACATGACTGTACTTACTTTTTCGCCAATATTTGGCATGCCTAATAAAGTATTAGCAATAGGTGATATATAGGTCCCTTGGGCCGGGTGCATATATTAAGGTTATTTTTATTATACCGTTATCGTTATATTTACTGCACATGTGACATTAATAACAACTTTATAGCAACTCTACTTATCAAACACACAATCATCTGGCTACTCAATTGTAAGAGTGAATAATTGATAACAATGTCTGCCTTTACAGACTATGGATACCGCTGAGGGAATTCAAGCCATAGATTGATAGTTTATTGAAGTAATATAACACTTACAGTGAGACAGGTTGCTAATATGACAAAATGTAAATTTAATCATATGTATAATAGTATTGAAAAGATTAACAAAACAATTTAAATAAAAAAAAAAAAAAAAATCGCTCCCCCCCAAAAAAAAACAACCCCCCCCCACACACACACAAAACTCACAAAACAATCGAGTTAGAATAAAATTTCTCGAGTGTGGATCTATTCCGCGTTTTTGGCAATTAATCTGTAGGCCGAGAGGTCCTCGGTTCGAATCCCACCTGCGGCAACCGCGTTGTGTCCTTGGGCAAGACCCTTCATTTCCATTGTCCGCATGGGGGCACGATGACGCATGTCTTCAACCAATCTAACCCTGCCTGTGCTGCAGTGCGGAGTTACGATGTTGGGGAGCTGGCAGCTGCTCGTCGTTGCTCGGTGGTTCTCTCCGGGTACTCCGGCTTCCTCCACCCGTAAAACTGTCACGGTCATGATTAGCCATTGTGCATAAATATTTGACCTTAAACATCAATAAATAAATAAATAAATATAGGTGGAGTTGATGAATGTGGGATTTTCCTTGTTCACAATGAACTCAAATTGCTGGCGTTTATTAGTTTTTATAAAGTCAGGTACGTCTTCATTAATAATGTCGAACAACTGAGTTCCAGTGTTTGTACAGACCGACGAAATGCATCTCAGATACTGCTTTAAAGGCACAGACACTAGATACACGACAAAACCTCTTTTCTATGGGGATAGGAGGTTGAAAATGTCCTCTCGCCTCACTACACAGATTGTGAATGCGTATTTCCAGTCTTGTAAACGCATTTCTTGCCTCAAGTATTTTAGAATAAACAAGGTACGGCCCAAGCCTATGGTCCTGTTTGAAGTATCAACACAATAATTCCACACTCGGATGAGATACTTAATAAACGAAGCCCATTAATGGAACTGAATTAAATATTGTGTAGCATTTCGGAACAATAGGTATGAATATTTATTGAAATTCCAGACGTTTAGGGAGCTCGGTAGCCTTGAATGTTACCTGTCAATCAGGCATTTCAATCAGAAGAAAACAACGACACCTTTACAAAGCGAATGTCATCAAATGCAAGAAGAAAGCTTGACCTTTACCCAACGTAACGCCAATTCCGGCAAGCGCTATTAACAAAAATCCTCATTCAATTTTTTTATTATTTTTTTCATTTTTTGTCTCAAAAACAAAGCTTCTGGCCCGTCATGTGAAGGCTTGTTTATCTATCCCACGTTTTTTGGCAATTAATGTTTCTCTCTCCCTGAAAAACAGCAGACCATGTCAAAGGTGGAGTTGATGAATGTGGGGTTTTCATTCTTCATAATGAACTCAAATTGCTGGCGTTTATTGGTTTTTATAAAGTCTGGTATGTCTTCATTAATAATGTCGAACAACTGAGTTCTAGTGTTTGTACAGACCGATGAAGTGCATCCCAGTTTCCGCTTTAACGACACAGACACTAGATACACGACCAAGCCTCTTTTCTATGGGGATAGAAGGTTGGAAATGTCCTCCCGCATCACAACACAAATCGTGACTTCGAATTCCCAGTCTTGTAAACGCATGTGTTGCCGCAAGTGTTTTAGAATAAACATGGTACGGCCCAAGCCAATGGTTCAGTTTAAAAGTGCGATGTGTTCGAAGTTTAAGCCATGTCTGAAGTATCAACACAATAATTCCACACTCGGATAAGATACTTATTAACCCTTTGAATTCTAGTGGTATCGTCCATGCCAGTTCAATGGCAGCAATTAGAGGAGTCCATATTCATTATTTGGGGTAGGCCAATCAATATTTTCAACGTGCAGCCTTGGGGCTGCACGTTGAAAATATTGATTGGTCTACCCCACACATTTACTGAGCAGCCATCTTATATAATGACGTAATGACGTAACATGTTCCTGGCCAGAAAAGCAGCCGCGATGGTTCAAAGGGTTAAACGAAGCCCATTAATGGAATTGAAATGAAAATTGTGTAGCATTTTGGCACATAGATATTGATGTTTATTGGAATACCGCCCTTTTAAGGAGCTCGGTAGCCTTGAATGTTACCTGTTAATCAGGCATTTCAATCACAAACAAAATAAAAAAAAAAAAAAATTAGACATTCACACAGCGAATGTAATCAAACGCAAGAAGAACGATTACACATCTGTACCCAACGTAACGCCAATTCCGGCATGCGCTATTCACAAAAAGCATCATTCAATTTTTTTTTCTTTTTCATTTTTTGTCTTAAAAACAAAGCTTATGACCCATCATTGGAACGACCTCGTTGAGCTCGTTCCAATGAGAGTCGTAAGCTATGTTTTCGACTCAAAAGAAGAAAAAAATAGTTATTCAAGAATTTTGTTTGCATGTGTTGTCTGCCTTTCGCATTTGGTAAAGTGTTATAACCACTTTCTGGGTTCGATTTAAGAATGAAAATGTAAAATAAATTTTGAATTTTATTGAAGCAATAAAAACCCACTTGAGGCAGATTACCAATTTTACAGCCACATTATTATAGCAATAAAATAAAATGAGGGAACAAGTAACTTAGACAATTGAAGAAAAACCCGTCAGATACATCCCTGATTAGGTATATAAGCAAACTGACAGACATTAAGATGGTACCGCAATTATTACTATAAATCACTTCGGGACTTCAGATTCCGGAAATATGAAGAGAACGCCGAATTATGTTAGAGACCGGATTGCACAGTTCTGGAACGTTGTTTCACATAATGTGTTGGAAGAGTGCAATATTATCCGCCTTTATGTTTTGTGTATGATCGTTAAAAAGTTTTAAAAGTTCTTCAGGCAACTGATCTTATAATGGACACTCTATTATAAAATGAAGTTTGTACCCACCCTCCCCGAGTCGCACTTGGTGCTTATTCGTTCATTGGCAGGCTATGAATTCCTTCCCTTTCGATCAGTAAACTGTGGTTGCTGATTCGAAGACGAGTGAAGAGTTTCCTTGCTTCCCAAGATGCAGTGTACACTAAATACGATTCCAGAACATATTCACTCTTCAACTTGAGATACGTTCTTAATTTGTGTTTACCTTGTGTTGTGTTGTCGTCATGGATGGCATTATAAAATTTATCTTCGTGTCTTGTTCTACCTTTCACTGTTATAACCATTTTAATGCATTTTTCGAGACACAGCTGTTCGGTGTCTGAAATTCGTTCCCTGAGTTCCAATGTGTTCTATGTGCCTACTGGCACATAGAACACATTGGAACCCAGTGGACGAATTGCAGACAACTAAAATCAAAGCCTTAAAATGCCATAAAAAAGTCATTCCTTGAGTTTCAATGTGTTCTGTGTTCCTACTGGCGTGACTACTGGCACAAAGAGCACATTGCAACTCAGGGGACGAAGTATATATTCAATTAATAAAAACTGCCAGAATGTTGTGGGTATGCTACCTATAATTCAGAATTATCACATATCAGTTATTTGGACAAGCGCATGGACAGAAAAAACTTACAGTCCACAAGTCTCTTCACCTCACAAAGAAGCACCGTTTTTTTAATTATTTAAGTTTTTTTTGTTTTAAATTTTATCAGAATCAAGTCCGTTTGGTCTCACAGCTGACGGTGATTGTCAAACTGACCACGGTCACTGGAAATTGTCAAATATACATTTACAAACTATCTATACGCCTTATTTATTAAGGAATATATAAGGTTTATATAGGTATGTTTGACATAAATTTTCAGTGACCGTGGACTGACACGCGAAAAACCGTTTTGACGCATATAATATTATTTTTATTATCATTTCTGGTACGAACACGGTAGCAGACTTCCAGGAACAATTGGTGTCTGTTGCCAACTTTGTGAGTTGACTGCGTACATTTTTCGTGTTCTGTACATCACAACCTTAATTTTGGTATATAATTTGTGTATATTTAATTTGGATTTATGGAATATCAAAGGCGGGAATTTCAAAGTATAAAAATTTATATTGCACCTTATAGTCCAGGCACATTAGACATAAAAATGAGAAAGTAAGGAAAAAAATCGGAGAAAGCTGATTTTTTTTATATGTTTCCGGGACACACATTGCGGATAAAGTGTGAAAAGTCCCCGCGAATCCGAGCTGAGCTTTTTTAGTTATAGCGTTTTTTTGATGAAAAAAAAATTAAAAAAAAAATTCGACCCAGCTCCATATTTCTCATTCTTATTCGCCTTAGTAGGGTGAGAATCATAAATATCGTGCTGAATTATATTGAGAATACATATCCCCAACAGAAAATGCCAACTTTGTACCAATCCTCACACTCAATGGTGAAATATTCACGAAAATGTACAAAATTACGAAAAATATTTTATTGTTTTCATACACACAACGGTACACAACGTCCATTAAATCAAATCTACGACTACTTTGGGAGTTAAATTATATATCAAAAATTGCAGAAAAGCAGTGGCTTTATAATGATATATAACAATAGTCATTTATTCCATAATGAACTGGTGAAACGTGTGAAATATTAACCATACCCCCTAAACTCAAATTGAAACGGCATCGACTTTTCTCATTCAAATACCGTATTATAGCATCATTGTTTCAATTTCCATGTTCGATTAAATCACATAATGTGGTGTTCGCCTACACTCAAGATGCATTGGCATGTAATGTGTGCACGCCCTTGATGTGTACTATAAACAAATTTGTATTGTACAGACAACGCTCTTTAATTTGATGCAAAATAGCCTTGAACGACTTTCATCAGGAAACGCTGTATATTTAGGGGCAATTGGTTCGATCATGGCTGGTAGCGGCTTGGATGAACTTTGGGGGGACTGTTTATGCTGGTGGGTCAATCCATCATTTGATCAGTGGTCATGCATATTCAAGAGCAGTTCGTGCCCATTTGCTAACACAAATTGCCATTACAAAACTTGTGTTTGAAGAAAGCCGAACACTAGATAACATAGACTGCACAGAAGTCAATGGAATATTCTGTGGACTTGCCAGAGGTGACTGTACAACAGCTGACGCTGTCAATCAAGAAAGTGTCAACCATCTACTGTCAAAATTACACGAACTGCTCCAGAATGCGTCCGTAGGACGCACAGGAAAGCTTTGGGTACAATACTACGAGCAAATAGGTCTTCTCCAGTTGTTCTTGAGAGCAGAGCGCACAGGCGACTGGGAACTCCACACATATTGTGTTCGCAATATGGTTCCAGTATTTCACGCAGGTGGTCATTTTGCATACATAAAAAGTTCTCATCTCTTTTTGCAGCAGATGAATGAGCTAACAGAAATAATGCAACAGGATGATTTGAAGTTGTTCACTGAGAAAGGTTACTTAACCATAAGGCGCTCAGATAAATTCTGGGACGGGATATATTCTGATCAGACCATAGAGCAGTGTTTAATGAGAATGTTCAAGCTCCCTGGTGGTCTCACACATGGCAGGGGAATAACCGATAGCACTGTTGCGAAATGGGTACATGGACTACCTCTTTGCCTTCCGATATGTAATGCTCTCGAAAATTTTGTTCATGTTCACACTGGTCATGGCGAACAACATCGGGATCTCCGTCAAAGTTCACAATTGACTGATGCCAATGATATCACCAAATTATTGAACTGGCTCAGAGTGCATTCCCCCTTTCAGAATAGAGATCCACTACAATTAGTCTCTATAGCGACCGGACTTGTGGCCGACGAAACTGTGAACTGTGACCAAGTTCGCAAAATTGGTGAATGTTGCGTATCGAATGTTGTAAGCAAAACGTTCAACAGCATCAAACTACGACGTGTTGACACTGTGAAGTCTTTCGCATCGATGGCAAATAGCATCAAAGTCCGTGGAAGTAAGGTAGTGATTGACCCCGCAATTCTGTTCAACCGCATCACATGTGTTATTCAGTCACAAGCAGAGATGGAAGAGTATCTCAAATATGAACTCGCCCCGAAACCACCAGCATTGTTTGATTCTGCTGGAATGAGGAAGACACAGAAAAGCACGCTCGGTAAGATCCTCAAAACATACGGTTCCGAGCAAACTAAAATCCCAGAACATTCTCTGTTTGTTGTAGGTGGTGGATTTTTATTGAGGGCAATTGTATGGCCTAAACAGTCGTCATATAAGGACATATGTACATCATATTCCAATTATCTAGTGAGACATTTTGGGGCGAACGTCGTGGTTGTTTTTGATGGTTATGCTTGTACAATGTCGACAAAGGGCATGGAACAAGCCCGTAGATCTAAAGACAGGTATTCCATTGATATCAATATCTCACCCGAGTTACCAGCCACCACACCCCAATCCGATTTCCTTGCAAATGCCAAGAACAAAACCCAACTGATCGATCTTCTAATGCAGGAGCTATCTGCTATCAATATTCAGTCCAAGCAGGCCGAGGCTGATGCTGATGTACTGATAGCCGAAACTGCACTTGACATCGCTCAAGATGACAACAATGTTGTCGTTGTGGGAACAGACACAGACTTGTTAGTCATTCTTACCTCTCGAGTTCAACCGGGATGTAATATTCACATGATGTATTCCATTACCCCAAACTTACTAGTTTCAGTTAGTGAAATAGCAACCAAAATGGGTGACCTTAGAAGCAACCTCCTTGTAGCACATTCTATAAGTGGTTGTGACACTACCTCTGCACTCTTTCGAGTTGGTAAGAAGAAAGTATTCAGTACAATTGTCTCCGATGTTACTAGCGACTCACAACAGTATGTCAACACAATTTTGGCGGATGACAGTACACCAAGTGCAGTAGCCGCTGCCGGGGAACAACTTCTCCTGATCTTATACGGGAGTAAAACTGTTTCCTCTCTCGACCAATATAGATATGTCACTTACAAGCGTTATGTAGCAAAATCTAAACTGAATAAACCCATCGACCTAGCCTCACTCCCACCAAGCAGCGATGCTGCACAACAACATGTGTACAGATGTTATCTCCAGGTCCAACAATGGCTGGGCACTTCGCTTCCTCCGACGGATTGGGGGTGGTCGCTAGACAATGGACTTCTTGTACCGACTGCAGCCACAAAGCCATGTGCCCCCGATAACGTACTGAATCTGATCAGTTGTGGTTGCAAGAGTGCTTGTACAAAAAGATGTGGGTGTAAGAAGGCAGGACTCTCTCTCTCTTGCTCAGATTTGTGTAATTGCAGTTCGGATTCTTGTAACAACCACAGAAACACTGTCCTGTCGGAAAATTTTGAGTTCGATGAATAATATGTATATAGGTCATGTCATTTCTGTATATAGCGTTGATAATAGTCAATGTAACTTAATCCATGTTGATTGATTTGTACATTCTGTAAATATTATTTATTGATTTTTGTACATTCTGTAAATATTATTTATTGATCTAATGCTGCCAGACACAGACGTGTCTGTTCGGTCCCAAGCCCGAAAATAGTTGAGTTCTCATGCTGTCGAATTTTATGCCAAAAGGGGAACTCGGCCAGAAGCAGAGGGGGTCTTCCATAATGTCTATTTTGTAAGCAATGATAAAAGTCTTCAAATGGTGGTGGATTTTTTATCGTCTGTCCAACTAACATCCCGTTCTGTACTACGACCCTTTGGGCAAATCCGTTAGGAATATCGTCATTTTTTGCGTAAATCCGATACTTTTTTGTGAATTTTCAATAATTTTTCGCAGAAATTGTCACAGAATGCACATTTTCCTCTAGGTAAATGTATATTAGACATTATGTAGCTCGAAATACGCGTAAACAAAAAATACAGTTGGATCAATTCGAGGTTACAAAGTTCGTGCGATTTTTTTTTATTTTTTTCAAACGCGTTTTCGAAAAAAGGATGTAGAAAAAAAAGCTCAACTGGGATTTTAGGGGACTTTTGTCTAATCGTTCAGTGACATGTACTCGACATTCCCTGAAAAAATCAGCTTTCTCCGATTTTTTCCCTAGTGAAACCTAATGTTCTTGGGCTATTAGCACAATTTCGAAGCAACGAGTATACAAGAACAATACGACACCTGATGGGTGATAAATACATGACCCCTTCCAAATTTCAAATCTGTACGTGACTTGATATAATTCAGCCATTAGTAGTAGGTAGTCTCTGATCGCCCCATTCTCCCCGTGCAGGCATCACAGGCACCGATGACGTCATTTTAATTTTTTGTAAAATTTTTTGTAATTTAAAAAAAAAAAAATTAAATTGTTTTATTTAAAAAAAAATAAATTAAAAAAAAATTCTTTTTTATTTTTTAAAATCTAAATTGTTTTTTGGAAAGTTTTTATTTGTTTTTTAATTTGATGTTTTGTGTTTTAATTAGACTTTTATGAAATCCCCACACCTGTGCCGTGGGACCAAGTAAAGGGGTTAATATAGGTTGCAAAACTTGTTCGCCAATCCTCGAAAAAAATAAGATTAAAACAAACGTCAGATTTCGGACAGGATAATTAGTCACCTTGTCAGCCATGTCGTACGCCGTTACCAAGGTAATATGATGCATGATGATAAACAGAATATTTTGAAAACATTACCTCAACTGTCCCTCTCAGCCAAAAAAAAAAAAAAAATAAAAAAAAAATGAATCCCTTCACACAAATTGTTCTGTGTGGTGCTCTGCCACTAAGAAGATACTTTAAAAATACGCTTCAAAAGAAGTAACTAAACTCGGACCCCCTCCCACTTAATGATTAAGTGAATCCTCCTTAGACGGCGTTTTCTAGTCCACCTCACATTGTTTTTCAACAAATAAACGTCCTGCCTTTTCCTTACTGTTTGAAAGTGACCCCATTCCTTTCAACCTTCTGATCGCCCTAAATGGACAATAACGATTTCTGGGCGTTATCGAAATAAATATTAATAGAAATTATTGTTTGTAACATTATAAAAGTGTGGTTAGGGTATACATTATTTGATCTCTGCCAGATATTTTACCCATCAACATTTACTTGATTTTGAAAACAATTATATTCAGAAAAAACATTTACTTGAAGATAGTAGGCGGTGAATATTCTTTCTGTTTTATTCTTTCTTTTAAAGGTACTTAACCCTTAAGTCCTTAGATTAATTTTAAAGTATTTATGGCCTTTTTCTGTTTACATAGTTATTGATGACTTGGCAGTGGTTCTACATCACTGCTGGCTGCCTGTACAGGCAGCCAGCAGTGATGTAGAACCACTGCCAGGGAAAATTCAGTCTACACACAAGAGTAATAAAAAAGATTACACAAGGGAGCACCTGCTTCAATGCAATATAAAAGTGGCGGTTTGGGGCTATATGGGGGCTTAAGGGTTAACTGGTTATTCAAAAGGTAGAACGATTATACACAACATTTACAAATGATAAACTCTCTCTCAAGGGTAATAATCTGATTTCCTAAACTCATGTGTAACTCTTGGAAGTATCCTAAGCCATTGCACAAACAACTGACCCAGGCTTTGGTCCGAATAGTTAAGTTTACAAGATATTTCGATTGTAATGTGGATAGGAAAACCCAGCACATCATACTATCTACCTGAAGAAATTCACCAGTATTAGACAGTTTTGGAGAAAGAATTCTCGATCTTACATTTAAACTGTCAAAGCCTTAAGGCTCATTGGAACTCTTTTGGCGCTTTGTTCTTTAAAATACATGGTCGTTACAACAATTTTGATGTTATTGGTCTAACAGAGATATTTCAAATCTCCAAACTAGATGTTCTTATACACTTCACGGCTACCACCCCCTTATCAGCCCCAAAAGACCAGAAGGGGAGGACGGTCGAGGTGATTTTGGCATATACATCAAAGAAAATATACCCTTCAAGATTCGCAGAGAGATCTTTCGGTGTTTATTCCGCACGTTATTGAATCCCAGTTTATTGAAATTAAATTTCATAAATGTACAAAGTTGATAGGGGTAATTTGTAGGCCTAATAGACAACCTAAGGCAGACATTGATTTGTTCTTAGACAAACTAAATGTAATAACCGACAAAATTAACCATGAACACAAAGAGACATATTTAATTGGAGATTTTAACTTTGATCTCTTGAAATCAGATATACATGCCAAGACAAACCCCTATTTAGATATAATGATTAGTCAAGGTTTCTTACCTAAATCACCTGACCGACCAGAGCAACGAGCCATTCGTTTACACTGATAGATCACGTCTTTACAAATAATTTTAGCATGGCACATCGATCAGGTATCATTATTACAGATGTTTCGAACCATTTTGCCATCTTCCACTTGATAACACATAATAAAAGTGACACACGTCCAGCAGTAAACTTAACGAGGAAAATAAATTCAGATATCATAGCCCAGTTCGAAACGCTCCTATCTCAAATGGACTGTTCTGCCGTTTTTGAATCTTACTTTACAAATGCAGCATATGATATTTTTATGGATATATACCTTTCGACATACGGAAAGGCATTTTCCCTAACAAACAGCAGATTGAGAAAAATATTCGTGACAAGAAATCCGTGGATGACTAAAGGACTCTAAGTGTCATCAAATAAGAAATCAAAATTTTACAATATAAAATTGAAATATCGGAAAATAACATTAAAAAGTACAAAAACCCTTGAAGAATATTTAACCCTTTGTACTCTAGTGGTATCTTCCATGCCAGTTCAATGGCAGTAATTAGAAGAGTTCATATTCACTATTTGGGGTAGACCAATAAATATTTTCAACGTGCAGCCTCGGGGCTGCACGTTGACAATATTGATTGGGGTACCCCACACATTTACTGAACACCCATCCTTTATAATGACGTTATGACGTATCAGGTCCCTGTCCGGAAAAGCGACCGCAGGGTTCAAGGGGTCAATAAGATTAAAAAACAAAGTAAAGTAATGTACTACTCAAAGATACTGGAAGAAAACAAAACTAACTTACGCTGAACTTGGTAAATAATAAATAGTGCCCCAGACAAGTCAAAGAATGTTGCTACTCTACCAACATTTTTTATAACAGAATATAACAAAGAGATAAACGACGCGAAGGAAATTGCACATCAATTTAATAACTACTTTGTCCAAGTAGGAAAACGCACCAGTGAACAGATTATCAGACCAAATAAACACTTCATAGTCTTCATGGGTAACGACCTTCCCAACAGTTTTTATATCACTCCAACAACTGTATTGGAGGTTGTTGCTGTTGCCAAATCACTGAAATTGAAGAAAACTGAGGATTATGATGGTATATCAACAAAAATACTGAAGTATACAATTAATGCTACAACCCCTGCATTTACTCATATTATCAATATCTCTTTTAGCAGCGGCGTTGTGCCAGACAGAATGAAAGTAGCTGACGTAATTCCGATTTTTAAAAATAGAAATGAGTGTAAATTTAATAACTACAGGCCAATAAGCATTTTGCCAGTCTTTTCCAGATTACTAGAATAATTAATGTGTAATAGAATTATATCTTATCTGGAGAAACACGATTTTTTATATCACCACTCATACAGTTAAAACTATTGTAGGGTTGACTTTTTGCCTTGACTTGGGTAACTGGGGAATTGTTACACAATTTTCCGAGACACGAACCATGGACTTACAGGACGCTGAAGAAAGGAATAAAACACGAATAAGTATTTAATTCACATACTGACTGAAGTGCTTTTTTTTACAAGAATAATAAATATTTTACAATAAACATTTCTACAACCTCAAGCTTTAGTTTCCAATAAATTATAACAAACCAATACATCTAAGTTTTCCACAAATAGCAAAAACCAATTTCAAATTATTTATAGTGATTTAGTTTTGTTTGCCTTACATGAAAACAACTTGCATATTTTCGGATATTTCAGAAAATCCACATGAGGCCGCTGTCGCAATCAACTGACAACTACCCCATGTGAAGATATAACAAACCTCAAACTCGTCGACTTTAACAACTGTTTTGCATGTCATATTATTTTGCTAACAACGAGCCAGCCGCGTCCGGCTAGGTCCAACAACTCGCAAAATAATATGTCATACAAGGCAGCCTCAATTTTAGCACAATGACCTCCCCTGATAAGCATATGTAATTACGTAATGAATCTCGCGTTCAGTGCTTTTACACTACGGCAGTGTTTTCTAAGAACCTGTATATAAAATACCATTCACCTTATTCAACATTCAGTGGAATACACTATGTGCATTCCATTGAATGTTGAGAACAACAGAATTTACGCTATTATGCTTGACACACTTGCAGACCCAAAATACTGGAACACTCATTTACTTGAGGTAAACACGAAAATATCTTCAAACACTTGTCTAGAAATTACACAATGATTTATACCAGTCTAGCCTACGGATGTGTGCTTATATCCTGGCGAAATGAGCACTTGCTGCTCATTTCGTCATGATGTAAACAGACAATGAAATATTGATGCATTGTACAAAATAATATTTACATAAGACTAACAGTAATTTAATTTAAATGATTTAAAAGTGAAACTTTGTCATAACTCCTAATACTGCTGCTTGCGACATAATGATTTCTTTTACTTTGCGCTTCTAAACTTTAACTTTACAAATTAAGGGAAGAATTCTACAAAAGCTAATCACTTACCTGAAGAAAGGAATAAAACACGAATAAGTATTTAATTCACATACTGACTGAAGTGCTTTTCCTTCAGTCAGGTGAAAGTATATATACCTTTCTCCAGTAACTAAGTGACTGCTGTCAACAAACATTAAACATTCAATTATTACCTATTCACCTGCAGCCAGCAGTTTGTTGTTAACACCTATTATTGTTTGCCGCTAAATAACCAATATTGTCACTAATCACTTTTATGAAACAAGCTACATGCTTTAATCTCTCCAACAATATATCTAATAATGTTCCCTAAAACAAGCTACAATGCGTTAATCCCTTCAACAGTAAATCTACCTAGCTTAGATATTATTCAATATAAAAAATAAATACTTTTAATAGGAAATTTACCCATACATATTATAAACAAGAAAGTCCACATTTTCTACCCTATAACAAAACTAGAAGTCCTGTCATGAAATGCGCACAAACAGCACATCGACCTGCGTGTTAACCTACGCGTTATGACCATAGTAAGGCTATCAAATTCTGTACATATGGGCTGTGCACAAGCAATGTTTCAGCCAGTGGACCTTCGGGTAACCCGGAGGTCCAATGGCAGAAACATTGCGTGTGTTTGCTATGAGTAACCAGGAGAACCTGCCTTGCTTTAGATGCCATTCGATATGACAATTGCGCGCAATTTCTGTGCGCAATTAAGCCTAGATAAGCGCACAGTTCGTGACAGGACTTCTAGTTTTAACTGTACGGGTTTCGGGAAAACCACTCCACTATGCATCCTATTTTGCAATTAATAAAAGTAAAAGGAACAGAAAACAACAAGGAAAGTAATAATAATACATTAGCGGGGTTTCTAGACTCTTCAAAAGCATTTGATACAATGAACCATGACATTTCATTAAGGAAACTGGAGAGGTATGGCGACGAAGAAACTAGTATCAATTGGTTCAGAAGCTATCATCTATGGTGCAATTGGGGAAGTATTGAAAATACAGAAGAGCCATTGCACAATACTAAATAACAAAAGGTTCAACTCTCACACAGATCCATTGTTCGCAATGGATAAGATCCCAAAAGTCCATGATCTATTCAAATTACATCCTTGTCTTTTCATGTTTGACTTGAAAAATGGCAAGCTCCCAGGCTCATTCGAAACGTTTTTAGTATTTCCGACACTATTCAGTCAGGTGAACACAAATTATGAAAACTCGAACAAAAGCACTGGACAGATTACTGGCATTTGCCTTTTCCAAACTCTGGAATGAACTGGATCCAAAGCTGCGATCCACAGGTAATACAAATGAATTTAAAAAGAAATTAAAAGAGGGACTTTCTCTTCGTACCAGAAAAGCTTTCATTACGACAACCCCTACTGTCCAGAGTGTCAACCCGGAAATAGAGTTATCACATAGGCTGTCCATTTTATTTTGAAATGTAAATAAAGCAATGATACACCGTGGAAGACCCTGATTATCCCCCAAGGGATATGTACGTAATCTAACTAGTTTCGTCGTAAACTGTCTCTTAACCGATCTGGGGAAGGGCGGGACGTGCTCAGCCATCAGCTTCCTTCTTGCTGGTAGTAGACAAAATGCTGGGAAATATCAATCTTCTACGGAACATTGTGTAGTTATGCCATTGTCGCAATTTGATATTGCCACACATTATTCATCCATCTCAGTGCTCTTAGAATTACCTATGTAATTACTTGCTTCTGAATAACGGCGTCTGGATAACTCATCCACCTTTAAATGTATAAAGGAGTCACCAGGGCTGTAAATCAACAAGTCTAGAGACATACAGGCTGACTGTTAGCAGTGCTGGAGTTCAGGATCAGTTGTAGATGACAGATAGACAGACAATCTGGCTATGACACCTCGACGTTGTAAATCAATTGTAAATTTATAATATTGGTATCACATTGCAACTGTAGTTGATTTATATGGTGAAATAAATGCTATCCGTCTGGAGTATCGGACTTCAAACCGAGAGATCCACGGCACGTAATACCGATTGCCCACATGGGGATTCTGTGGCACTGTGTACTTAGGTGACCTGCACGTTGATAGTGCACTTGCTTTCAACCAATGTTAACTCAACTTTTGCGAAGTTAGTACACCGGGGAGTTGACATTTGTTCGCTGCTGCTCGGTGGTTCTCTCCGGGTACTCCGCCCCCTCCCCACCTGTGAAACTGCCCCGACACGAGGTGATCCTTACTGACGAAAGTGCCTTTAAACCCCAACAAAGTAAATAGTGCATGGAAATAAAAGAGAAGAACAGAGTTTATTTTGCGAGTTTTACTCTCTGACCTGATATAGTTTCCTGTAATGTACTGCTGGAAAGAGCTTACAGTTAAAACTAAAAGTCCTGTCACGAACTGTGTGCTTATCTAGGCTTAATTGCGCGCAGGAATAGCGCGCAATTGTCATATCGAATGGCATCCAAAGCAAGGCAGGTTCTCCTGGTCACTCAAAGCAAACACACACAATGTTTCTGCCAATGGACCTCCGGGTTACCCGGAGGTCCTTTGGCTGAAACATTGCTTGCGCACAGGCCATATGTACAGAATTTGATAGCCTTACTATGGTCATAACGCGTAGGTTAACGCGCAGATTGACGTGTTATTTATGCGCATTTCATGACAGGACTTCTAGTTTTAACTGCAGACAACCTTTTTATATTTTCAACAGTGTGTTATTACATGAAAGCATTTCATCTACAGGATCAAATGACACTAAGTTAGGTCACCATTATAAAATAGCTCAGGGTTCTGGAAGACTTAACAGTACAGTGCGGCCGCCGTGGACTAGTCACTTTCCACTGGTGGACAATATTTCCACGGACGCAATAATATTAGATTCCAAACACTAATTATCGGAATAATCATCAACAATTTAATTAATGAAGCATTGGGTACAACGCGCTGCTTTCTTAATTAAAATTTTGCTGCCTATTTTTATTATCTGGTAAACGCATGCGTTGGCATCACTGCCCGTGTGTGGGTTGCGACCAGGGCACGGCGATTTCACTGTAACAATTTAAATATACACTTAAATGTTAAGTGACTGTGCATATTTCTAAACTGATATTTTGTTAAATACTGAGGGTTATAGCAATAAAGAGTTTTTATTTTTAATTGCTACTACGAATGTGCTATGAAAGCATTTTCACGCTACAACCATAACATCACACAATGAAAAAACTTATAGCTAACTGGAGTTAGTGATTGTTTCTCGTGGGGTTTCTGGTTACAGGTTATTATGTTGAATGACTGTACTAAAGTTTGTACCTACCACGGGCATTCAAAAGTCTAGTGTGCTTAACCTTTGTCACCTTACATGCATGAATTTGTTTTGGCGCAAGTGTGGGTCACTCTAGCGAAAATTATATATAATACACGATCTATGAATGTTACATAACACTAACTTCTATCTGCGTTATATTTCTTTGTCATAGTGTTACGTAATAGTTTTTTTTTATTCCAAATTTAATCGGTATTCCTATGAGAAACAAACACAAAATCTCACTGACAATCTTCAGTATCTGGTAGGAACTTGAGAGGTTTTTCAGTGATATTCGTGTTGTTTCTTTATTACACGCATATTACTTTTCCTCTCGTTCAATATTTACAAATCCATACGGGATACGTGCTCCACATGGATTTCCGCTGACGGACTGTCATGGATCATTCAGAAGAACTAAACTCCGCCCATTGTCGTAACTGACCAATCGAAACTTCGCATTCTGACCTAGGTGAATTCGGAAACTGAGGTGACAGCCGATAAATCGAATGTCATTTGAAAACATATTTTTGTTGGAATCCAACAAAATTAGCGAAATTAAACTTATCCTATAAATGGGGAGTGATTTTATAACACCCAAGTTCTGACTTTGAAGTGAATCTCACTCAGATAATAGCAGCTAATTTATTACAAATAGAAATAAATAATCTACTTGGACACAATTTTCATTTGTATTTTTCTATTTACGTTTCTATCTGTCACACGTGTTTGCCAATCACACCAGAAGTTTGCCTTTCTTTTTATTTTCAAGCAAACGGCAGAACTGTCAAATTCTACAAATAAGACCGAATTTTTAAATTAATGGATTCTCTGTCTTAGATACGTGTATCATACACAGGACGCCACGATGTGTGAATACGTTCGTCAAAACGGCACTGATGCCATCGCGGAAGGATAGAACGAGAGGCTGCGCCTCTCGTTCTATCCTTCTGCACTGGCATTCGTGCCATATTGACGAACGCATTCACAAATCGTGACGTTCTGTGTATTTATAAACCACATTGGTCTTCTCTATTTCATTTCTGCAGCGCGGTGGCTCAGTTGTACGGCATTGGACTTCAAATCGGAAGGTTCACGCTTCGATCCTCGCCAGTGTTACCTGCGTTGTGTCCTTGGACAAGTCACTTCATCCCGGCTGGCCACTTAGGGTACGGTGGTGCTGTGTACTAAGGCGTACTGTACACGTTGATGGTACACTTGTATTCAACCAATGGTATTCCTGCATGTGCGGAGTTAGTACGTTGAGGAGTCTGACAGTTGCTCGCCGTTGCTGATTGGTTCCCTCCAACGGTAAAACTACTGTCCAACACGAGGTGACGCTGCATGCCGAATGTTTCCTTAAACACCAATAAATAAATAAATATATAAGCGAGGTCGTCCAATTTTACTAAAATCTTCAAATCACGAATCGGAGATAGCCCCTCAGGTGGAACTACAATTTTAGGGGAGGTGCGTATATGCACTCGTCGAACCTCCCCTGGCTACGCGCCTGGATTATTAATATGGTGAAAACCTGAATGTTTCGATGTAACCTTATCTTTTACAAGAACGGTTCATTCCCACTAGACCAGTTCCCTTTAGACCAATTCCCACGAGGTCAATTTCCAAAAGACCAATTCCTCTTAGACCAACTGATGTGTTCTACTTTTAAAATAATTCTATATCAATAATTTGATATATTTATAAATATTTATAAATGTATTTAATGTTATTGATATTCAAGCTCGAAAATAAGCAGTCTGTCATTTGCAGAATGAGGTCCCCAAATGGTGAATTTGCTGATGCTATCCCATACAGAGGGCCAGTTTATCATCTGGGTACCTCTTTCTGTTTATGTTTGGGAACGTGATTCAGGTTGAGGTTCAGAGAGGGTAAATTTAGTGATGCTACCCTGCTGTGCAGGGTAGCATCATCAAATTCATTCTCTGGGGACCTCATTTCTTATAAGTTATATGTACTGAGCTATGCTGAAATGTTATAAACCTATATTTTTTGTATGTTATGCATATAAATATTTTTTTTATCAAATAAAGTGCTTATCAGTAAATAAATGTTTTCTTAAGTCCAAAGTGTCGTTAAACCCAATAAATAAATACATTCTCTACTTCATTTCTACTCAGACAAGTATTGCGTCAGCACGCTATCGTGCCATCTCATGAATGTAAGTTCTGTAGTAAAGACTCTTCATTAACATGCAACAATACCGAGAAGAATATTGTCAAAAAACTAAAAAGTTAGAAGAGGCCCCAAACTCAGAAGAAAGTGTAGATGAATCGGAAACAGAAAATATTGAAGAAAGTAAGATAGAAGAAAGTTAAGTGAGTAAAAGTGAAAAGGATGACGTCACAGGTGATGAGGACGGGTTTGATCCATTTGAACAAATGACAATAAAGTCTTACTCGTATTATAATGATGAGTACAAATAATTTTATACCATGATTACCAATTCTACTTTATCATATGACTCATCCGTTCTGTTCACTTTCAAACATTTGATATTTTGTTTTCATATTAATCAGTGATAAATAAAGCCTTCCGTCAATTTCATTGGTCATTTTCAAAACTGGACAATTTGATTGGCTGAACAAAATAAAACTGGGCCACATTTTCATAATTTGCATAATTAGAGTTGGGAGCTTTCATTGGTCCATTTCAAAACGGGACAATTTGATTGGCTAAACAAAATACAACTGGGTCACATTTGCATAATTTCAATGGGGAGAATTTACGTTATCTGTCCTATTAAGGGTGGGTTATATTGTATTAATCTTTTACCTACAAGAAACACGCCATTCATTTATTTTATATTTTCACTTTTTGCTTCCAAAACATAGGTTATGACCCCTCATTGGAACGAGCTCCACGAGCTCGTTCCAATGAGAGGTCATAACCTATGTTTTGCAAGCAAAAAATGAAAATTTTTGGTTATAGGAGGATGTTTTTTTCCAAGTGCCGTCTGCAACTCACGTCGGTTGATGGGTTACAAAGTCCTACTAAGTGGCTAATTTGTGCGTGTGTGTGTCATATGATAAATAGAATATGAAATGAGTGTTTTTCTCATAAAATATTTATTAAAATCATCCGAATTTTCCGTTTGGGCTCGCCAGAATCTCGCCCAAACGGAAAATTCTTAGACTCGTTTCATAAATATTATATAAGAAAAACACTCATTCCATATCCTCTCTATATATAAAAAGTCTATGACATAAATTTTAGCTTTACACACCAACCGTCGTGAACACGCCAGCAATGGTATTTCAATAGTTAAAATTTACACTTACAGTGGAACTACATCCAAGTTGACTTTTGGTGACCTCGAACTAAATGCAAACTTGTCTAAATTTATCGCTCGTCGTGTCGCGAAGAGTAAAATAAAAACGGCAATTATTTATTATGTTTTTAAATGAGTTTACCTCATAAAATACCCAAAATTTACAAACATGCGTTGTCTCAAGTTAATAAAGCATCCATAACTCGAAAGAGTGTGTTATTATGTTATTAAAATGGAAAAGGCCTTGTGATTTGCGCGTTTCCTTTTCCATTTTGTTTCGGCGATAAAATTGACAACGGAAGTACCGTCCACCGGTGCTCATGTAAACAAAAACAGATCCACACGTATGTACGTCTGCTGATCAGTGAAATCGAGAAAATCTAATAGCGAGTAAGCGACTCTTAATAATCTGACAATCATGGTATAAATTAAATATACCCAAAGTAGCCTGGTGTACCAAATGTTCACCACTCGTGGTGAAGTGGTGTTAACCGCTCGCCAAAGGCTCGCGGTTAACACCACTTCACCACTCGTGGAGAACATTTGGTACACTGAGCTGCTATGGGTATATTCTAAATGTAATAGCAATTTATAAAAGATGGTTTAGATGAAAAAGAAGTTTCATAAAAGCTGTAGATATCTTATTATTATCAAGTCTAAGACGGCAATGTCGTGACAAATATCTGGAACCTTGATGTATGTACATGCGTTTCTCAGAGATTTAATTAACAGAAAACAAAGAAACTGCAAAAACTGTTACACTAGAAGATTGTGGTAGGCGTGAAGCCAACAAATATTCAGCGAAGAAGAGAAAATATTTGTTAGATTCAATCATAAACGCAATTAGTTTTAAACCGAAAGATTCCGAAGATGAACAACATACAGTTTTCACTTGAAACTTCAAGTCACTGAATAACATGATATCAGACCAGACCCATCAAGAGACACCCATCAAGAGTCTAGTGCAGTGTGATGGGAATTAGTTTGAACCATTTGAAAGACCATTAAACAATATTGTACTTATGATTGATGGAGAAAGTGGTGGTTTGGAGGAGAGAGTTGGACAAACTTAAATGTGCGTAACAACTTATGAGCACGTGTTATGAGCATTTGTGAGCACATGCTCACATGCTCGCTAGTACTCACTAAGGTGCTCTAAAGTGCTCAAAAACGTGCTGATAAAACAAAAGAAATAATCAGGTCATTGAATGAATCTATAAAGTGTGGAAAATGAACTCCGGTTTGCTAAATCACCTACCAGAGGTTTCCAAAGTTGTTATCAATGCAGAATTTGATAGTAAGATAGAGATCAACAAATTGAGAGAAGTGATATTAAAGATGGAAACCATACAATTATAATATGTTCTTGACAGTTCTCACAGATTATCGTCATTAAATGGAAAAGTGTGTTCGAGAGACTTCTTACCAAACGAAAACTAACCATATACAAGCTTTTATTACACGCATGTTCTATGTAATCTTCATCTACAGCAACACTAAACCATGTGGAAAATGAAAATCTGTTCCACACATATGTGCGGAACGGAAATCGTTGACGGACTATTTTTAAATAGAAGCGAAATTTCTCTGGAATTTTCTACAAATCGTGCAGCGTAATTCCAATTTAAATCGCTGGCAATAGCTGGAAATCGTCCACTGAGTTGCAATGTGTTCTATGTGCCAATACGCACATAGAACACACTGGAGGAACTCTGTGGATACAATAGTAACACGGATTGGTCTCGCAAAGTTGGTTGGCGATAAAATGTGTTCTTTTTGTTGATAGTTATCAAATGAATTGCTGAGTGTGTAATAATTGTTTTATAGACGAAAAGGCATGTAATAAGCACAGAACGACGCACTTGTGCTATTGCGGGAGGATAACTCGAGGCCTGGGGCCTCTCGTTTTATCCTTCCGCCCTGACAGTCGTGTCATATCGATTAACCCATTCACACACATGTGTCGTTCTGTGTGTATATTGTATATAGAGAGATTCCTTGAGAAGACCAGGATACCAATTGGATGGAAATATATTTCAAAGACGATCATTCTGTCATCTAATTTGGTTTGTATGGCTTTACAACCAATGCATAAAGATAATTACAATTTAATAGTGAAAACCGCAGAATCTTGGAGAATAAGTACAATGAGAATACAAACTGTTCTTTGTGTTCTCAGTGCAGTATGTGGAGTGTACTGTATATTCATTTTAGATCATCTTGCAAAAGGATATCATTTAGATGCAGTTTTTGCTATCACATTCCTTCTAAGACATTTTCAAGAAAACGACAATGATGTTCTACCTTGTTTTGGGCTAACCTAAAGCCATTGTTTAAAGAAATCGTGTGGGGATAAAAACAAATCAGGTGTCAAAACAAAACTCACAAGTGGTAGTTTTACATAATATACTATTAAGAAAAAGTATGGGATATCCAAACTGATGTCGATATTTTCGGAAAATGGTATTGGATACGCGTGATTGAAGACATCAATATGTTACCAAGTTTAGTGTGGATCATAAATGTCACCGGCCCATGAAAACTTCGTGCAGGTTTTTCGCACGAGCGCCGCGTTGATGTCTATGGGGTACGTTTTGAAATGTTCATTTGTACTGGACGGGCTTTTTCGAAGGTCCCATCGTTCTTTTCTTAGTATAAACTCGTTCATCAACAGTTTCTGGTCGAAACGTAACTTTTGAGGTATGCGAAGACTAACACGTTACGAACGTTTACGTGCCGTTGGCATGTTGGAAGCAGGCCACAGAGAGACTGCGGTGACTCAAATTCTCAACGTTACTCAATCGGTGATTATCAGGTTGTGGTCACGCTACCGCCAGGCCGGCAATGTTGACGACAGACGTAGGTCAGGTCGCCCAAGGGCGACAACTGGTAACCAGGATCATTTCATCCGAACCACAGCATTACGCAATCGCCATCAAAGTGCCTCAGAAATTGGACAGCAGCTGCACCGAGCGACAAATGTGCGAGTCAGTGGTCAGACTATCTGAAATTGCCTACACAGATGGAATTTGTACGCTCGACGACCTCGAATAATTACACGTTTGACTGAACGTCACATCGCAGCAAGGCGTAATTAGTCTAGAGCACGACAGCGCTGGGACAATCGTCGGTGGAGCAACGTCATGTTTTCGGATGAATCGAGGTAAAATCTCGTCTTCCACGACAGGCGAAACAGAGTGTGGTGGCGGCGGAACGAACGATACCATGACGTACCCGTTAGGCAGCACGATCGTTTTGGTGGTCGATCGGTTATGGTGAGGGGAGGCATAACCTGGACAAGCAGAGCAGCATTACATTTCATCCAAGGGCGTATCACAGGGCAGTACTACCGTGACAACATGTTAGCAACTCATGTGGTGCCATTTGCGCGACATCACGGCCGTCGATTCATTTCCAAGGTGACACTGCAAGAGCACACAGGGCCCGTGTCACAACAGAGTTCCTTCAGGAACAGACCATCACTCCACTGCCTTGGCCAGCACTAAATCCAGACCTTTCACCAATCGAGCACGTCTGGGATATGCTTGGCTGGCGTGTACGACAACGCCAACAGCCACCTACCAATGTCCAGGAACTCGCCGCTGCATTGCAGGAAGAAAGGAATAACATCAGTCAAGCTGATATTGGACGTTTGGTGAGGAGTATGCCACGTTGGATCCACGCTTGTCTCGCGAACCGAGGAGGATGTACAAGGTATTGAGGTCTTGGACTGAATGTGGTAAACCCGCTGACTGACCGCCCTTGTCTTCTACAGCTCATTGCATGGAATGTGTGCTAGTCAGACATCCAACTATTTTGGTTTTTTTCTTGTTCTGTGTGAAGACACAAGAAAAACAAACGAAATAGTGTTCTCTTTCTTCTCAAATGTGTCGAATTTTTTTCCACAGGTTTGAGAGAAGGCTCACCTGTCCATATTTCCAATGTAGAGCCAAACTTATATAGGCAAACTTATAGGGTCAAGGGCAGGCCTATGGGAATTGCAATAGTAAATTTTGAATTTGATCAAAGAAATGACATGTGCACTTGCTTATTTACAAACAGCACGTGATTACGGGTGTCTCCATGCGCTAACCATATTTCGGTTTCTTAGATTACTCGTTATTTCAAGAAGTATTTTTAAAATTTTTTTCTCGCATAGTCAAAGTTTATCACAGCTATTTAAAATGTGCTCAACGTAAACTCGAGAACATTCTTTGACAGTGATGTATCGAGCGTAACGAGGGGAAGACATCACTGCTTAGAGTTGGAATTCGACCGAATTCGTAATATTTACGATGAGATAATTTTCATAAAATGTTTCATGCGCATTTGTTTAAAAAAAGCATTTGGCCAAACGCAGATGTACAGCACGTGGAGAGTGTATTGTCACTAAATCACCCGCAGAGTGGAGACTCCACCTAAGCAATAATTGGAAATTTGTTGCAAAGCATAACCGGCACAAGCAAAGTTTCAGCCAATGGCCCTCCGGGTTAAACCCGGAGGTCCATTGGTTGAAACATTGCTTGCGTTTTTTATCGATATGTACACAGTTTGAAAGTTATAACTTGGGTGATAACTCCACTCCGCGGGTGATTTAGTTACAATCCACTCTCTACGTATTGTACTGATAGCAAAAACTGTACTTTTCCTTTTTTCTAAAACAAAATTTTGCGCTTGCATTCTAGTCTGCGTTTGTTGAATTTCGCATTCCAGTCCAACAGATAAAACATAGACTTCATATAAATCGAACTTAAAGAGAATCATCTCATAACTAGACTTTATGATTCTGGAGAATCATGGCTTTTCCCGATTAGATTCCATGATTTTTCTTGACCCCACAGTGTCTGATGAATTGTTTTTAACTGTCTCACTAAAGTTCCTTCATTGATGTTATGAGAAAGGTGAGTATAGTAGTCTCAAATGACTCGGTTTGGGTTTGATAAAAAAATGTTTAGGTAAAACCCATCATTAATGGTAGAATGGGTTAATATCAATATCAATGTTTCCCTATAAGTTTTGCGTCCGGTAAAAGAAGTTACGTTTCTCTGTGGCATTTCCATTTGATGTTGTTGGTGTCCAAAAACAGACTATTTTCTCATTTTTTTTACCTTTAGCAGCCCATGAAGGGTTAACAAATGCCTACCAGAATAATTGATCCATGCAACTGGTCATATGACACCAAGACCTATCAACGGCCATTTTCTCTTCAAAACCCCACAAAATGTTTGTAGAAATCCAGGGAAAACGATTTTTTAAGCTTTTGATGGGTATCCCTGTTAACCTCCCCAACAGGGGTTAACGCTTGGCTTTTTGAATACCTTTATTACTTACAAAAATGGTCCTCTGTGAATTCCACTTCAAACAAAGGAGATTATGTTTATCTCTCATGTATACATTAGGTGCTGTGCGTGTCTGAAAACAGTCCCATGTTAACAACATTACGATGCTTGACAGCTTGTAGATGGTTAAAAAACGCTCACCGGAGTATTTTGTCCATGCAACTTGTAATGTCACATAAAGACCTACGAATAGTCAATTTGTCTTGAAACCCTACAAGTTACCGTAAGGGAAATTCACAGAAAATGGGAATTTAAAGCTTTCAAGGGATATCTCTCTTTAGCCTGTCCAAAATGGGTTAAGACGTCGACTTTTGAATACCCTTACTACTTACAAAAATGTTTCCGTATAAATTGTACGCGCGATGAAAGAAGGCACTTTTCTTTGTGATGTACCCTTTGGGTGCTGTTGGTGTGCAAAAACAGCCCATTTTATCGCAATTTTGACCTTCAGCAGCCCGGGGAGGGTTAACTAATGCTGACCGGAATATTTTGTTCATGCGACTTGTAATGTCACACCAAGACCTGCAAATAGCCGATTTTTCTTGAAAACCTACAAGATGTTGTTAGAGAAATCCACAGAAAACGGGTATTTTAAGATTTTAATGGGTATCTCTCTTTAACCAGCCCAAAATGGGTTAAGACGTCAAATTTTGAATACCCTTACCACTTTCAAAAATATTTTCCGATCAATTTTGCGTCCGATAAATGAAGGCCCCTTTCTCTGTGGTATATCGTTTGGGTGCTGTTGGTGTCTAAAAACAGCCCATTTTATCACAATTTCTACATTTAGCAGGTCGGGGAGGGTTAACTAATGCTGACCGGAATATTTTATCCATGCAACTTGTAATGTCACACCAAGACCTGAGAGTGACCAATTTTTCTTGAAAATCTACAAGACTCGTTTAGATAAATCCACGGAAAACATGAAGTTTTGAGCTTTTTGGGGGTATTGCTGTTTAACCAGCCCAAAACGGGTTAACACTTGGTTTTCTGAACACCCTTATTACTTACAAAAATGATCCTCGGTGAATTCCACTTCCAATAAAGGAAGTTATGTTTACCTCTCGGATATCGTTTGGGTGCTGTGGGGGTCTGAAACCGGCCCATTTCATCAAAATTTCGATGTTTGGCAGCCTGTGAAGGGTTACCATATGCATCGCCTAATATGTCGTGTGTATCAAAGGTTGTGTCATAGGCAGGTCTAGTAATTATGAATATTTAAAAAAAATCCTAAAGACGTGTTTCGAGAAAGTGCCGATAAACCCCAATTTTGGCAGTTTTTTTTCCAAATTCTGGCGAAATAAGGGTTAAATCGAAATTTCCGCTTCGGTACAGTTTTAGATTTTTTGCCACTCTATGCGTGTGCCAAATTGTGTTAAAGTCGGTTCGAAAATGGCTTCTGAATCGTACGGACAAAAATGTGTGGAAAAAAAAAAAAACAAAAAAAAAAAAACAAACCCCCCCCCCTCCCCCCCCCCCCCCCCCCCCCAAAAAAAAAAAATAATCCATAGAAAAACAATAGTCTTTTCCAGAGGGAAAAGCCTAATTACAAAAAGTGGAATAATTATTAACTCCCAATGGCCAAAATCCATTAGATGATATTAATATCGGTTTTCGTTTTTTGACATTGTTAATAATGCTATTACCGCAATGACACTTTATATTGCTTCATTTATAGGAATAAAATATGTCATTAATCTCGAATGATTTTTGTTAACATCGTACTGATAATGTGAGGTATTCACTAATTTATCACCATCATCTATTCCAGACGATGCTCCAGTGAGACATACACTCATTGTGGAGTTCAACTCAATCAATTAAATCGCACGTGGGGTGAAGCTTCCATCCCGCCAATAACTTATGTTCTATGAACAAGCTTGGGTAACGCAAACAAAATTTCAACCAACTGATTCCAGTGTTCTGTCCGGCGGTCCATTGACTGAAACATTGCGGGTGATTTTATACACAATGTGAGTATTATTGCCCCATACAGAAACTCCATTCCGTGGTATTTAAAGGACACCCACTTTCTACTTAAGCCCCATTTCCACTATAACAGTGTACCGTCGCAGAAAATCATCCTCTGACCAATCCACACTCTGGACATGCGGTTATAACAGAGCCCCAAACGAGTCACATCAACCTTAATTTCATAGACATTGGAGAGTGTCGCCCTGGCAGCTTTGTTACTATAACCTTTCACACCTCCTTGGGGCCTCTGGCAAATGGAGCAGTGCTTGTGTACTGTGGTAAAAATAGTTTTCCTTTGCTGGTAATCAATGCATGGAGAAGAGGTCCTCTAACGTGGGCAGCATAGGTATAAACGATTGGACAAACTTGACTTTATACTTGTGGTTATAATATAGCAATAGATGCGGAGAGTGACATTAAACACCAAAAAATAAATAAACAGACAGAACGCGATGTGCGTTTGAATCGGTGGGTGTTTTACATAACGAGTTGGAATTCTGATGTCATATTTCGCTAGAGCCGTAGGCTCGAGCGAAATATGACTACGCTATTCCAACGAGTGCGTATTACACATCCCATGCATTAAAATTCAGTTAATCCTTTACCCAACGAATCGGCCGCATCCGCCCGCGTAATATGCAAATTCAGCAGTTGAAAAAATATTATTTTTCAAAAGTTTCACCAAAACCATATCATGTGACCCCTCGTTGGAACGAGTTCGTCGAGCTCGTTCCAACGAGGGGTCACATGATATAGTTTTGTTGAAATATGTTGAAAAATTTGAAAAAATGATATTTAAAATAATAAGTTTTGATATCGTCTGCGTTGGGTAAAGGGTTAAATAAACAGATATTAATTCTGATGTTTTAACCCAAAGGTGAAGAGTCCGTTTGTTTTGTTTGAAGCTGTACGGGTCAAACAGATGGATAAAAAAACCAAAACAACCTTTTGGGAACCAGTCTAAATGACATTCATTATCTTATCTGTTGGGCGTGTTTGTTGAAGTTCGTATCGCTGTTTCTCTTCGGCTGGTGTCCATTCAAGCCTAACCATTTGGTGGCTATTACTGGTTGTAAAAATATAAGTACAAATTTGGGCAGATTTGAAAACAGTTAGGAGAATCCTTTTTAAAAGAAGTTCGAAGCATGTCAGGATGTCCGAAACATAAATAAAGTTGACCAATTTAGATATATGGGGATCCGCAGACACGACGGCCACGGGTCTGGGTCTGGGAATGTTGTGGTTGGAAATGCTTGTTTTTTTTTAAAAATATTATCTCATTTTTGGTCAACTAATTTTTTGTGAACCGACTTTATATTGCTTTGGACATTTTCATTTTCACACAACGTGACAGACGATCGATAATTGTGTAACGAAATTTGGAAACTTTTCGAAGCGTAACTAATGACTCGACGGGAAGGGAACAAGTATTAACGGTGCTTGGGAAAAAGTTCCGGCTTGTATATCACCAGTTGAATACAGAAACATTTATGTCATAGCGGCGATTCCGTTAAATACACGGGTTTAAAGTTTAATATTTATTAATTTATTTATCGGTGTTCAAGGTCACATATTTATGCACGATGGCTAATCATGACCGCGACAGTTTTACGGGTGGAGGAAGCCGGAGTACCCGGAGAGAACCACCGAGCAACGGCGAGCAGCTGCCAGCTTACCAACATACTAACTCCACACAAGCAGGGTTAGCATTGGTTGAAGACAAGTGCACCATCGACGTGCAGTACGTCTTAGTACAAAACGCCACCGTGCCCCCACGCGGGCAATGGAGATGAAGTGTCTTGCCCAAAAACACAACGCGGTTGCCGCTTGTGGGATTCGAACCGAGAACCTCTCGGCTTGCAGCCTGCACCACTACCCACTCAGCCACCGTGCTCCCTTAAAGTTTAATGGATGTGTAATAAATGACATTCCTTGTGTTCGGAATTACCTACTTTACGTGACCACTTTATCTCAACAAATCCATTTCCACCTTCATTTCCTTCCACTTATTCCAGAACTGTGTTATTTTTACATCCTTCTTGCGCTTTGTCACTTCGTCTGTCTGTCGCTTCAATTCCACTTGCCCTTTTCGAAAAAAACTTTTGTGCCAACTAGGGCTGTCGCGACTATCATTTTTTGTAATCGACTAATCGTGACCAGTAATCGACGGTTAGTCGATTAATAGTCGCTTCACATGATTTTTTAGCAAATCATTCTTCTGTTCGTAAAACTCTGAAAATGACAATGGCAGCAGTGTGTTCAGACGAAGTGGGGTTGTGGGAACAACAAATCGGTCCCGACTGAAGCTACGTGTAGTCCAATCTTGGACCCACAGTCCGTAATATAATTTTTGGGGTTGGTACGTCCTGTAGGACGTACCAACCCCAAAAATAATATTACTGACTGCGGGTCCAAGTTTGAACTAGATTGAAGCCGATGAATTAAAATGAATTTACCAAAGAACGTTCCTGCATATGTTTCCTTTCTGCAATAAGTTTCTCGAAATTTTGAACATTGAGATCTATGCATTCCCTCGTCAGTTGTTAAAATTGGATCTTAGTCTGAAGTTCCGAACTTTGAGAAGTGATCTGACGTTCTGACTTTCGTCATAATTTTGTCACTTCCGCGCTTTGGGTTTTCCAATGGGTGAATTCGTGTGTACAGGACTGGAGAAATTCAGAAGAATCTATTCTTCTCGAGTAACTGTGAGTGTTCTTTCTTACACAGTCAGTGACAGTCGTACAGTCTTCCGGATATGAATGTTAACTATGGTTAGATATTTAAAGTTATTCACCTTCATTGATCATTCACCTCACAAAACAATGCAATTTAGCCCTGACGTGTAGTAGACGTGTACCACCTTGAAAATGAACGACGATCGACTAAAAATAAAAAACGTCGACTACGACGGTTAGTCGACTAATCGAATAATCGCGACAGCCCTAGTGCCAACGTCACCTAGATCTATACAACTATTTATTTATTTATTTATTGGGGTTTAACGACACTTTCGACAGCCAGGGTCACCTCCTGTCGGACAGTTGTATGGGTGGAGGAAGCCGGAATACCCGGAGAGAACCACCGAGCAACGGCGAGCAACTGTCAGTCTCCCAAGATACTAACTCACACAAGCAGGGTTAGCATTGATTGAAGACAAGTGCACCATCGACCTGCAGTACGCCTTAGTACACAACTCCACGGTGCTCCCATGTCGGCAATGGGGTTGCCGCAGGTGGAATTCGAACCACTCTATACAACTGGATTGCTAGAACGTCACATACTGAAAAGTGTCTCGACCTCCGTCATATTAGGCGCGGCGAAAGCTGCTATACATGAGGAAAGGTTCCGTTCTACAGTTTCACACTATTGCACTGGGGTAAAATTCTAAACATAGTGCACATGTTGAAACTAATGCCATGTAAATTAGAGATATATTTTTAGTATCAAATATATGATTACATGAGACTAATTGTTGGACAAGATAAGTTGAAGTTTTGGTCACAGACTTGGAGTCTGATGCACAGCGGTAAATTACCAAAGGAATTATGGGAAGCTGTGGCTTCGAAAAATTGACTATTTTTAAAAATGTCATTTTTGCCGGGTGTTGTTACCAGGTTTGAACAGAAATATGAGAAGGAAATATAAAATGTTGTTTTGCATTTTAGAAACAGGAGGTTATTTGCTCCAGGGTTAGGTAAGTGGGGTAGTGGGATAATTCTGCTTTTGGTGCTACTGGGTGGCTGAAAATGGTATCGGCATTCTTGCATGTAATTTAGCGGGTTGAAGCCTTGCATTTGACAATAAATTATTTCATCCATATTCAGATTGTTTATTTCTACTTAGTCAGATAGTGTTATATTTTTTAGTGGATTTCGAAAATGTGATACATGTTATAGGCTAGATAACTAAGTTAAAGAATATTCGCATTTGAAGGGAATGTATGGCATGTAATTTTTTGGAAATACCTGGAAAACTGTGGAGCGGAACCAATAACAAAAACAGTCGAAAGTATTTAGTATATCGACGCCTCACAATCTAAAAATATACTTTTAAGAATTGAATGCAATTTTTATAATCTTTATTGGAGTATGAACGTGTGGGAATGGGTACAAATTATGTATGAATCCCGAAGGGATTCAATTCTTATAATTACATTCCGTGACTGTTTAAACTATTTTTTACCAAAAAACAAAGCAGAAAGACGAAATAAAACATGTACGAACAAACGAGGCGAAAAACCACCCTCACACAAAAGACAAAGTGCACAACTCTGAGTCACCAAAGAAACAGCAGCGGAGTTGATCACTGCGAGAGGCGCTAAAAGTTAAAAACCCGCCCAGACACCGCCCGAATTACATTCGGCCAAATGTGCTATACCGTAAATGCGGGTCAAAGTTCGACCAAATGTATTCATTGGAAAATGAATTACATTTGGTCATGACGTTTTCATCCAGCTGACCAATGGGAATTGAGTATTTGGACACAAAACGTATAACTACATTAACAATGCAATTATTTAAAAATTGAATGCAATTTTTATTCCCGAAGAGATTCATACATAATTTGTACCCATTCCCACACGTTCATACTCCAATAAAGACTATAAAAATTGCATTCAATTCTTATAATACATTACACTCCGTAAATGTTTAAACTACTTTTTACCAAACAACAAAGCAGAAAGACGAAATAAAACATGTACGAACTAACGAAGCTTTCAGTCGTTGGAATCAAGAACTAGAGCGGGCCTTTGTTCCGTCTAAATGATATCCCAAAGGCAAATAAGCTTTAATTTTTACAACTTTAGAAATGGAAACGAGTATTTTAGTAACGGGCTTTATGTCACAGCTGGGAAATGTCACCAAAGAAACAGCAGCGGAGTTGATCACTGCGAGAGGTGCTAGCTGACCAATGGGAATTGGGTATTTGGACCCATAACGTATAAATACATTAACAACGTAATTATTTAATTATTATAACTACATTAACAATGTAATTATTATTATATGACTACCACAAATAGCCCCTCAATACCACTGTAGTTTGCCCATCAAAGATTGTTATCATGCCTGTCTCAAACTAAGCGCACGTAAATGGACTATTTATACCAGTGACATACAAATAAATCGGTAAATTCCACAAATACATCAGGGAATTCCATAATGCATGGATTTGATCTTGAGTCGTTTATTTACACCATATGAGAAAACCCTGTTTTTCTATGACCAGTTAAAGAACTCAATAAAAACAATTGTGCAGTTTGCGCGTTTCAAGACATGCCATTGAAAGAGAAATGAGAATCAGTTCCAATATTATAGCGAATCGAATGTACTCGATGTTTTGTTGATATTGCGTCTGGCCATTAGCAAGTGACAAATATAGATTGTGTCTCCTCATTAACCTCTGTTGACAAACATTCCATTCAAGGTCTATTTGAAAAGTCCATGCTGAACAGTTGCAAAATAACAATTAACAACTATTTTGAAGATGCGAATCCAACAAAAACGTTGGAGAATCTGTGTTATTAAAAATGATTCCGATTGAAATCCAAGTCTTGCCTTCATTGTTTGGACTTTCAAGTTGCATGTTCGACACGAACGTTCGATATTACTACGCTTTTGGGATTCCCCAATTCCATAAATTGTTAATGGTTATTTGGCTAATATAATTCTTGTTGTATTTGATTTTTCAGGTGTTGTGATCATTTTAAAATACTGATTGTCATGTAATAGAACGCCTGCGGCGTCTTGTTTGATCTGGCCGATCTCATATCGTCAACTTAACGGAATACAACAACGCAGATCACGTGACTGTTGTAATAATCTGTATTTGATGTATGCGGAATGTTTGGCGGCAATACAAATTGAAAATGTGCAACATATTTTAGTTATTAATGACAGAAAACAGATGCCGAGAGTGGAGACGTGATATAATATTATTAGTTTTCATGTAATGTAAACATCATGGCGTTTGTTGACGTGAAAGCTGTTACGTTACAGCGTAAAAGCTTTCAAGTCATCAAACGTCATGACTGGAGAGGAGTTATTACATTGATTGAATTTCATGCCAGTTTGGGATGGAGGCAGTTTGAGTGGCCACGTTTTTCACTGAAGTTCCAGCAATCCAGTTGTATGGAGATAAGTGGTCGACGTAAGGTTCACCCAGGTCATCACGCACTGTTAAAACTGAAAATGTTACAGAAACCAATAATAATATAAAATAATGTTATAAAAACTACTAGTGTTATAATCAACCAATAATGTTACAACTTCTTCCAGAATTTCTGACGGTTTTACAAAATCAACCTAGAAGGCCACACAGAAGAAAATTAACTGGTTCTCAGACATTTTCTTTTTTTCAAATCAGTGAGGATGATAGAGTTTTCTGTTTAATGTTTATTTTTTTCTTGCATATATTGAGCATGGATTGGAAGGATATCCGCTGTCTTTTCACACACAGAATATGCAGAAAGTGTATAATTATACGAATTACCTCATTCTATTTTATTCCTCAACGGCATAATTCCGACTTCAATAACTTTTTACTCACCAGAACATGTTCCCAAACATTCGGCCTCTGGGGACACTTGCAAGTTATATTCAAAGTGCCTTAACAGTCGTTTCCAGGCAAGTCTTGCCTGCCTATATAGGCAGCCAAGACTTGCCAAGAAACAACTGCAAAGTCACAGCATGTAGACTGTCCTTAGTTATGCTCTTCAAATTTTACTTACTTACATCAATAAAAGAAAACATAACAAGTTTGGAATCTCCCGATTTTGTAGTAATACTGGAAAAGACTACAAGACAATACAAAGTCGAACGAGGCTGTTCAATTTCAATGAGGGGCTGCCTGAGAACAAATATTGTTTTTTGTGCCTAACATTATAATAGGGTGTGTCATATGCGGGTTGCAGGCCACTTAAATATGTGCAGACCTGGACAAAAATTAGATTTTGCCTTGGCCTGGAAATTATCTAGGGAACTTTCAGTGTTAATTCTGAACCACACATTAAAAACATCTTGCCGCTTTTACACATCCACAAAGCTCTGTTATGTCCGAAAATGTCTAAAAATTGGCAATTCCTTATGAAAAATCCCACGTTAATTTACATACGGCTAAAAACCTTTGTGGTATGGGATTTTTCAGTGTTATAATTATACATTTCTTGTTATTTGCGTGCCCGCCTTTATAATTGAAATTCCATAGATATTTTCCACAAGTTTAAAAATGTTTCACAGCGGCTTGGAGATTAACAATGAAATCTCCACACGAAAAACATTTGGTAAAAAACGTGGGTTTTTTGGCCATCCATTTTTTTCGATTTGCAGTCCGAATTTTCGATCTTTTTTGTTTGTGTTTATCGGTATGGAATAATTTAATCATTTTCAATTTTTCGCTTGGCATATTTCCTCGCTCTTTGAATAAATCGTTCTATTGTCACGATAATTAGGGTTCGGAGATGTCTTTTTTATTTGAGGTAGTCATCCGAGTCGCTTAGACAAAAGAAAAAATAGTTGATCGATTACATTAATTAATTAAATCACAAACGAGTTGTTTTTAATTCACGCGCATCACGCTTTTCTTTATCTGTATGAGTTATTTAATAATGGGAACGATGAGCGAAGCGAGAGACTAGGTATTTCCAAAAGAGGGATTTTTGGCAACCAATCTCTCTCTCTCTCTCTCTCTGGGGACAATTCCAGTTTTTGCATGTTATAAGTCTTTACACGCGCGTTGTTAACAATTTTTTTTCAATTCGGCAACCGCAATTCGTTTTGTGCAATCGTATTTTTTTTTATTGTTATTTTTTTTGTTTGTACTTTTTTCGAGGAGAGAACTATTCGGTTATTTTCTGAAGGGAAATTGCGAGGAAAAAAATGATTGAAATATTTTCACCGACGAACACCTCAGAGTGAAAGAAGTTTTATTATATGCTAGCCTGTGAATTATCGCAAATTATCTAAAAGATATTTCTCGATATCCATCGACTCAATGGATATCATGGAATATCCCACTTTAGCTTCCTAAACGACGTCACGCTACGCCACATGACGTCGCCTCGAAGGAACGATCAGCTGATCTTTGTTGTTGTTTTAAAACGTACGCATTTGGAGTAGAATTGGGTTGAATATTGTGCAATAAAATGTCTCGTAACATATAATAACAAAGAAAATCTACTCTATTTTAGTCAGTGTCGGGAATTATCTCATGAGTATGGAACTGAAAGTTTTATTTTTCGCGAGCGCTTGTACGCGTGAAAAATAATACTTTCAGGTTCACACGATGACTTTTTTTCAGTAGCTTCCTAGATGACGTTACGCTTTGCGCGTGACGTCGACTTGAACGTCGCCTTGAAGGAACTATCAACAGCTTTCTGTTATTGTCTTGAAACTGTTTGCAGTCGAATTGGGTTGAATATTGCGCATTAAAATGTCACGTAGCATTTAATAAAAATACAATCTACGCTGTTTTAGTGAATATCGAGTAGACATGAAAGTATTATTTTCACTCGCGCAAACTTTCAGGTCCACATTTATCAGATAATTCCCGATAGATATCCTCTATATATTAAACCAAAATTAAAATAAAAAACAAAAAAACTAAAATTAAACGAATAAATAAATTAAACAAACCAATAGAAAAACTGAAAGAACTGCTGATGGTTGAAGAAGACGACGAGGTGCAATACTTGCATCTTCACCACATCTTTAACAGAGCGTTTGCCGATCTCATGAGTGAGATCTTTCCATAATCGGTAAGGAGAGATGGGTGTATTGATTTGATTTATGGCCGGTATAAGATATGGTCCACAAGCGCCACGTAATGAACGGTTGGAGAAAAATTATCAAGCTTAGAGGTTTACGCTTACTTTTGGAACTTGTTTGACTATCTCGCCCTTGAGGATAAAGCGTGCAATTTATGTTTAGTAATGGATGATTAATTTATCCCCGTTCAAAAAAAAACAAAACAAAACCTTTTTGTGAAAAAAACCAAAACAGTTTTTTTTTATAAAATAATTTGTCTGCCGTTCGATAAATAAGAAACAAATTTTTATATTCTCGTTCTTCTTCTTATACATTTAAAAAGCAAAATTTTAAATAAAATTCAATTGAACGAATTAAAAAATGGAAAAAATAAATGAAATAATAAATGAAACAATGATTGTGAAGTAATAAAACGGAAAGAAAAAGGTATCAGAAGTTTCTGCGATATCTGTTTTACAGAACATTTGCCACTCTCGTGGAAGAAAATATTCTTAGAGCATTGATGATGAAATGTCCCAGCTGCAGATGTTATTCCGATGACGACAATCAGGATGTTGACTACATCTGTCGGACCATGAAATGCGAAGATGCTATCATCATCTGTTTTCTGTCATCTGTTTTCTGTCTGCATAAAATATGGTCTGCAAGGATGACGTAATAAGAAGTTGGACGAAAATGGTCATGTGTAGAGGTCAACCAGAACCCTCAGAATACGACGACACGTACTTCGAGAGATTGGCGTGATATCTCACAAAAGAGAACGTCACGGCCAAGGATCAAGCATGTGTTGTGCAATTATTAACGAATAGGAATATACTGTTCTTATTTTGTAAACAAAAATAAAAAACGAAAAAATAATTTATTAAATAAAAAATAAAAAAAATAATGAAATAAATTTTTAGAAAAATATAAAACAAACACATTTTTGTATAATAATAATAATAATAATAATAAAAAAAAAAAAAAAAAAAAAATAATAATAATAATAATAATAATAATAATAATAATAATACTAATAATAATAATAGTAAAATGGAAGGATTACAAGTAAAGATAGTCATTCATTATAAGAAATATAAAAGCAAAACATTTTAGTTGCACACTTACGATCTTTCTTCGCTTGAGTGCTAGAATGTTCTATGTCCCATAGGGGACAGAATACTTCCACAGGGGACATAGGACATTCTAGCACCCAGGCGACGCTCTGACTGAAAAACATTCGGAATGAGAGCATGATTCTGAAGGACAAGTATGGAAATTATTATTTGAAACTGACTTTGAAAGACGAGCAAGTTGGTCATTTTCTAGATCGGATGGACATGGTGTGCGACATCGCAAAAAAAAAATGAAATCAATAGATTCGACAAGGGTGATCCAACATTGGTCCACGGTCAATGTGTGTATCTCAGTGTCGACGAAAATCTCATTTGGGAGCATGGAAAAGAAGACTTGACTTGTAAACTGATTTAGTTAAATAAATTAAAACATGAAAAGAGAAATAGAGGAGAGACTATTCGGCGAATTTACACAGCTTTGGGATCAGACGAAATGGTCTTGAAATTAATTTTATGTCCCAGTTCGACTCACAAACGTGGGAAGAAAACATTCAAACTAGAATATTGATTCTCTGGTTCCTCGGTGTTTTTGATTTTGTTTTATATGCCGTTTACCGTGACCTTTGCGAATAGGAATACGCGGTGTCTAAGCGACACTTGAGAGATAATTACGTGGATAGAAACATAGGGTCGAAGTAGAGTTGAAATCGAAATGATTGGTGAACACGGTTTTCCCATGGATCCAACCGATGCCACCACAACACGTTATGTAGACGGCTCAGAATCCGCGTCTTCCTATTCGCATATTTTTAGCCACAACATCGCTGCGATCTACCTCTTCAGAAAGATTATAAAGTTTTTGAGGAATTCACGTTCAACGGTTCTTGTCGAGGTTCGTATCTCTTGACGAAATCATTGTTCAAGTCGGTCCCGGAGATTCCACTGATACCGTCAATGCTAGTCTTTCTCCTTTTCATAGGAAATTCTTCACTTCTTCCAAATTTATCGACTGTAATTTTCTTCTTTTTTAATGTTTTTTATTATTTATTTTCTTTCCTATATATATAAATGCACGTGCGAACATGTATGCACGTCGCATGGTTTTCAAAACCACAAAAAGTTCGAAAATGTCCCACGTACAGACAAAAGTGTGTCCGCAAAAACATTCAACCTGGAGACTGTACGCCTTTTGTATTGTTATAGGCGAACAATTTCAAATACTAACTTAATTCGTCAGGTGGTGCAAGCCTGTAGCTATCGAAATAATATTTTTTTATTTTGTTCTTCTTGAATCAAGTTACCTGGTGAGTACTGTCGAAATCATCTCGATTCCGCATTTTTCTTCTCGTTGTCTGCGACTAACTAATGCATCTCGAACAAGGTACAACACCATCGGTATCCCCTCCAATTAATAAAGATTTTTATCATATGACTCGTCCGTTTTGTTCACTTTAAAACATTTGATATTTTGTTTTCATATTAATCAGTGATAAATAAAGCCTTCCGTCAATTTCATTGGTCAATTTCAAAACGGGTCAATTTGATTGGCTAAACAAAATACAACTGGGTCACATTTGCATAATTTCAGTAGGGAGAATTTACGTTATCTGTCCTATTTAGGGTGGGTTATATTGTATCAATCTTTTACCTACAAGAAAAACGCCATTCATTTTTTTTATATTTTCACTTTTTGCTTCCAAAACATAGGTTATGACCCCTCGTTGGAACGAGCTCGACGAGCTCGTTCCAATGAGGGGTCATAACCTTGTTTTGGAAGCAAAAAGTGAAAATTTTTAGTTATATGAGGATGTTCTTTCCAACTGCAACGCAAGTTAGGTGATGGGTTAAAAAGTCATACTAAGTGGCTAATTTGTGCGTGTGTTATCATATGATAAACAGAATATGAAATGAGTGTTTTTCTCATATAATATTTATGAATCTCGTCCGAATTTTCCGTTTGGGCTCGCCAGAGACTCGCCAAAACGGAAAATTCTTAGACTCATTTCATAAATATTATATGAGAAAAACACTCATTCCATATCCTCTATGTATCGTCCATCATTTTCAGTTCAGACAAGTCGAAAAAGGCCCATACCTCCGTGACAAATGATTGAACAAAATCTGTTACTTGTGGATATCCTTCAACACACGGTGGTCCATGAGAACATCAAAGGTCAGTCAAATCCATACATTATTGACGTTATCATCCAGAAACCTTAAAAAATGAAATTTTCCATGTCGAAAAAGACCCATAACACAAGAAAAATGATTGAACAAATATGTTTATCTCTCGTGTAGCAGGTGGATGTTGTGGGTGCTCGAAAACAGCCCATTTTATCAATATTTTGACGTTTAGCAGGAGGGTTAACAAATGCTTACCGGGATATTTTGTCCATACTACTTGTAATGTCATACCAAGACCTGCGAATGGCCAATTTCTCTTGAAAATCTACAAGATGTGTTTAGAAAAATCCACAGAAAACATGCATTTTTAAGCTTTTAAGGGATATCTGTCTTTAACCAGCCCAAAACAGGTTAACGCTTGGTTTTTGAATACCCTTATTACGTCCAAAACTGATCCTCGGTAAATTTCACTTCCAATAGTGGAAGTTATGTTTATCTCTCGTGTACACGTTGGGTGCTGTCGGTGCCCGAATACAGCCCATGTTATCAACATTTCGATGTTTGGCAGTTTGGGAGGGTTAACAAACACTGAGTCCAATATCTCTTGTATGTCAACTGTAGAGTCGCAGACAGGTATGACAGTGATGAATGTTTAAAATAAAACTACTGGACTCGTTTTGAGAAAGTGATGATAAACCCTAATTTTGGCAATTTTTGCCAATTTTGGCAAAGGAGGGACGGAATCGAAAAGTCTAGATTTTGAGCCACTCAATGCGTGTGCAAAATTCTATGAATATCGGTTCAAAAATGGCTCAGAATCGTACAAACAAAATGTGCAGAAAAGAAATAATCATTAGAGAATGAAATGTGTTTTCCAGAGGGAAAAGCCAGATAAGTTGTCCACGCATATAAGATCATGTTTGGTTCAATTTATTAGAATGGGTCGATTTGCATAAGAGCGAAATTTTGAGAAACAAAATGAATATCTCACTTCCCTTGCACGTGTTTGAAATTTGTGAAAAACGTTGCCATCGTGAAAAAGCACACGCTTCGTAGCATATTCTTTCAAACGTTATTGTGGAATAAATAGTTGAAACACGCTTTCATTATTTGCTGTCATTTGACAACACTTTCTTTTAACCATTTCACACAGTAATATCGAATCACCCATATTCTTTTTGCATAAGTCTTGATTGATTACTTCTCGATCAGCACCAATCATTTTTACTGATCACTGACGGAACCTTACGTGTGGAGTGGGGGGGGGGGGGGGGGTCATCGGATCCTATTTTCTATATCCCCACACACGTTTGCAAATGATGGGTTTTCTTTTAAATAAATATTTAATTATTTTAATCCCACAATGAGTGGAAAACTGCACTCGCTTGTAGGCCCGAGATAAATTTCTGCAATGGAGTTTACATGAAGGCTTACAGAAAAAAATCATTTTTGGACCCCAAAAACATATAGCTTATAGGCCGTCTTGGAATTATAGCTTGTTACAGTGAGGAGTCGCAGCCCATATTTCTTTAGGGTGGAAGTGGAAAAATACCTAAATTTGAATGGCGATGGTGGGGGTGGGAGGGTCGAGGGGGGGGGGGGGAAGTAAGGTGTATACGCTCACCTATTGTCACATTTATGGAAGATGTAGGCCAAATAGTGTGAGTGAATCATATTGAATGCGAATTGCCCACAGGCCATATCTTTCTCAGAATCTAGCATGACCACATGTTTACTTTAAACTGAAACTCCGGTCAAAACGAATATATTGGAGTACTTTGGAGGGAGGGATCAAACTTTTCTGTAATTGAACATCAATTACAAAGGGTAGAAACTGGGCATACAAATTTTCTATTACGATCTTACCATTAACTCACGTCGATGATTTGGAACATCAGGACTATGCGGACCTACAATAGAAACATCTGCATGTCTGTCGCGGTATTTTTATGTTGGATTTAAAGTGAAATTACAAATCATATGAGAATACACAACGTAGCGACCAAAAAACGGCCAGGGCTATTCACAAAAATCACAAAGTAATTTTCATTTTTTTTTTTTCGTTTTTGTCTCAAAAACATAGGTTATGAACCCTCTTTGGAACGAGCTCGTCGAGCTCGTTCCAAAGAGGGGTCATAACCTATGTTTTTGAGACAAAAAATGAAAAAAGATATTTATTCAAGAATTTTGTTTGCAAGTCTCGTCTGCTTTTCATGTAAGGTAAAGGGTTATAAAAGTGTTTCTCAGACCACATCTATTAAATGTTTATGAGATTTAGAGCGGTAGGGTGTCGAGACCACGAATCAGTGGTCGAACTTTGAAACTGAATTCCGCAAACAACCGAGTACAAAACAATTAAAAAGAAGAATTCCTCAACCTCCCCCACAATACTGCTTGACCAAGCAGTATGTGCTACCTATACCTGTCATAGGATAATATGAAGCAATAGGTGGATAGTGGTATAAAGATAAAGGGATAACAGTATACCAGCAGGAGTACAAAGTGTACATCATTTACTACCACACTAGACAACCCTGCATTACCCCACCACACGTCACAAAACCGCTTGACCTAGCATAGCGTACTACCTATACAATCTGTGGGCCAGCACACCACCCTAGATGGAGAGTGATACGAATGGCTAACATTGAACCAGCAGGGGTACAAACCACACATCCTATACTATCGCTGTACACAACCATGCATTATCCTACCCCCCCCCCCCCCCACACACACACACAATATCAACTAGCATTACATACTACCTACACCAGTTATAGAAAAATATGAAGCATTTGGTCGATTAGTAGTACCAAGGACTAAAAGGGGACCTACAGGGGTATATAACGCCCATTCTATACTACCATTCTAAACAACCAAGGCAAGGACTACCTCGCAATACCGCACTGGACCATGCATTACCTCCACCCACCCCACAATACTGCCTGGACCAGCATTGTGTGCTACCTATACCAGTCATGGGATAGTCCAAATCATTCGTTCGATTAGTAATAACAAGGGCTAACAGGGGATCTGCAGGGGTATATACCGCTATCACCATATCAGGCTAGTTCGAGAAGCCCTGACTCGAAGAACGTTAATTCAGATTATACAGTGGACAACAGCAGTCAACGTTTCTATGACGTCGCGTGCGCATCATGACGTCACGACGTCAATAGCAACGTCAAGGGTTCGGAAGGAAAAACTTTCAAGAAAACTCACCTTCCTCTATCAACATTCCATCAAATACCCATACTATATACCCATAGCCCTGTGTGTACGTATATACACACCTTAGTATACTATATATGCAGCACGTACACCACTTGCCGTATCGAGATGGATGGGGCGAAGTTCTGCCCAGGAAAGAGTTGCTCCGGCAAAAGCCCTAGTTCCTATGGAAATTTAACACTAGTTGTTCGGCAAAGTTCCGGGTAACCGGGCCCGATTCTTACGTCCTATACTACTGGTTTTGTAAGATAGTCCTTCACCTTTTCGGGATCACAGAACTCACAATTGGTTAAGATAGCAAGTGAGGGGCTATAGAAAAACTCAGTCATTGACTTGACATTGGGGATTCAGGGGACTGAATGCTTTCTGATGCCTGTGGATTTTCAGGTTTACATTTATTTATTAGTTTTTAAAGCTGCTTTCAGCTCCAGGATTTAATTAATGAGTCATATTTCAAGAATAAAACGTAAACAAGCACTACTCAAATTCTCGGTGTTTAATTTTTAATTTATTATGTATCATTAAAAGAGAAGCCAATGAAAAGATTCGTGATACGTATACGAAAGATTTCTTCTGCAAGATACGAACTCTTTGGCCTGATGTTTGCATCAACATTTTCTTGTTCCGATCGGACCAGATACCCAGCGTGTATGTATCGCATCCACTGATTGGTTAACGGAATGTGTTGCTTGATGGAATTTTAGCATGATGCTTAATTGTTTAAGCATCATGCTGAATTATTTAAGCATCATGCTATATTATTTTGCACGATTTCATGAATGCTGCTTAAATAGTATAGTACATGTATGATGCTGAATTAATTAAGCATGATCCTAAATTAATTTAACATGATGCTTAATTATTTAAGCATCATGCTATATTTTTTTGCACGACTTCATGAATACTGCATAAATAATATAGCATGATGCTCAAATCAGATCCTCGTACGAGAGGGCCATAAATTTTATTTTAGAATGATACTCTAATAATTAAGCATGAGGCTATATTGTTTGGTAATTGGTATGATTTCATGAATGCTGCATAAATATTTAAGCATGATGCCAAAATAATTAAGCATGATGCTTAATTATTTTAGCATCAGGCTATATTTTTATGCATCATGATATATTATTTTAGCATCTTGCTTAATTATTTAAGCATGATGCTTAATTCACAGATTGATGATCCTGTTCATACGTTATAGATTCGAAGACGAGTGATGAGTTTCATAGCTTCCTAAGCTGTAGGGTACACAAAATACGTTCTACAACATACTCTTTCTTGAACTTGCGATACGTTCTTAATTTATTTTTACCCTGTTTTCAGCGACTGCTTAACTTGTAACTCTTTCATTGTGCTCACAGACAATAATCCTTTTACACATGTCCTAACCACATCAAAGCTAGATGCTACAGGACACATATAGAATATACCCTTAGTAGCTTTTTGTACCAAATGTTCACCACGAGTGGTGAAGTGGTGTTAACCGCGAGCCTTTGGCGCGCGGTTAACACCACTTCACCTCTCGTGGTGACCATTTGGTACACCAAGCTACTTTGGGTATATTTTATTTATACCATGATCGTCTAATTAATAACAGTTAAAATGTTAAATAAATCAATATTGACACGTGCGAATCTATCTTTGTTTACATGAGCATCGGTGGGCGGAACTCCCGCTTGCAATTTTATCACCGAAACGAAATAGAAAATGAAACGCGCAAATTACGGGGCCTTTTTCATTTTAATAACATAATAACATACTATTTCGAAATATGGATACTTTATTAACATGAGACAACGTATGCTTGTAACTATTTGGTATCTTATGAGGTAAACTTATTTAAAAACGTAATAAACAATTGCCGGTTCCATTTCACTTTTCACGAGGGGAAAAGTGATAAATTTAGACAAGTTTACATTCAGGTCGAAGTCACCAAAGGTCAGCTTGGATATAGTTCCACTGTAGGTGTAAATTTTAACTATTGAAATCCCATTGCTGGCGTGTTCACCGTAGTTGGTGTGAAAAGCTAAAATGTATGTCATAGGCTTTTTATATATAGTAGAATAGGTATTCAGATGGGTTTTCAGCATTATCGGCCTATAACTTACACATTTTTAAAGAGCAGGACTGCATAATGTAGATGTTGATGGTATGTCTAGATACCCATCCCACAGAATTAAAGACAACGATGAAGACTTGGTTAAGATTGACAATGACACCGCAAAAGCCATTTGTAGTGGAATCCTAGTCAAAATATATGTAGAAGTTCTGCCAACAGCTACGATCAATATAATTGATCCTTCTGGTACAGACTCACAAATGGCACAGATAGAACTTATGGACATTAGGAAGAACCAGAGAGAGAACCATTTAATTGGAAAATGGCAGAAAGCCACAATTGATAAACAACTCCCTAAGGGTTATTATGACAGAGAAGACCACACTATGAAGACCAGTTTTAAAAACTTGCGAGTTATCCGTGGAACTCTGAATAGAGAAGTGACGGATAATGACGAGAAAGAATTGCAGTTAGTATTGCCATATGTGTATAGAAGAATGGCATTGTCACGTCTTCACATTTAAACTATGTTTAGCCTTTGTTTTTGGGGGTTCACAACTCAAGAAATAGGCAGAAACAAACGATTATTCCTTATAATTAAAGTTGAGGGGCAATAAATTTAAACACTCTCTACTTTAAGGAGTTAAAATAAAAAACAGGTCGCATCATGCTCCAAGTGATAACTGAATAAAAAAGGTATAGTTTTCTAAAATTCTGTTTGGAATAACGATACATTTCACTCAAACAATTTCTTGTGTCATTAAAAATTTTATTGACCAATGAATTGCGTAAGTTAAAAAGGAACGCCATAGGCCACGCCCACACAAAACTTCAATCTCCTTTTACACTTGACGGGCGGTGCTGTCATTCAAAGCAATACCGAGTTAAATTTAATTCTGATTTTGACCATTTCCTGAGATACTGAAAACACACTATGTAAAAGTGGAGTTCGATATAAACCCAGATGACATGAAATTGGTTGAACTTTGTCTCAGAAAGAGTTCATTCAGGCTATTTGGAAATTGGAAAATCTTGTACGCGTGAGTTTCGTTTATTGATTGGCTATTGTTTACGTTTGATTTGGGTAAAACGATCAACGCAGACGACCATCTATTGCATATATAAAAAAATGAACACGGAATAAATAGCATGATGAGGATTTCATTGTTTATTAAGTTTTGTTTTGACTCTTTTTAACATGATGAGATAAATATTAATTACATTTCACGTTGAAACAATATGAGCGTGCAGAGGTTCTTTTCCATTCACACTGCGCAACATAAAGTTTTAATTTTTAAGATTTACATTGGGGCGTTGTTTAGGGCGGGCCTAAATGCGTTTTTCTTGTTCATTGTGTTATGAAAAGAAAAAAAAAGAAATACTTTTGCCAATCATTTTGCCTGAAAATACAAGAACAGAAAAAGGGTTTATGTATATTTTGTGTACATCGGACACAATATCCTGTATAACTGATTTTATTTTAATTATAGGAATATTCACAGATGACAATCTACAGGATAATCCCCCCAGACGATAACTGACAGTCTCACACTGTACTTTATTCATTCCCTGCAGTTTTAATAGGTGTAAACGGTGAGACACCATTTTTTCAGATATGGGGAACACGTGGCAGACGTATAGTTTATATTTTTATCTTATTATTGATTAACGTGCATTCTTTAATCCACAGAGTCCCTTATGAAAGTTTAATTGACACTTAAATGTATTTCGGATCGATGTCCGAAATAAGCATGTTAAAGATTGTTAGAATGGGTTTCCATAATTTTCCCTCGTTGTCATGTCATGTGTCCCTGAAATGAGTTGTTTTGGTGATGGTCGTTTTCGCCGATGTTTGATGTGAATCTTTGGTTGTCATACTGCCTCGATTACTGATATTTATTCTGTTATTTGAAAACTTGGTCAGTATTTACTGTGGTGTATTTGTTTATTCTGTCGGATACCTTTTTGATTTCTTAAACGTGTTCAATCGGATTTTCATTTATTTCGATTATATCTGAATTCGAGTTGTCGATTTCATGACTGTTGTCAATGACAGTTCTGTTCTAACAGATTGCATGAATGGTTGTAGGTTGTTATATTTTCAGCCTAACTGCATAACACATTGTTGTTAGAGTGATAGAGGGGGTGGTCTAATGACTGGTTTGATTGGTGATGGAGTGAATGGTGTAGCGGGACTCAGATCCACAAGCTGGTAAGGACTACATATATTTTTGTAGAACACTGTATATGTATTAATATGTATGTGTCTACAATTAAAACTAGAAGTCCTGTCACGAACCCTGCGCTTATCTATGCTTAATTGCGCGTAGGAATTCCGCGCAATTGCCATATCGAATGGCATTCAAAGCACGGCGCTTCTCCTGGTTACTCATAGCAAACACAAGCAATGTTTCTGCCAATGGACCTCCGGGTTACCCGGAGGTCCACTGGCTGAAACATTGCTTGTGCACAGGCCATATGTACAGAATTTGATAGCCTAGCAATGGTCATATCGCGTAGATCAACGCGCCGATCGACGTCCTATTTGTGCGCATTTCATGACAGGTCTTCTAGATGTAACTGTAATGAGGCAGAAGGAGAACCATGGTTTGGTAGGTCACTGTGTATCTATTGACAGCATTGTATGTTGGGATAATGAATAATATGTATAAACCAGTAGAAAGTTAGGGACTGTTGTGGTAAATGTGTATTATCTTTATATTCTCAGAATCCCTGTTATTTTAATTATTTATTATGCAATTATAGACTTTTGTGGTGGTGTGATATGAACCTAAAAATCCTATATTGACCGAGGCGTTAGCCGAGGTCAATATAAGTTTTTTTTTAGGTTTATATCACATAATATTTACCACCACCAAAGTCCATAAATGTTTTATTATATACACCATCCTAAAAAAACAATCTTCTATTTGTCAGTTAAAAGTTCGATTATACCAACCAGAAATACTTTTATTTAACAATAAAATAGTTATCATCTGCAGAATAACATAAAAACGAGACGGAAGTCAGGTTGACTGCGCATGCGCGTAGATTGAAATAGAACTAGAGAGGGGGATTTCCAAAAGCTATATTTTGAAAGTTGATATTCACTGGGAAACCAGTGTACATGGATTTTTGAGTATCAGTCACGTGTATAAGATCCAGCCAATAGAAATGTGGTTATTCATAAGGTATATAATAATCGCTGTTATTGTTGAATAAAATGGTAAAATTGGTTCCACGGCTGAGTTGGTTGCTTTAGAGCCCGAACACCGGAGATTACACTGGAGATATTTACATTGTAGACTGGTGATATTTACAATGTAGCCTGGTGATATTTACGGTTGCAAGAAGGTGCAATATTTACAATTTGACGAGTCGATTCAACCTTGAGCCCTACAGAGCTTCGAGTTTCGATCCGCTTTCGAATCTTAAGATTGCTGCCCGATACATTTTCCTTCAAATGTTTTCACTGCAATTTCGCTTGGTATCAGTCGACTTTGTCGTCTCACAAAACGTATAGAGGAGATAGAAATTGTACATAAATAACGTTAAAAATAAAGACTGAGTGTAAATTCCGCTATATAAACATAAAAAAAAAACATCTGTATCCATGCCACCATCAATGCTAATTCCAGTTTCACTAGTCACTACCACTGCTGAAAGCAAATTTAAACTTCCCAAGCAATATCGATGATGAGCTCACGGGTCCGGACGGAGAGCCCCGTACAGTGCAACAGTACAGAATTCTCGCACCCGTTTCCACTTTTGAACAAAAATCCTTACTAGGTAATATTCCAGCTACATCATCAAGGCATGCCTTCGACGAAGGCATGCCTTGATGATGTGGTTGGAATATTTTATCAGTCGGGACTTCAAGACGCATGTTATCGATTCGAGGTTCGATTCGATTTCGAATAATAGAATCGATTCAATTCGCGATTCGATTCCAATCGAAAATATGTGATTCGCAAGGCCCTAATTCGACCCACATTTGAGATCCACATATCTCTAGTTACATGATTTACATTTATGTGCCCAATGGTGTTGGTACGCCCGTCCGTCCGTACAGCTCAAAAACGGCATGTCGAAATAATCCTTTAAAGGTTTAAGGTGCTATATTAGTGAGGGGAATTTGTTCACTTTGAAATTCCAACCTCTGATATTCCATAAATTCAAATTAAATATACACAAATTATATATCAAAAATGAAGGTTGTGATGTATAGAACATGACAAATATATGCATTCAACTCACAGAGTTGACAGCAGGCACCAATGGTTCCTGGAAGTCTGCTACTGTATGCTTAACGGAACTGATAATAAAATATTAATTCCGGAGAACAACTCATGGCCTTACCTATATAGCACCTTAAATCTTTAGAGGTGTATGCCAGCCCTCAAAACTGAAATCGACGTATCTGGATGGCTCCGGTGTGGTTTGATATCAGATAAGCGTAGCCAGGTATCTAGACTTTTTGTTGGGTGGTGGAGCTGAGGTGTTGGGGGTTTGGGGGGGGGGGTGCACATAGAGCTTTTGTGGGTCCAAGAATATTTATGCTAATGGAATGTCACAAACGTTTAAGTTCTGAGTTGGGGAAAGGTATGGAGGTGGTATCCCTCTCGTATTGTATGATCAGAAGGATGTAATTTCTTTAAAAAAATGAAAAATATTCCTCAAATGGCATTTTGAGGCTCGATAAGATGTCAATGTTCACCCAAACTCGGAATTTCCTCTGTAGTATCGCTACGTGACGCCCCGTGCAGATTGTAGAATTCAGGAGTTTTAGGGGGGCCAGTAGGAATTGGGATGAGGTAATATTTGCCCCTCCTGGCTACACCATTGACGCAAAGCATCATGACGGAAATTATCTGCGCAGATAGGAGTTTACATGAAAATCCCTGGAGCTCAACATCAATATCAGGAAAAACACAATTGTTACAATACACAGAAACAAAATAATGAGCCAAAAGAACATGGAATCTAAGAAATGTCCAACAGCTGACCATGTGACCTCTGTGTCCTTATAGGAATTATCCACATGATTAGAAGTACCACTGTGTTTCTTCTTGCAATTTGATAATTGGATCGTAGGACATCTTGAAATGAGTTTCTGTATGTTTTTTGGTGTAGGATACTTTCTGTGATATATGTTCATATTAAGTGAAGTTAGAAATACAATTAAGGAACTTACAACAACAAGAATTGACATGTACATAGACAGAAGTGGCACATTTTCTCCATTTCTTGGGAGAGAATTAGTTATATAACTGAGAAATACCGCATATGCCAAAAATACCGTGATTGAATATGAAAGACGTTCGCCAGCTTCAATGGGAATTTTAAACACTGCAACATTCATCGCCGTTAAAAGAATGACCGGCATTAATGCGTTCATTGCGAAAAACATTGGTCGCCGTTTTAAATGAAGATGAAATTCCACGAAGGAAAAATTTCTTTCTCCGACCGTTAGAAATTCCGTATGTGAGGTTGTGTCAGTCAGTTGCCATTCACTATGTGCCTCATACACACCGGTATTAATGCCTTGCGACCGTAATTTCACAATGACATCATCAGCGCCATAGCTCCAGGAACCAATAACAATTCTGCATGTTTGATTATCAAACGGGAAGTAAGTCAAAACCATTTTGCAAGATGTTTTATAAACACCACCAGGTAACCACTGTGCTTGTCCTTTCTCACTTATGACAATGTGAACAAACTCTCCAGTTAGTGGAGTGAATTCTTCGTGAAAATTGTACAGGTTAACATCCGGAACCCAAATGAATTTCTGCGAAATAATCATCTTTTTCAAACCGCCATATTTGCGAGAATTCCAAGTCATCAAGTGATCATCCCATTTTATTTCAAAGTATGCTGATGTACTTATAGACTGTGCAATTTCATTGAATTCCACAATGTTCATCAGGTGAAAAGTAATGTTAATTTCAACTGCCACTTCTGGTGATGAAACCGGCCTGATGTTTTTGTTGTTATTCCGGAATTTATCTTCAAACAGTCTGCCAGCTTCAGTTATTTCTGTGGCATACGTACTTGTCATCTCATGGATGGACATCACTGTCCAGAATGTTTTCAAATACGACAAAACTTGCCAAGACAGTACCATTATACAGATGCAGCAGTGTGTTTCTCAACGAAATTACTAATACTCCAGACTCCAGTTCATATCATACCCCCAAGAGCGAACTGAACACAAGTGTTTATGAAGCTAAATTAATAACGACCCGCCATCACCGAACGGCGACGATTTTATTGATTGTGTACACTATGAACGTGGTAAAATGTGAATTATGTAATATGTTTTGAAAGATTGACAAATCGGGCTTCAATTTTAAGCAGAACAACCCTTTAGCTTCCCAGGGAGACATCGCGAAGATAAGCGATTGAGGTGTGTGTGTGTGTGTGTGGGGGAGGGGGGGGGGGTGAAAACCTGATTTTTCCTGACTGTGATGGCTCAAATCCGACTAACTAATATTCCAAATACATCACTAAGCCTTCGTCGAAGGCATGCCTTGATGATGTAGTTGGAATATTGATCCGTCGGTATTATAGTTAAACCTTTACCCAACGTAACGGCAAAACCGGCCCGCGCCTTTCTCAAAGATTGCCAATTAATTTTCATTATTTTTTCAATTTTTGACCACTCGTTGGAACGGGCTCGTCGAGCTCGTTCTAATGAGGGGTCATAACTTATGTTTTTGAGACAAAGATGAAAACAATTATGTATTCAAGAATTTTTGAAAGTGTCGTCTGCTTTTCATGTTAGGTAAAGGGTTAAAGACTTCTTGGAAATGTATCAGTGCATAAATAAACTGTATATGTAGTAGGCGTAACACAACTCCTTATTCAATTATCCCTTAACGTTTTGGTAATCCAAATCAGAGGAGGACTGACCTTATGGTCCACCGGAAAATTCCTCAGTGCCCCCTCCCCTATTAGGAGCCACCCAGGAAGGACACCAAAAATTTACGTTCTGTCGTTTCGAAAAATCAAAATTTTCTCCCATTGGGCCAAACTATGGTAGGTCTGATGAGACTGGGACCCTGATGGTGCAACCATTTTTTTGCCAAATGAGCCACAAAGATGATTCAAAAATGCCGTCGAAAAAAGACCTCTATGTGGACTGCCATTGATCGCCCAGATTCAAGAAAGCAGCATTTTTTTCAGTTCTTGAAATCAAAATTTTGTCGGGATCCTGAGCCCCCCTTGGTACGTTGCCAGGCAACGTTTTTTAGCACAGTCCGCTCTTGCTCCAAATTGGTCGTGGCGGACTCCTAAAAGCCCGAATCAGGTACGACAGACCTCACTCTGAATGGCCGACAGTATGCATGACACAAGTCTATGTATCAAATCGAGAGTTTTAACCCTTAGAACTCGTAAGAACGATTTTTCGGTCCAAGGCATAATTTCATCCCATTTTTGTCTTATTATAAGGGGTCCATATAAGGGGCATTGATGATAAAATAATAACTGCAATCTGCAGCCAAACGGCTGCAGACTGCTGTTATTATTTTATCCTCCCTGTGTATTGATATTGGACTGACCCACACCACTGTCAGTGTCCACAGATGTGATACCATTCCAAGTGACGAGGATTCAAAGACTCAAGAAAGTACACGTTTACGAGAATTGATATCTTAGACAACAATTTCCGGCGAAAATGTCCCGTATGGAAAATTAATGTGGGTGGGGGCAGATACCCACATTCGATACCATAGTCACACCCCTGGCTTTCCGGATGACAGTGGCGGTGAGGGTGTACCCTATGCACGTCCACTTCAAATGAGTGCAACGTATTGACAGTTTAACCTTGACATTTACTTTTGAAGACAAAACCGCTCTGCTGTCTTAATACCACTAATTATCTATTTATTTATTATATGACTATGTAATTTAACCGCTAAATATCACTACTGTTCCTGGTGCCCCGGAAAATACACAGTGTGGAATCCGATTTCGTATCACAAAAATATGACGGACTATTTGCGGGTGTTTTCGAATTCGCATAATTAGTTGTTCCGGTCGCAGAGAGTACTTTTACTCCGAGCTGTAATGTGTGCGTTAGAACGACGGTCCGGGTTTTTCTGTCGTATCCATGATATTTTCTATCGCATTTATGCGCATAGGAATTGTGCACCTGTTACAAAAATAAGTGTAAACAAAAATAGTTCTTTCTTACTTCAATCCAAAAACCAAAAAAATTGATTGGAGGAATTGTTAATGATGAGGAATTGGCATGCGATGTTGAACTATAAGTCATATAATAAACCTTTTATCGATACAGTAAAGTGATCCGGGTCGTCGAATCATGTCTAGTTGCGGAAGCCAGATCGGCGTTCGAACGAGCTGCCGGCGATTCGACCTCAACGCAACGTGATACTACCACCCAGGTCACTTCAATGTAGCTTTAATATGTATTTACTGGTTTTTATGCTTACTTTCAGCAGCTTTGGCATCTCTAACCGCAACATACATGTAGGGAGGAAGTCAAGTGTACTCAATCGTTTATACAGTTAAAACGAGAAGTCCTGTCATCAATTGCGCGCAAACACCTCGCCATTTAGCGCGTTTGACGGCGTGTTAGGTCATATGAAAAGGCTATCACATTCTCTAGCAACCTATGCACAAGCAATGGTTCAGCCAATGGACCTCCGGGTTTAACCCGGAGGTCCATTGGCTGAAACATTGCTTGTGTTTGCTGTGAGTAATGGCAAGACTCTGTGGTAATTTGGGTATTTTCAATAGGAAAATTGCGCGCAATTCCTGTGCGAAATTGTGTCAAGATAAGCGCGAAATTCATGACAGGACTTTTAGTTTTAACTGTACGTATGCTGCTCATTTTAGGGGACGTCCACACTGGTGTTGGTTCCGGGTCCCATATTACCACAAAAAAAAAACAGAATTTGTTTACCACCCTAAAGAAGCCCTGCGCCACTTGACGGTGTTCCCATCTGGAAAAAGTAATTATCATATTTCAAGAAAATGTCCGTGAAATTGAAAACAAAATACTATTGTAAACTATGTTCTGTCCCCAAATAGCCTGGAATACAATGGAAACATCGGGGTATTTTGACACAATTCCATGGGGCGCAATACTGCTTTTGTTTATGAACCAAGCAGATAAACCAGATTCCGGGGGCTTGTGAAACGTCGAAATTAATTTCGATCGAAATCGTTTCGATGATTCGATTTCAGCCATATTGACGTGGAAAGATTCGAAGAGTTGATGGCAGTTCCGCTTCCGAGACTACTTTGATTCCGTCCTGAGCTATTCTGCTTTATGTATGATTTTCAAAACAGACGGACCATCCTGGAATACCATACTGGGTAGAGACTGGTGATATTTACGGGTATAAAAAGGTCGATGTCAGGCGTGTAGGATAGGAGATACAGTATGGCCGCCGTGACAGGTCACTTTTCACGTGTGGGAAATATTTAAACGGACGCAATAATATTAGATTCCAAACACTAATTACGGGAATAATCATCAAAAATTTAATTAATGAAGCACCGGGTGCCACCCGGTGCTTCATTAATTAAAATTTTACTGATGATGATATTTATTAACTGGTGTAGCGGTCGAGGTATGAAGGCCATTTACCAACCAGCCTGGTTGGTCCGGATCTCTTAGTCTCGTGGTAAATCGGTCGCTTTGTGTGCAAGAGGTCGACGGTTCGAACGCCGGCTCCCGTACTTATCTCTCCCCCTGTTACATTTGGGGGCTCGTCCGGGATCTTCTGCAGTAGGTGGCACTGTGGGTGTTTCGACCGCTCTGAGGGAGGAACCTGGGTGAGATTCACATGTGGTGGAACTCAAAAGAAGGGGAGAGTAGTGTAGCGGTCGAGGTATAAAGGCCATTTACCAACTAGCCTGGTTGGTCCGGATCTCTTAGTCTCGTGGTAAATCGGTCGCTTTGTGTGCTAGAGGTCGACGGTTCGAACCCCGGCTCCCGCACTTATCTCTCCTCCTGTTACACTGGTAAGCGTATGCGTTGACATCACCGCCCACGCGTGGAATATGACCAGTCCACGACGACTGTACTGTATGAGGACGGCGGCAGTCGAAAAACAACATCGACAGTTGGTTTTCATACATAGAATAAACGTATAGTATTTTCAAGTAAAAAAAAAATATTCTACGAGTAGGATTAAGAATGAAACCGACGAGCCTCTGGCGAGTCGGTTTCATTCTTAATTCTACGAGTAGAATAATTTTTTTACTTGAAAACACTATACGTTTATTTTGTTTATCCCATAAATCTTCTGCAGGGACGTCGCGGCAAAATCGTGCTATAATTCGCTACAAAACACAGCGAGAAGTGAGGAGCGCATTGGTCCAATTCGAACGACCAGAAAAATTGGCAAAAATAAACAAGGCGCAGTAATACATTTCTGTCTAAAAATAATTCCTCTACAAACGTGAGCTAATCTTGCAAAAAGACTTTATTATATGAGCAGTGGGTGGTGTTTTCTACTGGTATTGTGTAATTCTTTCAAACAGATTTGAAGAAATTAAAAATCGAACTATTAATTATGCTAGACAAATGTGGTAGAGACCAGAGGTCAACAAGTCCGTCGCTACTAGGGGAATAAATTCTTTCAGTGTTAAACCTACGGGGAAAATTTATCACCCTACTCGGTGAATAAAGCAAAAAATTATCCAAGTCGTTCCAGAAAATACTCCGATTCAATCGAACGTACCCTCCGAACATACCCCTGTCCTATTGTTGGTCTTAGGTAACATAGCAATCACGTGCTACCATAGAAACCAAAATGGCGGCTTCCAGTATACAAAATGGACGACGGAAGCTCGTATCACCCTAACAACACGCGCTGCGCGTAGGTACTATCACCACGTATCACTATGGAGATGACGTCACAACATGGCCGCTTACACGGGTTACCATGACAACCAAACATGGCGCCACCAGGTCACGTGACTATGACGTCACATGAGATCCTGCAATGAGATCCTGCAACCTAGACCTGTAGGGGAACATACACTACTACTCTCCACTCATCAAAACGCTATATCTCAGCCAGTTCCATGAAATTTTCACTCATCGTTCACAAAAGGTTGCGGCATCATTGTCCATGACAACTGACAAGCGACGCCAATGTCACATTTCATCATGTCCAATATGAAAAGAGAGTGTGCGAATGCGCGTGGAGTTTCCATGGTGCACACACGGGTTTTCTGGTGTTGCGAATGATATGATTGAGTTCAGCAGAGCTTCTAGAAAGAACGCTGCACCAAACACTCGCCACAATCAACGAGACATGGAACGGAGTGCATACTTTTTATGGCCTGCTGGCAGTCATAACCACGCCTCTACTGATATTTGTTTTTGTAAACATCCAGATTGCTATGTTCTACAGAACATAATTCAAATATTATGTAGACTGTATTTATTTTTAAAAATCTGCATGAATATAACTGAAGACAAATGTATTACAAATCTCTTTATTAAATGGTTGAGAGATGAAAGTACAAATTTGAGCCTTTACTGAAGTTCGGGTACCGCAAATTAATCTCTCCCTTTTTTGTGGATTTGTTTCATATTATCTCTGAAGTGAAATTATTTCGCCTGTGTGGATTTGCCTTGTTACAATTTGTGGCTGAGCCTATACAGGTGCATTTGTCCAAAGAACCCCATGTAAGCTAAGACCTTCGGCCGCCACTGACCGCTACGATAAAGAACTCAGTTGTGAAGTTGTAAGAGTATCGGTTAAATTGTTATGGAGTGTGATATGCGGCTTCCAGGCCACTTAACTGTGTCCAGACTGTGAACAAAATAGATTTTGCACCGGTCTGGAAATTGTCTGTGGAACGTTCAATGTTAATTCTCAACCACACATTAAAAATTCGTGCCACTTCTACGCATCCACAAAACGCAGTTATGTTTCAAAATTTGCAATTCCCATTGAAATGTTGCATAAAGAAAAATCAAATGTTCCCTCAAATAAATCATTTACGTAACAGAAAACAGTAATAAGAACAAACAAATAATGAGGCAAGACACTTCGTCCCTCGAGATCCAATGTGTTCTGTGTGCCTACTGCCTACTCAGGGGACGACTTGTGAAAACCTGAAAATAGAATCACATGTTACCCCGAGGTTTTAATCTTCTGAAACTTGTTCAATACACCATGGTTCTACAATCCACTTCGCTGCTGTCTGCGTACTGCATTGACAACAGTTCTTGTGGATCAATACAAAATGAGAATGTTTTAGAAAACTGATTTGTTTGAAATCGATTCCACACCTTGTTACATCCCTAACTAAGATGTAAGGACTAATACTCTTCATATTCACAGTATATATACTACTCAAAGTTTGCTAAGCACCAAGTATATCCAACTACCTGTTTTACGTTTTAGTTGAAATATTGTAATGAAAAGTGTATATATTTTTTATTTAATTATTTCTTTAATGATTTAAGTACAGAAAATAAGATTTTATTTGTGTTTGACATTAGTTTTTAGCTTTTGAATACGATAACCATGGAAAATGGATATTATTGGTAAAAGAGGAAATTTTTCAATTTGCCAAGAAGTTGACGAAAGCGAACTGGTATGGATTCAATATCAAGTATGAGACCCATTATTGTTAATTACAGCCTGACAATGCCTTCTCTTGCTCATAATCAGGTCCTTAGTGGTCCTTTGTGGGATTCTGTTCAATTCTTGGACCAGCATGGCATCAAGCTCCTGGACACTTCTTGGCTGGACTGGACGGGCTGAAATTGCAAGCTGCAACTCATTCCAGACATGTACGATAGGGTTGAGGTCAGGGGATCTTGCTGGCCAGTCCATACGCTCAATCCCCTCCCTCTGTCGGTACTCCCCGACAGAATGGGCAACACGAGGACGGGCATTATCGTCCATCAGAATGAATCTATCACTCACTGCACCTGCATACAATCTGACGTGGAAATCCAGGATCTCATCAATATACCATTGTTCAGCCAATATACCACGTTCAAGGACACAAAGCTCTGAACGTCCATCCCTGCTGATGCCGCCCCAGACCATGATTGACCCTCCACCATAGCAGTCATGCTCAGCAATGTTGGCTGCATGGAATCGCTCTCCTGGTCTTCTCCATACCCTAGAACGCATATCTGTGTGATCTAGGCAGTACCTTGACTCATCTGTAAACAGGACAGGTCGCCAATCTTCTCTGGTCCATCCAACGTGGTCCATGGCCCATTCATATCGTGCCTGGCGGTGGTTCTGGGACAGCGGAATGCGAATACATGGTCTTCTCGATCGGAGACCACATTCGTGCAACCTTGCCCGGATAGCCTGCGTCGAAACATTTACCCCGTATGCATTCTGAAGGTCACTGCGATTCTGGGTTGCTTTGGCAAAGCAGTTCCTACGGGCCTGAATGGTCAAAAAAGGGTCTTCAGCTGCAGATGTCTCTGCCACCACCATGCCGTCTAACTGGTGTGCCATACTGATGAAATCTTGCCCAGTCTCTCCTGATCACTGTATGGTGCACACCAAGGATTTCACCAACCTGACGATTGGTAGCCCCTTCCTCCATCATCCCTACAGCCCGCCACATTTCTGCATCAAACAAATGTCTTCTTACATTTGCATTTGCCATATTCAATCATTAAATCACAAGGGTTTGAGTTGAAATATAGACTGAAAACCCAACACGTGTCAGGTACATGTAGACATTACACGAAATCATCGTGAAAATCAAGGGGTACATGCTTTCCATGACTGTCACGAAAAGTCAACCTGTCTCGAGAGCTAATGAAAACAATGGGAACCATCTCAATACATTCCTCAATCACATCCATCAGAAATGTCGCAAATATGTCACAAGCAAATTTCACAATGATGTGTCAAATATTTGGTGCTTAGCAAACTTTGAGTAGTATATATGTTCATACGAATATCATTTGAAATTTGTTGAAGCAGTACTTTTGATACTGAAATGTGATAAACAAAAAGGCTATCAAATGGAATCCAGTGTGGTGTCGTATATAATGGGCCCACCTCTGGTAGGCAGGTTGTTAATGCCAGGTACGATGGCCTGGCTGTTCACATAACTGTTTCAATCTACTGATGTAGCAAATTGAGAAATTTAAGTCATCTTGATATTAATATTTGTATGTGGATGCGCTTGTTATATAATTGCCAGTGATTGGTTGGTTACGTTGGCCGACCAGTAATGCTGGATTAATTCCATCTTCATCTTGGGAACGAACAATAGATGGTGCAAGCGACATAAAACCCCAATCAAATAGATATCAACATTAGAGTTTACCCCGACCGGATGACCAAATTGTGTAAGTAAAATAGGATCCCAGTTTACAACACTATATAAAGGTACTGGCGTCGGTAACTGCATGGTGCCTCACTACCAAAATTTTAAGCAGTTCACCGGCTGCCCAAAGAGTTGTGCCATACCGGTAACCCATGATTCCCGATGAATTTGACATTTGGTTAGGGTTCAAGTCAGTATATATGATAAAGTGTGACAACGCCTCCACAAAATCGTTGTGCTGGCTGGCGCTGGTGGGCTAGAAAGATAGCATCAATACAGTTCACATGTATGCCCTATAGGCTATTGCCTTTTTCTACCCTATCAACTCATCTCATCTCACCTCCAAGATCCCATTGAATCTAAGGTCGATTCTAATGGTCATTCCAAGTGTGTTAAAGATGACTTAATATTGCTGGATTTTATTGTATATTGCATGAATAGCCAAAAAATCCCCATATTGACAATATTGTGTCCTGGAGCTACATCCTTCACATCTACACAAGTTAGTGAATATATAAAGAATATGCCCATAGTAGCTTGGTGTACCAAATGTTCACTACGAGTGAATTTTATTTATTATTAAGAGTTGCTATTATTTTTTCTCGATTTTACAGAGCAGGAGCCGTACATATGTGCGAATATGATTTTGTTTACATGAGGATCGGTGGGCAGTACTTCCGCTGTCAATTGTATCACCAAAACGAGATAGAAAAAGAATCAGGGCCTTTTTCATTTTAATAATAATGAATTCTGCAATGTATTCGCATACTTTTTTCTATTAACACGAGACCTTTGTCAAACGCGTGGGTATATAGAATAGACCCATAGTAGCTTGGTGTACCAAATGTTCACCACGAGTGGTGAATGGGTGTTAACCGCGAGCCTTCGGCGCGCGGTTAACACCACTTCACCACGAGCGGTGAACATTTGGTACACAAACTACTTTGGGTATATTTTATTTATACCATGATCGTCTGATTATTAAGAGTCGCTGTTATTTTTTCTCGATTTTACTGAGCAGCAGCCGTAAATACGTGCAAATTTGTTTTTGTTTACATGAGGATCGGTGGGCGGTACTTCCGCTGTCAGTTTTAACATCGAAACGAAATTGAAAAAGAAAGAGGACCTTTTTCATTTTAACAACATAATAACATACTATTTCGAGTTATAGATGGTTTATTAACACGAGACAAGACATGTTTGTTAATGTTTGGCGTTTTGTGGGTTAAACATATTTAAAAACGTAATAAGTAATTGCCACTTTCATTTCACTCTTCGCGAGGCGGTGTGTGATAAATTTAGACAAGTTCGCATTCAGGTCGACGCCACCAAAGGTCAACTTGGATGTAGTTCTAATGTAGGTGTAAATTTTTACTATTGAACTCCCATTGCTGGCGTCTTCATCACGGTTGGTGTGTAAAGCTAAACTTTATGTCATAGGCTTTTCATATATAGTAGAATAGGTAATCATGGTATAAAAAGTATATCAAAACAACCAATCCTTTCAAGAGTTTTGATAATATTCAGTTATGCTTCATTGGCAAAATAGGACCGGTAGCCAATACATGGGGTGCAAGTCGTTCAGAGTGATCTGCATGAGTAAAATCGATTGGAGAAACTTGACTATCCTACGTTGTGGTTATGATACAGCCACACATGCTGAAGATGACCCCAGATACTAAAAGCAACCAATTAACACTTAAAAGCTTATTATCTTACAATCAACATGTATTTTGTCTGTATTAACTCCACAACTGTCGTGTATCCGACCCCCTGATACAGATGTTTGTATCAGGGGGTAGGATACAAGCACGTTCCTTTCGCGTGAGTTCCATTTGTTTTCCTTTTTTGCATCCGTACGAATAAATAGTTCGTTATATATTCGTCTACATCCTTGACTTATCCCCAATATATTGTAAGATAAAATGATTATTACCATTATGTGGATGTACAAAATATGTATCCGAGTCTCGATCCGGGTTCTAAGGGTAGATCACGGCTCGTCTTCGACTCGTCGTGATCTGCCCTTAGAACCCGGAGCTCGACTCGGATACATATTTTATCCAACCACATAATGATAATAATCTCTATGTATCTAAACCATGTCTATCGTGCAAGTATTTAAGACCACGTCCACATGGAACAATTTAAACACAGGGACATAGTAGGCCTCTGTCTAAAAAGACACTAATTAATACAACTTTAAATTCATATTCCTCCATCATTACTTGTGACAATCCGTCTTGTCCTGATTGTTTTTTTTTAAATAAAGGTATCTCATCTTCCAAACCCATTATTTCTTCTTTCAAACTATTATTCTGTTAAACTGGTGTCACTTTAGCAAGAGATGTCTCAGGTCCATGCAGAGGGATTATTTTATTTTATTTGAACAAAAGGAAAAACGATTGATGTCAAGAAATCTGATGTTTGGGGATGAAAGGAAGACAGGTTCTCCGATTATGCCACTTCCGTACAGTGTACACTTACCTTGTTATTTGTTGGTTCCCGGTTCCAAAAGCCGGCCCCGATACCCGGGAAATCTACAGTACGGAACCGGGAATGAAGAGTGGCACTGTTTGTGTATTGAACTGAAGTTTTCTGAATTGAAACTTTGTAGGAATTCATCAGCCCTTCCACGCCTGAAATTTTTACGCTCCTGATTCCTGCCGAACCATTTACAACTGTAAATCACTGTAGCTCTTAGCCATTTCTGGAGGACCCCCACCCTCCCGGTCAACGGTAAGATCTTATTCACCCGCTTTAAAGTTCAAACGCGTCTTCATTTCCAGAATTACTAGTGTCATTGTGAACTACCTCCTCCAAAGTCAACACTCTCTGCTCTGCCGTCACCAGTGTCCTCTGCTTAAACCAGAGCAGACTGGTGACGGCTGTCAAGAGGGTGTTGATGTAGGAGAAGGTGGAGGTGATAATGTGAGTTATTCGGAAGATAAAGACGAGATTGAAACGGATTTGGGGTTTCATACTTATCTTAGGAAAAGAACGTTTCCGTTTGGAGATGGGAGATTGCCAATGAAATATGCTTATTATCATTAAAATAAATGCGTCATGTTACCCTCGTCAAGTTGCTTGATATTACCCGAGAAATTTCCCGGTTCCCGATATTCTAAGAGTAATTTCATTCCCGTTCCCGGTTCCTATAAAACAGGGAATATATTAAACCCTAGTTATTTGTTAACTGATATTGTTCTTGTGTATTCTGCAAAATAAAAGTTTCATTCATTCATTCACATTTGTGTCTTCATTGCTAAGAATGAAAAACAAGGAAAGGTTAGGATTATAGATCACGTGCGACTGTCTCCATAATTCACGTACTTAGGCGTACCTTTCCACTTTATGTGACTGTGACGACAAAACGTTAAATATGAACCTTGCCGTGATGGGCCTCCCTTGAATCAGTGCGTCTTGGTGAACTGGCTAGAGACAAGTTTATTTTTTTCATGGGTACACAATTCATCTCCTGTATTCTCATTTCTCGGAATGTCTACACCGTTACAAACTCGAATAATGTAATTATTTAATTTTGATTTGTATATATTGAACAAATGATAGTATACAAGGGAAGTGACGTGTTTTAAGTTTTCGTCACTTGTCGCGAATCCTTTTTGTTAATTTTGAGAATTAAAATATGTTTAAACGAAACTAAACTGTGGATTTACAAAAAGAAACGAAAGAGAACAAACAAACGACATGGCAACAGAAAAAGGAAATCACCCGCCGTCGCCGTGTATTCTTCGCCAAAAGGAAACAAATTCCGCGACAAACTAACATCGACGATCATCTGTTGAATTGCGTTAAGTCTGTTCACTGTATTAAGATAGAGACGATCATGAAAAGTTTCATGAAAAAATTCACGCACATGAAAAATGAGACGACTTCCGAAGTCTGCGAGAGTTGTTTTCACTCTAAGGTCGAGACAGTGGTCGAGATTTCAGATGAGAGAGAGATTTTCGCAAAGATGACAAAAAAAAAAAAAAAAGATATTGGAATCTATCGCTACCTTTCAAACCAACGGTAGTAACTGGGCGTTCGAAGAAGTTTTGAATTTAGAATTTCACATGGACAAATACACTCCCTTACAAACGTCTTCTCACATGAAATTGCCACACTTTTTAGAGAAGAATGCTGTTGTGAACGTTCAAAATCTAGACGATAATCAATGCTTCAAATGGGCAGTGACTTCCGCGTTGTATCCCTTGAAAGAACATGCAATACAGAGTTTCGAAATACCTAGGACTTCACGATATTCAAAACTGAATACCGGTATCGGTATTCAAAAAAATACCGCGGTATATCGGTATATCGAAAACTGTTCAGATATATGAACACAAGTACCACAATCGAGACTCGAGGCATCACATTCGGAAGGAATTAGCACGCCTTGATGATGCGGTTCGAAAAACCTTTATCCAACGCAGACGATATAAAAATTGATTATTTTCAAAATTAGTTTATCAGACTTTGCCCAAAGATTTCAACAAAACTATACCATGTGCCTCCTCATTGGAACGACTCAACGAGCTCGTTCCAATGAGGGGTAACGTGATATAGTTTTGTTGAAATTTTTTAAATTTATTTTTTCAACTGCTGATTTTGTATATTACGAAGGCGCAACAGACGATTCCTTTGATAAGGGGATAATATGGATAATTATTCATTCGGGGCTACAGTTGAAAAACTTAAGACTTCTTGAAAATGAAACTGTGGGTAAATAAATAATGACGATAAACCGATATTTTTGTAATTACACCGGTATTCAATCGATATTTTTTTGAATACCGGTGTATATCGGTTTATCGATATACCGTGCAGCCCTAGAAATACCGAGAGAATTTGGAACGTTTCTATTGGTCCGGAATGAAGTTTCCGTCGGAGTTACGTTTTGAGATTCGGAATCCATCAGTGGTTATAAACATGTTTGGATATGAAACGAGAGTATAGTGTGTCTGCTGCGAATCAGTTTGCATAAAAATGACGAGAGAAAAAAAGTGAATTTGATAATGATTTCCGACGACGAATATCAATATTATTGCTGGATTAAAACCTGAGTCACTTGTTATCGAGTCAGACATAAGGGAGAGAGACTTTTCTGCTTCAACTGTCTGAATTCTTTCAATTGCAAGGATGCGTTAGGGAGACACAAGGAATATTGTCTCCATAAGCAATAAGTGAAAATAGTCATGCCAGAACCCTATTCAATTTCCAGTATTACAACAGACGGTTGAGAGTGCCTTTCATCGGGTATGCGGAGTTTGGTCGTTCACGGAGAAGATGAGTGCGTTTCCACCGAATCCCTGCATAAAAAGCACACGCCTTCTGGATATTGTTTTTACATTAAGTGCTCTTTCAACAGTTGTCTCTCCGTTAACCGTGGGTCCTACCGCGTACGCGAAACGATTGGAAGGGAAAGATGTGGCTCAAATGTTAGTGCGCGACTTGGAGTCAGAAATCCGATAGTTATACCAGCAATTTAAAAAAAAAACGTGCCGTTGAAGCCATTGATGGACGAACAGATGAAAGCTTACAGATATGCAGTGGTGGAATGTCACATTTGTGTCGAGGATTGTTCGACAATAAATCGCCATCAAGGTACAAAAGCGTCAGAGACGACAATCATTCCCACTTTTGGTGAATAAATGAGAATCGTTTGAAATTTGAAGTTTCGAGATGCAACATCTTATCCAGTATTTTTTCTCATAATTTGTTGGGATACGGTTCTCATCTATTCACCAAAAGTCTAGGGGTTAGCGGAAGCGAAATTGCCTGCATTGCCAACAACGAAGATAAGCACATTTCGTTTTTGAGAAAAAAGATGATGTGTAAAAGGCATACAACGGTAGGACGGATCACTCAAGACACACGTTTCGTGGACAGTTACAATTTCGTGGCTTAAAGCGTGGAATGTCTGGTAGATAATTTAGAAAAGGTTAAGTGTCGCATCATGAAATTTCCTCGGCCATTGTAAATTGAACAGTCACTTGCGAAAATGTTTCTATCCGTACAATTATATGGGTGGTTTGGACAGGTTTGAAGGGTCGTCGCCACCTCCCAAAGAACAATTTTATTCGGGACTCAGCGATGCGGACGTTTCGGACGACAATTACGAGCATACTAAAAAATGTGGCTGTTATTCGATATGAAATCGATGAGGAATTATCACGTTTTGTATTGGAAAATTGACGTCCTTCTCTTGGTAGACATGTTCCAAAATTTTAGAGATGCTTTGCGATCTAGATCCCGCTTAGTACTTCACGGTTTCGGATAGTCCTTTAAAATTGACTGAAGTCGGATTGGAATTGTTATCAGCATCGACATGCTTCTCATGCTCGAAAAGGGTATCAAAGGTGGCATATCCAACATGGCTCACAAAGCAAATAATAGCATTGTTATCTAGGACATTTCAAGTCAGTGAAGTCTAGCAAATAAATCAAATATTTAGATGCAAATAATCTGTACGGTTGGGTCACGTGTCAAACGGTATAGGCGGAAAATGTCAAGTGGTTAACTAAACCTGGAAGAGAATGATAATTAGAGACATTACTCGTGTGTTTTGAAAGTGGATTTGGACCATCATTCCGACCTCCACGACCTGCATAATGATTACCCTTAATCCTATACCCAACGTAAAGGCCAAACCGGCCAGCGCTATTCTCAAAAATCGCCAATTAATTTTCATTTTTGTCTCAAAAACACAGGTTACGACCCCTCTTTGGAACGAGCTCGTCTAGCTCGTTCCAATGAGTGGTCATAACCTATGTTTTGGAGACAAAAAATGAAAATAATTAGTTTATTCAAGAATTTTGTTTGCAAGTGTTGTCTGCTTTTCATGTTAGGTAAAGTGTTAAGCCCTTAATAATATAACTACTTGGTCTGTTGCGAAAATCTGAAACTCTATCTCGATTACGACATGGCACTGAAGAACATACACAAAATCATCCGAGTCGATGAGGAGGATTTAACCCTTTACCCAACGCAGACGATATCAAAATTTATTATTTTAAATATCATTTTTTTAAAATTTTTCAAAACATTTCAACAAAACCATATCATGTGACCCCTCGTTAGTACGAGCTCAACGAGCTCGTTCTAACGAGGGGTCACATGATATGGTTTTGTTGATTTTTTTTGAAAAATAATATTTTTTCAACTGCTGAATTTGCTTATTACGCGGGCGGTTGAGGGCGATTCGTTGGGTAAAGGGTTAATGAAAAAATTATAGATCAGACACGGACAGTTTGGCTTATGAGATAGAGACGAAAATTTTTTTTTTTTACAAGGACATTGCAGAAGATGTGAAAGAGTGGTTCAACACGAGCAACTCCGTATTTCGCTCAGTGTATGTCGGATTTGAATGATCTTTGGTATGCTAATGGACCATCACGGAGGAAAGGATCTTCACAAGTAACGGATTTTGTCCATAATTATGGACCGTTTTCGACTTTTTTCGCCGTTCGTCTATCCGTCCGTATCACCTTTAGACCTCTGTATCTCGGTTAGTGCAAGTCGAATTTGAAATTGAATAATCTTTGGTAT